>JAQFVV010006202.1:18702172-19235073 GCA_028023455.1 Epiperipatus broadwayi | reverse complement strand
TTGTGTACTTCGTTCATGATTGTATTTGCTATAATTTTTTATATGGTGATTATTAATAAAATAATATCATCTCCTTTTCATATGCCAACTATTTGGAGAAATGATAATGTTACATTTATAATTTCAATCTTATGATTTTTAGGAGTCGTATATTTCCAGTACAATATAGATTTAATGGTATTTTATATTATATTCAAAATCAAATATTACAATTTTTTAAATTGCTAAGTTCGTTAAACAAGACCCGAATCAACAATTTTACAGCAATTTAGTATGTATGGAATACACAAATCTGAATATATACAATATACAAACTATTTACCTGTGTTCCAAGGTCTATGACTGTCATAAGCAATGCTTTAGAGGACTCTAACAAGCTTTCCATTACTACATTCATAGTATTAAGAATCGACATAATGTTAATCAAAATCAATGATACTAAATGATTAGCTTAATAATTGCTTTGAAATATGTCATTGAGAGACATCCTTTTGATATAACATGGTTATTCCATTTCCTAGAAGGAATCAGATGGTATGGAGCATGAGATTGGACCACTTCCAATTATCGGTTCTTCTGACCATATACTTAATAATAATATTGATTGATTTTAAAACATCAATGAATTAAACGACAGCACAAGTTGTACCCAATGATAATTAATGATAATTGACCAACAAGATCCAAGAGCAACGTAAACTAAGAGTTCAATTCAAAGTAATAATTAGGAGGTTTCCATCAATTCAGGTGTGGAATACAACTAATCAAGTAATTAACCTAGAAGGTCGATATGATATCTACATGACATATAATAGATGAAAATGATATAACACAATTATTACCAATTAAAAATACAAATAATTATTATAAGTGAAGCAAATATATATATATATATATATATATATGGGAATATCTATACAATCATGATGACAAGTTACATAAATGAATCTAAATATTGGTTTAATACATAATATCCAATAATAAATATACAATGATGAGTGATTTAACACATAATTGTAGTAGTGTGGTACATTAAATTAGGGGATGTAGTGACAGGTTAAAAATACCTAAAGTAGAATAATTTAAACCTCATTAGAATATCATGAACTTGTGCACGAGTTTATTGTGACCTTATACCTTACAAGTAATAGTTGATGATGTATGATTTTAAGATGTGTGTGATCACTTTTCTACTAGATTTGGAGATCATTCCAAATCGGGGGGAACAAGATAGTTCAGCCAAAACAAAAGCACAATTACAAAGTCAGACCTAAACACCTAAATAGCATGTGTGGGCAAAGCAAATAATTACATCTTACAGATAGCATTTCAGGTTATCAGTAAAATAATAAAGGTGGTATTACATTATAATTTACATTAAACTTACATGAATGATGTCACTCAAGACATTCCAAGTGCTTTGTCAGGTTTGCACAATAGTGAAAATATTCCTGCATGCCAACCGAAGGAATCCTATCTGTGAAAAGTAGAGGCAAAAGCTAGCATGTGTTTGGACTGTTTATCCATATGTTCGATATAAACTTATCCATGAGAAGTTTCTGAAATAGATTCCCAGTAGGAAAGCATCTATCTTGAGATGGATAATTAGGAATCGGTCAAGGTCATCTGAAAATCCTATAGCAAAGCAAGAAAACCATTGAATTAAACAGTTGTAATGATGCCTTCATAAAGTCTAATGTATAGATAATTTGTGTCACTATTATTTAGCTAAGATAAACTAATTAGTACATGTTCAAAATCAGTATGCTATCAATGACTGGAATAGACTACACAAACAAAATCCTATAGGCAATTAGCTCAATACTTAACATAATATAAATGGGTCCAAAATCCCAAAGACTAAATAGGGAATACATTGTTTCTACCCACACTTCTAAAATTTCCCCCTCCATTTCTATAATGATCCAATACTTGCACAATTTGACATTAATTATATAGAATAAAATAGTACTGATCACACAAATGCAGATAATACCTTGAATATTAAACTCATTTCCTGAAGATTTTACTTCTATAAATTGGCAAAACAATATTTGAATGATTATGCAAGGATTTAAATTATAGTTAATGAGGATAGCTTTTACAGGCATTATAGCTTGACCTATCATTTGATTAGTAAACAATATTACATGAAAATAATTAGTATAAAACTAAGTAAGTTTTTGAATAATTGACTTACAAGCAACATTTATGTCTCCAACAATTCACTAGGAGAAAACTATGAGCAGTAGAGTTAAGTTTACTCACTGAGTTGGATACCAACATGGCATATTGAAAATAGACTAAAATAACAAACTAAAGAGAAACAAATTTCTATCTGAATTGTCCTACCAAGTTTAACAGGAAATTAATACAATTGTAAATCAAGGCTGTCATAGACATTATTTAACATTTACGGAATTGCATTTGAAGAAATAAATACACAGGAAACTTACAATTATAGTTTAAAAAATAAAATGCTAAATTATTAAAAATTCACTGTTTGATAGCAACGTACACATACCCACCTTGGCCAACTTATTGACATGAAGCAGGTGGTCGGAGTGGATCTGATCACTATATGGATTTTCTTGAAAAAGGCATGAGTCGATAATCCCAAGGTTCATATTCAAGCAATAATTTTTTTTGGACACTTGCCTTAATTGGTCCCAGTTATTTCAAACTTTGGGATCATGAGTGGAAGTTAAGAGTCCCAGAGGCATGAGGAAGAAAACAGTTATTTCCTTTACTCTGACATAATTTATTTCACAAATTAAAGTAGTGTGCACTATGTTAGCAATCTAACAGTTATATCTTAAACTATCCTGCATTTTCATATATGGCAGTCAAGAAATCAGATCGGTGAGCCAAGTGAAATTTAAATACAAATGGTCTTTTAACCATATATAGTGAAATTGGAAAAACCAGATCAATTAGCCAAATGAAAAAATAAATAATCTTTGTGTCCCTGTAAAAATTATTGCATTTGACATTTTTTTTTAAAATGGGACACTTACCCGCTACAATCACTCGATTTAACGATGAACGAGTCTACATTGTGACTCAATAAATATCTATTTTAGCAGCTATATAAACCACTAGTAAAATTATTTAAAATATACAAAATATTTTAAATGACAAAATATGATAAATTATACAAATATTATAAATTGATTTGTCTATACATATATGAATTAAATTGGCAAAAGAAACCAAATTGTTTGATAATTTATCAAAATAGATGTCTATTTAATTTCCCACAACTATTTAAATTTTAGTAGAGATCCCCCCCCCCCCAGATTCATATATCTATATATAGAGATTCCCTCATGTATTACTAGATGCTGGTGCTAACCACATGAATAAGTTGTGTTCAAACTCATGCTAGTGGTTGTTCAATCAGCAACAGGTGAAGCATAAATATGTATAATATTTACAGCTTCAGTATGCCACTTTGAATTTCTTGTAGTAGTAGGCATAATTATATTAATGAATCAAGTCTCTTTTTACAATTTTTTCCCCAAAGCATTTTATTGCCTTTTATATATATATGTTATTGGCTAATAATCTTCCTCTGGTTAAAATTGACAATACATTATATCATTTTTTCCCCTGTATATAAGTACATTTATTGGGAAAAAAATATTTGTTTTATAATTATTAAAGTTTTATAACCGTTGCATTTTTTTATGTCAATTTAGTTTAGAATATAAACTTGCTAATGCATTCATATTTACATATGTCAATTTTTATTTTTATACACATCCATATTTTATAATTATGTTTATATTTCTACATCAAATATATAAGGTTTTAAGATTGAATTTCTTTTGAGATTCTAGCTAGTATTAATATTTTTTTGCAAATAGCTGACCCATAATCAACTCAGCCATTTAGATATCTTGATTTTAAGGAGGAAAATTTTCACCATTCTGCAATTGTAAAATTTTGTGAATGTATTTTTTTAGTTTCTCTTTGGAAAGATATACTGCGCCATAGTTATTTAAAGTTGATATATACCTCTTTCCTGCATAAATAGTTTAAGAAACAAAATATAAACTACTTAAAAAATAAAGAAATGTCTTTAAAAAATCCACAACGAATATATTTTATATACAATCATTATGAGTATTTAGTTAAAGTATATTATTTATGTTTTTATAATTATTTTTGGCTGTAATTATTTATAAAAATTATCAAATTTATAATATATAGAAAGACAATATTTAAAATATATTAATATGTAAAACTATAGTCCACATAAGTATGACAAGATATTATGATTAATACAGTGATAAATTTAAAGATGTTTACCCATGCTTTTAATGTAGACCGTCTAAATGAACCAACAATTAAGGATACATTTTATTAATTAATAAAAAAGCTATAACTATTAACTGGAACATTATTAACTCTTATATTGTGACACCTTTTGCATTAATTATCTGCCACTCATCTTTTATAATTTTTTCCAAGCTAATAAATTTGGGATTAGCAGGTTTTAATAAAAGACAGATCATTATTTTGTGTAGAAACATATGTATTATTGTTTTTAGCTCTATTATACAGATTTGAAATATCAGGCACTCTTAACCCTGGAGCCTAATTGTAAATATAGGGGATTTGAATCAGACTTTTAAGCAGCCTTCAACTATCCATTCTATCTCTAACTACTGATACACATGACCACATACATGCAGAAAAGATAAATAATCACTAATATATATATATATTTCATGCTAAACCAACACTCATCAGTTGGTCCAGATTACCATCCCCACACACACACACACATATATATATATATATAATCAGTGCTCAGTTTATATTAAGATAGAAAATCCTTACACTTTAATGGACAGGCTTCAACTATTCCAACCTCCAACTCTTCAGCTATCCATACCATTGAAAATCTGATGATAGAATTCCCAAATCCCATGCTGATGCCAATATTGTTGTCATGCCCATGTTGACCTGAAGTCACTCTGACCCTTCACATATAGGACAGTATCCATTTAAATACATAGAAGAGGGATAGGCAGAATGCATGCTTAATATGTATCAGTGTATTAATAGTATGAGATAGTATGGATAGTTGAAGGCTGCTTTACAATTAGGCTTCAGGTTTAAGAGTGCCTGGTATTTTCAAATCTTACATATTAAGCCTGCATTATGCCCATACCTCTTCTAAAAGTATTTAAATGGACACTGTCCTATAGGTGAGGGATCAGAGTGACTTTAGGTCAACATGGGCATGATAACAATATTGGCATCAGCATGGGATTTGGGAATTTTATCATCAGATTTTCAATGGTATGGATGGCTGAAGAGCTGGAGGTTGGGGTTGAAGCCTGTCCATTAAAGTGTAAGGATTTGCTTTCTTAATATAAACTAAGTACTGATATATGTATGAGAGATGGTAATCTGGATCAACTGATGAGTGCTGGTTTAGCACAAAATATGTATATTGGTGATTATTTATCTTTTCTGCATGTATGTGGTCATGTGTATCAGTGGTATGAGGTAGTATGTATAGTTGAAGGCTGCTTGAAAGTCTGAGTTCAAATTCCCTATATTCTCTATTATACAGATAAATATATTGCACAACTTTTGACATTAAGTTTTCTGTCTTAACATCTGATGTGACTAAACTTATATTATTATAATATAGTAAGATAAAAATATAATAAATTAATAAAAATAAAATATTAGTCTGAAAACTTTTATTCTTAAATTTTTATTGCTCCAGTTGTGAACAATCCACTCAAAAATTGGATTTATTCTTTTGAATCATATAACTTTTTGAGAGGGTCATTATACTATTAGCTCATTGATTTTCTTCATCTCAAAGCAGTTTTAGAAATCTGAAATTTCAGTGGTAATCTAATAAATTTTCACATTCATTGAAAATCACTGACTACACAATTATCTTTTTAACTTGTAAAATAAATACCATCAGTTAAAAAAAAATCCAAAGAACTTGAAACTATAAATGATAGTTTGTGTTATTTACTGTTTAGAATTACATAGATATATTCTTTTAAATTTTATTTTAAACAGTTTTTTTCATCAGATATTTATTAAGAGTAGCATAAATATCATATATCTTATCTTTTTCTAATATGTTTCATTATTATTTGGCAATTTCATTGATTGTCCTTTTCAGCCTTGCATTGCCTTACCTCCACCATAATCATCTTATCTAAACTGACACAGTCATTTTTGAGTAAGAATTTTTACTGAAGAGTAATTTATTTGATTAAATATTGGTTTTTTCCCCTTTTAAGGAATAGTGCCAAAGCAAACTATATGTTTAACACAGAAATCACTTTTAAAAACTATCAAAGAAATAAGCAACCCAGAGTGAACTCTTGATCTGATTGACTAATTAATTATAAGTATTAAATATAGCAATTTTCATTAATTAAAGGGATTTGAACTCAGACTTTCAATTACATCTAGATTAAGTATACTACTATACTGGTAGTTAAATATTACAATTTTCATTAAGTAAACAAATATCATAATTGTTAATATTGATAATGTTTTTTACCACACCATTCTATAAGATAATTTACTATTCACTTAAAACTGTATCATTATAATCTAAAAATGGTAATAAAGGAATTTTCAAATATGTTTCTATTATTATTAAAACCTGACTTCTTATAGCCAATAAAACCATTATTAATATCCTTTGAATTGTAATATTAATTTATATACAATTATTTAAAGATATAGAATTCTTATAATTTCTCAGATTCTAATTCATCTAATGCAAAACTTACTGAGGTTAGATAAGAAATAAGATCATTAATTTGATCTTTGTGATATGAATATAAATGGCCTTGGCAAAAGCAGTGCTAGGCTATAACATAGTTACAATTGTTTAATCTTTCTTGTTACAGTGAACCTTCCCTATTTATTGAAGTCTAATAGAGAATGTTATTCTAACAAATACCATTAATTCATCAATACTTTCTGTGTCAATCTATACATGATCATGTAGGAAAATATGTTAATATTCCCAAATAGTAGCGAATTATTTTTTTGAATATATAGAAAAGAATTTATAGAATATATAAATTTAATCATACATAAGAAGATTATTGATGAAGTTCAAACATCTTCATTTCATTGTTAGATAGTTGATGAGAATACAGATATTCTGTAGGGAAAAAAATTAATATTATATATAAAAAATACTGATCAAAATTTGAACTCAGCTATTAGACAAAATTTGTCAACATTATTAAGCTTATCACATGAACTTTATTTTTAAAAAATGATTATGTTAGCACTATAATGTTAGGAAAAACAAATAGTGTGGCTGCTTGTCTACTAGACAAGATTTCAAATTTAAGTCATCCACATTGTGTGACTCACAAGAAAGATATTTATGAATAGATGATGCATGGAAAGGGGTTCCATTTATAAAAATATTGAAACTCTCTTAAAGAAAATATATATAATGTTTAGTAGATAATCTTGAAAAATGTAAAGACTGGAACAACATTACAGAAATTGATATATCATTCAGATCTCTCAATGAAGTAAGACAGATGTTTAGATATTTTTAGATATTTTGTACTAAATGCTCTGGCAAGAAATTCTGATATTTTAATAAGTTACTGAATAGAACAAGTAGAAAAATTTAGTGGCCTAATAAATAAATATTGTTTTTAAAATCTTTAAACCACAATAGTTATTATTTTTAAGTTATGTTCTGTAATATTTTATTATATATAAACTATTTTATATATAAACATGTAAAAAATGCTAAATTTTGATAGGTGTTTTTTGCTGCACATTGGTGGTTTAATGTACTCATTTCTTGTACTTTTAACTAAGACACTCTAGTCTTAGAAGAAACATTGCTTGAAACAGTATCTGGAATTATTTGGTAGTTCCACAGAATGTATGTTATAATACACAAATAGTTATCTGCATTTTATTATTTTCATTTTTTAATGATGCTAATCAAGATTGTTACTCTTTTATCCTTTATTGGATTATATAGATTTATTTTACAGTGACAGTCTTAGTGGATCCAGTTTGGATATCAGTGTCTAAGATAGGCTACCAGACATTGGATCTAGTAAATTTCATTCATTTGCCTGATTCTGTGGTGATCATTATGTAATGGTAGATGGCTATGTACAGGTATGATGACAAAAGAAGGGGAAATCGATCAAATCTTTTTGAATTCATAAAAATGAGTATAATTACACTTATAGTTTATCTCCAAAAATTTTTTATTGACTTTTAACTATTGGTTGCTCTCTCAGTAGCATCAGCATGGAACTTGGCTTATAAAAGTAATTTATAAACCTTTGAAAATCATTAATGTAAACTAAAATATTAATGATTAATTAAAGAGAGAACTCTTTGGGAATAACAGAACAATAAATCACTTCAAATAACTCCTAAATAAATCAGCAAGTTTAATAATCTTGTCTGGTTAGTAATATTATACAGTACAAATAAATATTATTCATCAAAGAATCAAAAGAGATGGGAATCAGAGCCATGCCCAAACACCATTCTTATTATGTTACCAGACATGTGGTCTGCAGATGCTAAATAATATGGAGTCTAGTGAGGCCATAATATAAAAAAAATATTTTTAATAATCTTCTAAAACTTACTACATGCAATTTAGAATTATTTTGTATATTGAGTATAGTTTTTATTGTACTGATAATCAATATGTGTTTTCTCAATTTATTATCTATAATTCTAATCTAATGCTTCTGCTTATTATTGACTCTTTTATCTTAATTATTTTTGCCTCTAATTGCAATTGCCACCATCCATATATTTTTTTAATTTTATTATTTAGTTTTTTAACTTATTTTTTTATTTATTTTACTTATTATAGTTCAATTGCAATTGCCACTATCCATTCTATTTTATAATTTTATTATTTCGATTTTTAACATTAACCTGGTCTATTTTATTTATTCCTGATCACTTTTAATTATATCTTACCTCATATGTTTTTTTTTCCATCTGTTTTATTTATTTTGTTTAATTATATTTTTCATTCTAAACATTTTGCTTAGCATAACTATGTTAAGCCTCATGAGTGGTTAAACAACACATGAATCTTTTTGTTGTTGTTGTTGTTGTCAGCGATAAATAACACCTCTTTAAATTTTCTTATTTGATTGGCAAAAGACTTTGAATGGATCAAAGTTATGACCAGAATCAATTTCATGCTCCAGGAACACTGATCTTATCTGGATCTATTTTAGTATGACTATATATATATATATGTTTGGGGGGGTATATTATATAAAGTAGTGATATAGAAGATAAAAGATGGGTAAAGGAGAATGAAAAAGAGCATGGAAACATTCCTTAAACAATATTTATGCACACAATGTCCAGCAAATAATGTTATCTGAGGGGTAATGACTACATTTTAGTTTGTTTTTGTTCAATTTTTTTTTTTTTAATTATATTTTTTTAATAAAATTTATTTCTTAGAATGAATACTAAATATGAAATGAATAAAATAAGCATCAATACTTTTTAACAAGTTTTATTATTTTGAAAAAGTATTGCAAGCGTAGTCCTGAAATATTATGCACGCATAATTATAATTCAAATTAATTTGGATATTTTAAAAACTAGACATACTAGATGTGTATTAAAAATTATAAATTTGATTGGAAGGTCACGAATTACTATTTAATGGTAATTAAAATTGAAGAAATAGGTTAAATAGATATATTTTATTTATTTTTATTCCATTGGTTTTATTGTCAAAATAATAATCATAATGATAATTCAATTCAATTTTATTATTTTTCGTGTAGCAAATAGCCATTTACATGTTTTGATGTTTAAAAGATAAGCTAAATTATACCACCTAGTGTTACATTGTATATTTCAGTTTATTGTATTTTTATTTAAAACTCGTAAGAAAAAGAAATATAAAATAAATTTAAATTTATGCCAGTAAACTTGTGTATTTGAATATCCATCACTATGAAATATTTGATACTATAAATGTTTTGTTAACTGAATTTAGAGGAATATTGTATATCGTTTTTTTAGATTAATATTTGATCAAACTTCATTGTTTATCCAAATATTAATTTTTATAAATTTAATACATTTTTGATGCAGCAATTGTAAGATTTTAATAGTATTATCTTTATATAATGGTCTATATAACAGTACCATATTCTAAAACAGGCACAGCAAAAGATTTAAATAATAAAAAAAATGTATTATTCGATAATAATTTATCATAACTTACTATGTTAATTATTATTTTTAGAATTTTGTCTGTAATATTGTATAATGAAGAAAATATAATATGCAAACCTATATAATTATTTATTCCCTATAGCTATTGTATCAATAATGCATAGTGAACATTATTGTTTTACATGTATTATTTAGTTTACACCATCAGCTTGAAAATTATCAGTGTCATTTTTATAATTATATAATTGCTTAATTTTTTTTTAAAATCATCCATATATGATAGTACTGATGATTGATTCATGATACTTTGTAAATCAATGATTAAAAATATTAACTAATATAGATGGAAAAATACTAGCTATTATTCTATTCAGTGTTCTTTGCTTTTATAAACAGCGATAAAAGCTTTTCAGTGTAGAATATGCACTTTACTAAGTTCATAAAGTTTACATTCATAAATTTGCTAATTATTATTTTATATCTCATTTTGTCTTTTTTGAAACAAACCATAAATGACATCAAAGTTTTCACTATCATTAACAGAATGAGCAATATATTAACAGTGATCAGATAATGATATGAAACAATATAAAAATTCATTTGTCTTAGTTATATATCATTTTTAATTCTATTGTATATTGTAACCATATATTTGGTCATGTGGGGTTAATATATGCTATAATGCTTAAAAAAAATTTTTTTTAGATTGTAATGAACAAATTTCCTTATTGCTATTAAATTATAAAATATTATCTAAATGTTTTAATTTATTGATTAAAGCAATTTACTCAGCATATTAATTATTAGTTGCTTGAGAAATATTAATTAGATTTCTGAATAAGAGTTTGTTTAAAGCCCGCTACGTTTTAAGTATGCAATAAATAAAATGGTCCTTATTATTTCAAAATATAGTTATTTTATTTTTGTTAGAATCCTTATTTGCTAGTTTTTTAAATAAATATCTTCATAAAATATTAGTTCATATAAGAGTTGTTTAGAGATAAAATTTAAATATACTGAGCTTAAACATAACTAGTTAGAATAAATTTTAATTTAATGTTTTAATTTAAATAAGTTTTAATAAGAAAACTTTTAGTTTCATTGCTTTTACATTATGGGTTATATCTAATATATGCCTGTGAGTGTATGTGACTTGAATAATTGGGCATATTAAAAGAGATTATTAAAAGTTATATTTTATAAAAAGAGTACATTAAATAATAATCAAATTAAGAGTTTAAATAGAGTGAAAAAGAGTGTTTATGTTGTATAAAATTAAGACATTGTCTTAAATTAAATAAATAATTTTATTAGAATTAAGTAAAGAGTTTATTTAATAATTAACTAAAATTAATAAATTCATTATAAAACTTATTATCAGTCTAGATGTCACATATTAAGAAATCTATTTTTATACATCTTAAATAATAAGTTCAATGTCACAAATCTATAAATAAAAGTCCTAGATAATTAGAAAGTTTAAAATTATGCAAGTAATTTAAATATCCTACTTGAATATTTAAATAGGAGTAATTGAACTATGTCATATGATAAATAATGCAGTAGAAATCTTTATACCTGCACAGGTATTTTTACATATAAAAAGAAAAACTAGAAATAAAATAATTAATTGGTTTTTGTTTTTCACTATTATTTTTATATTCTTTTAATTTTTATTTCATCCATTTAAAATGTTTTAAGTTGATTTTTTTTAAATGACTGAGTAAATGTGTGTTCAACTATCTATTGAACAATAAATCATGGGAAGATGTGCTAAAATAAATTTATTTTTTAAAGATTATAAAGTTTTCTTAAGTGGAAAAGCTAATGGAAACTGACTACACATTGAAAAGCTTATGTTTTGTTTTGACAGTTACCTTAATATTTTAAAATATTATTTAATTCATTATTGACATTAATTCTAATTATTAAGGAATTACTTATTATATTTTAATAAAGCTCTGACCTAAAGATAAATAATTTGTGAATAATAATTTATGAAAGACAATAATTCTTAATTTGATTCAGAAATAAATGTAAAAATCATTATATTGCTGAATCAAAAGAATAATAATGATGAATTATCTTAAAAGCATTGATTGTATTAAGAGCAAAATGAACTATGATAATTTAAATTTTCATTATGTAATTTTAAGGAAAGAAATGGTCATAAAGATGAGTTTTTCTTCAATAATTAAAGAAAAGACTATTCATGTTTTTTATTAATGAAAATAAGCTATCATTTGAATGATATAATTATTTATCTTGAATTTATTTATTTATGTATTTCAAATATTTCTACTTGATTATTTGTTTGAAATGTATTATATTACCTCAACCAAGAATAAATGATTTAAACTTATGTCATACCTTGATATTATTCAAACTATGAGAACTTATAATACAGAAACTTTACAAAAGAACTGTTATTACTTAATATCCTTTGTCTGTTTATTTCCTCTCAAATTTGTGCTTTAATTATGAATATTGTTTTAAAGGAATTCCTGTTCTTAACTTTAATGTGCATATTTTCTATCTACCAGAATGAAAGACTGTTTTTTCATATTTTTCTTAAAGAATGTAACAAAAAGGACTTAAATAGAAGGGATTAATTTCACTGTAAGATGAAAAAAACTTTAATCCTTAATCTGAAATGATAAAACAAAATGTTTAGCAGATACATTATATAATTTTTATGATTTATTCTTATTAATATTATTTATGGTATTATAAATATATTTATGATATCCATGAAGTTAACTGAGTAAGATGTATTTTGGTAAGAGATTTATTTAAAGGTTATTTATTCTTATTATTGAGAGTTCTCTGAATTTTAGAATAATGAATAAATTATTGTACTTGGATATAACAACTTTTAATATTTGATATAAATGTGTATGAATGAAAGTATTTGTAGGTCATGTGTGGGAATTTAGATATTATACAAAATTTAATGCCAATATCAGAGGCAATTATGGTTTGTCAGGGTACACATATAGTTAGATCAAATAGATGTGTTGTTAGGCCTATGAATCTGTGTGTGAGTTGAATGATTATTTATTATCATTATTATCAAATTTATGCCTCATGTTGTTAGTAATTTATACCTGATTGAAGTCAGCTATCAATTTAGGCAACTTTAGATGGATATTTTATGGATTTTTTGTAAGTATTCAGCTCCTCCATGAGTGAGAGCATGACTGGCTTATTTTTCATCACTGCTTGCACATATTTACTGGGTGTCTACTCATAACATTCAAAACATAGGTTAAATTTGTATGTGGATGTGAAATAGTAAATTATTGAAATTGTAAATCATGAAACAAAAATTGAAAATCCAATGAATTAAATTTTAGGTAATAGTTTACCATAATTATCAAATCATATAGCAATTCAAGAAGAAACTGATAGAATTATATTTGTGTCAACTAATATGTGAATGTGCATGTATATATTTTTGTTCTGGTGATTGTAATCTTGTTGGAAATGAATTGATAAAACCAAACATTTGAAAATATACAGTGCAATAATTGCTCACCTTTCACAAAGCATTAAGAAAAACTTGAAATGAATCCCTGTCTTATTTGAGATTTGATTTAAGGAAAGGCATTGAGTTGGAAATTTGAGCATCCTAGTTACCTGATGAGTGAATGTTGTTTTTAAAGGCATGCATAGTGAGAGATAATAGTCTGACTTTATCTATTGGTGGATGTTTGTAATATGATAGAACTGAGATGACAGATACATTGATAAATACAAAAAAGTTGAATGTATATATATATATGTGTGTGATCAACAGATGGCGTTTTACCAAAAACTCTGTCAAAGCGCCATCTGTTGATCATAAATACAAGCGTTGGCTAGTTTAACTTGTTTTTTTGTTTTTCATATATATATATATATATTGTGACCATCTGAATGGGCACAAGGAATTGACATACTTTGTATCTGCATTAAATGGTTATATTGTATTTAAAAAAATGAAATATCCTTAGAATTTTAAATTTTTTTGCTGGAAATTGTTTAAAGCTTAGATATGGATTGCTTATGCAATTGATTGACCACTTTATAAGTATTCATTATTATTATTGTGGTTAGTGAAGTATCTAATGCCAGAGAGAGGGGTTGTTATTATAGGAATTGGTATATTTGGGCAGGAAAATGCAAAGTTATTTTATGTCAGTGTAATATTTGGTTGAATGGTTTCAAAATCCTTTATTCATTAATACTGATCCTTTTGCCAACAATTAATAGCCATTTCAATTATATTTAGTTAGGATAGTTTAATATTTAGGTTGCAGTACATGTGCATGCATATATGTCTGTATTATGTTTCATTTCATTTTCATCTTTTAATAACAGCAAACAATAGTACATGTACAATAAAAACATTTAAATTACAGTAATTATCTTAAATAATTTAACATATATATATTTCTTTCCAATGATTAATAGATACTTGAATCAATGGATTATTTTACAAATTAAATAAATTATTAATCATTTTTGTTTAATAGTTAATTAATTATTCATTGTTCTTTCAAGTTTGTAAAAGCTATTTATTTTATTACAATTTTTGTCTTGATTTAATCAAAATGATTATTTTTTTTTGTTTTGAAAAGATTTTTTTTTTGAATATGTAATTAGCTTAGATAGAAAAGAAGCGTGGGAGTAACCTTGTGAAGGGAAATGACCTTTTGCAAAAGAGAGATATTTAACAAAGATCTCCAATAGAAAATTTGCATATTATGTATTGTAATTGTAGCCAGTAAACAGTGGCTCATTATTGTGAAAATTAAAACCAGTTGCTGAAGTCAAATTGATTTTAAAAAAGACTTTGGAGTAAAACTTTGAAAGGATCTTAAGAAATTTATTATGGGAAAAGTTAACTAAGATGCAATTCTAAATTTAAAAAAAAAGGTACATAGTTTACTTTGCTCTCCTCAATTTAAACATTTTTGAATTAACCTCTTCATAACTAGTGCTCTTTTAAAAATGTATGTTAATAACGTCCAGTCTACATTACTTGATTTAATTGTCATTTTAAATAATAATAAATTGCATGAATATTATTGTTGTATCATTAACCCACATGTGTCTTTTAATATATCTGGAAAACGCATGCAGAACTATTTTACAGAATATATTTTAATTCTTCACTGTTTTCCGTGTTATGTTTTTGAGAGGATTAAACATAAAATTAAGGATATGCATATTTTGATAAATCATGCCATGTTTAAATTCATCATAAGGAGATAACAGTATTTATTTATCTGGTATTTCTGGAAATAATATGTATTTTAAATGAAGGAAATAAAATGTGAGTTACTTCAAATTAAGTATTTGCTTAAATTGAATGGAAGGATAGAAATGCGGGTAATTTTTGTTTTCTTCGATAAAGATGGACTATAAAACAAAGTATTATTAATTCTGGAATTACTAAGGAATCATGGGATCTTAATTGACAATATTTAAGAATAAACCATGCTATAATAGACTATAAAGTGTCAAATGCTATTCAAAAAAACTACCGAGAATAATTGCATATTTAATTTAGAACTACAATGGAGAATGTCTTATATTTTCAGTATAATAAAGGAGAAATTAATTGCTTGTGTGTGATTTGGTACCTCAAATAGATATGCTATGAACACTGGAGGTGCTGGGTCAGATTTAAGTTATGATTATATTTTTTTAGTTGTCCTGCAGAAATTTATTTTAATTAAATTCAGTTTGGAATGTGTCCCATATTGTTTCATAAACCTGGAGCAGAGCTTTGCAAGTGAACTTTTATTTTAAGTTACAAAACAAATAACTTTTGTTTCTTTATTTTTTTTATTGCTTGTCATTATTGATGTATATTATTGATAGATAGGCTTACTTATTATTATATTTTATTGATAATTTGGGTTATTTTGACCTTCAAGATCATTTCCGAAGCGTATCCAAATGAGGAATACACTGGTAAAAATTGATTGTGTACAAATAGGTCTTATTGTTCTTTTACGAAGGTAAAAGAAAGAAATTTTTTTTTAATATATTATTAGAGAGGTTTATATTTATTTTGTATACTTTATTATCTCAAAGTGAGAATTTTGTTCTTTTTTTAAATCAACGAAGGTATGATAGAAATAGTTTGCTAGATATGAAAGAAAGTTTGTTCGTAATAATTATAACCATTAAATTTTAAAAGTAACCTAAAGATTATTCTGAATTAAAAGTTATACCTTAATGCAATATTTAATTACCATGTTGCCTGCATAGTGTGTTATTTAGAGTTAATTTTATATATACTTTTGCTCATGGGTGTGTGTCTGTTTTGCACAATTATGACATTTCTTTGATAAAGTTCAGTTTGTGAATATTTTATGTATAAATTTCGGATGCTGTCATATTCTGCTGAGTTGAATGGATTAGTATGTTATCTGTATATATTTATCTGCCAGCGTGTATTTATAATGTTCGATATTTAGAAGAGCTTTGAGAATGGAAAGAAATCTGATTGCATTATAATGTTTGTAGGGATAAAAGATTTTGCTTATTTAGTATTTGTTTTTCCATGAGTAGAGCCTAGTTTATAGTATATGCGTATGATTAAATGATATTTTTCGAAGTTAAGTGATGTTTTCTTAAAGCCCTGGTGATGAGGAAGAAGTCCCCACCAATAGTGTATTTAGAAGTAGATGAGTTATTGTTGAAGTATGATTAAATGATGTTTAGGAAGTTATGTGACTTTTTTCTTATATTCTTGGTGATGACGAAAAGGTTCCCCACAAACAGTGTATTTAGAATCAGATGAATTATTGTAGAAGTGTTCAGTAAGAGTTTATCTGCTCCTCATGTAGATTTCCCTTATAATGTAGAGTCTGTATAATCATGAAAATATAGCTCTGTGCTAATTAATATGTGGCCAGATAAATTGTTAAATTAATTCTTGATGTAATATTAGTGTCTTATTTTATTGATGAATTACGACATTGTCCGAAATAAAATAATTGTATGATATTTTCTTGATGAATGGAGATTTTGTGGAAAAGATTGTTTTCTACTATTGTTGCTTGACACATGCACACACACGCATAATATAAATAATATCGTGTATATAAAGTATAGAGTTATTGAAATTAAAATGAGAAATAAATGTTTTGAAATACATTACATTCATTTAAATAGAAGTATAAAGTTATTGAGATTAAAACGGGAAATAAATATTTTAAAATACAGTGCATTTCTTTAAATAAAGGTTATAAATCATCAAATCATCAGAATGAACATGATTTTGTTGCTATGCATGAAAGGTATACGTAATTGAAAGTGATTATTTTGTCAATTAGAGAAAGTTGCTTTGTTGAGAGCCAAATATAATTAATTTGATTTATTTTATTAATCAATAGTAATATCCTCTCAAAAGTATTTTTTCTGCTAATAATATAACATGTTGTTTATTTAGTGTCATGTAGTTGAAACATGTAGGCAAAGCATGTGTTCGAAGTGAGGATATTTGTTTTGTTGTTAATTTGCTTTCATAATAGGCATAATCCCAAACTGATGCTCAAAGTTTATTTGATAATTTAAAAATCTGTAAGACAAGTAGTCCAATTGTAAATATCATGTTAAACCAAATTTATTTTAGTGTAATAAATGATTTGTTTTATTTATTTAAAATTTTAAAACTGTGTCTTGAGTTATTATTGTATACATTCGTGTTTTCCATTTCCACAACTCCACATTCCACACATCTATTATAAAATAGATATATTGTTTTATATCTATAATATCAAATTTGCTGATGTCTGACAATATTGTCTCTTAATCCAAACATTATAAGGAACATTTGTCATTGGATAAAAGTATTAGAAAGATTGCCAAGTTAGTATATTTGTTAGATGATCATATGAAATTAAAATACCCTATTTCTGTCATTATCTTATTATTGAAACACAGTAGAACAATTTACTGAATTTGTTTCATTATATTTTCATCATACTTTAATATTATAACTTATGGGCCAATGTAGTTTATTTAATTCAACTGTGTTTGTTAATTTCCCTGAGATCTTATTGCTTATTTCTTGATTGGCATTAAAGTAGATGTTTAGATTGTGATATGCCAAGTCATAGAACTGTTTAGTATTATAATTATAGCAAGCTGATATATGTTATATTTGCATGAAGGAAGAAATTAAATTTAAAGTATATTTTAATAGACTGTACCAATAAACCTTATGATTCTTTATCATACAGTTAATTAACAAAGAAATTTACATTATATTAAATGTTTTTTGTAATATTTCTTCTTTTATTCATTTATCATCATATATCTTATGAATTGCCTATAGCCTCCCACTAAGCTGAGCTGAACATAAACTTAAATATAGAGTCTCAGTAAGAGTTTTGTATTATATATCTTGTTATATTGTTCTATTCATTAATAGGACTGGCGCCTGGGCATTTTGCTCATGTAATGTATATGAGTGGTGTTGGGGGTGTTATAGGGTACGTTTTCTAAGTTGTGACTATCTGGATGGGCACAAGGAATTGAGATGCTTTGTATCTGCATCGAATAGTTATATTTTTAAAAAAAATGAAATAGCCTTAGAATTTTAAATTTTTTTGCCTGAAATTGTTTGAAGCTTAGATATGGATTGCTTATGCAGTTTATTGACTATGTTATAAGTATTCATTATTATTATTATTGTGGTTAGTGAAGTATTTAATGCCAGAGATAGGGGTTGTTATTATAGGAATTGGTATATTTGGGCAAAAAAATGCAAAGTTATTTTATGTCAGTGTAATATTGGTTGAATGGTTTCAAAATCCTTTTTTCATTAATACTTATCCTTTTGTCAACAATTAATGGTCATTTCAATTATATTTAGTTAGGATAGTTTAATATTTAAGTTGCAGTACATGTGCATGCATATATGTCTGTATTATGTTTCATTTCATTTTCATCTTTTAATAACAGCAAACAATGGTACATTCACAATAAAAACATTTAAATTACAGTAATTATCTTAAATAATTTAACAAATATATATTTCTTTCCAATGATTAATAGATAGTTGAATCAATGAATTATTTTACAAATAAAATAAATTATTAATCATTTTTGTTTAATAGTTAATTAATATTCATTTTTCTTTCAATTTGTAAAAGCTATTTATTTTATTATTATTTTTGTTTTGATTTAATCAAAATGATTTTTTTTTTTTAGAAAATATTTTTTTTGAATATGTAATTAGATTAGATAGAAAAGAAGCATGGGAGTAACCTTGTGAAGGGAAATAACCTTTTGCTAAAAAGAGCTATTTAACAAAGATCTCCAGTAAAAAATTTGCTTATTATGTATTGTAATTGTAGCCAGTAAACAGTGGCTCATTATTGTGAAAATTAAAGCCAGTTTTTGAAGTCAAATTGATTTTAAAAAAAGACTTTGGAGTAAAACTTTGAAAGGATCTTAAGAAATTTATTATGGGAAAAGTTAACTAGCATGCAATTCTAAATTTTAAAAAGGTGATTAGTTTACTTTGCTCTTCTTGATATAAACATTTTGAATTAACCCCTTCATAACTATTGCTCTTTTAAAAATGTATGTTGATAACATCCAGTCTACATTACGTCATTTAATTGTCATTTTAAATAAGAATAAATTGCATGAATATTATTGTTGTATCATTAACCCACGTGTGTCTTTTAATATATCTGGAAAACGAATGCAGAACTATTTTACAGAATATATTTTAATTCTTCACTGTTTTCCATGTTATGTTTTTGTGAGGATTAAACATAAAATTAAGGATATGCATATTTTGATAAATCATGCCATGTTTAAATTCATCATAAGGAGATAATAGTATTTATTTATCTGGTATTTCTGGAAATAATACATATTTTAAATGAAAGAAATAAAATGTGGGTTACTTCAAATTAAGTATTTGCTTAAACCGAATGGAAGGATAGAAATGCAGGTAATTTTTGTTCTCTTCGATAAAGATGAAATATAAAACAAAGTATTATTAATTCTGGAATTACTTAGGAATCATGGTATCTTAACTGACAATATTTAAGAATAAACCATGCGTATAATAGACTATAAAGTGTCAAATGCTATTCAAGAAAACTACCGAGAATAATTGCATATTTAATTTAGAACTACAACAGAGAATGTCTTATATTTTCAGTATATAAAAAAGAAATTAATTGCTTGTGTGTGATTTGGTACCTCAAATAGATATGCTATGAACACTGGAGGTGCTAGGTCAGATTTAAGTTGTGATTATATTTTTTAAGTTATCCTGCAGAAGTTTATTTTAATTTAAATTCAGTTTGGAATGTGTCCCATATTGTTTAATAAACCTGGAGCAGAGCTTTGCAAGTGAACTTTTATTTTAAGTTACAAAACAAATAACTTTTGTTTCTTTATTTTTTTTTATTGCTTGTCATTATTGATGGATATTATTGATAGATAGGCTTACTTATTATTATGTGTTATTGATAATTTGGGTTATTTTGACCTTCAAGATTCTCTCCGAAGTGTATCCAAATGAGAAATATGCTGGTAAAAATTGATTGTGTACAAATAGATCTTATTGTTCTTTTATGAAGGTAAAAGAAAGAAATATTTTTTTAAATATATTATTAGAGAAGTTTATATTTATTTTATATACTTTATTATTTCAAAGTGAGAATTTTGTTCTTTTTTTAAATCAACGAACATATAATAGAAATAGTTTGCTAGATATGAAAGAAAGTTCGTTCGTAATAATTATAACCATTAAATTTTAAAAGTAACCTAAAGTTTATTCTGAATTAAAAATTATACCTTAATGCAATATTTAACTACCATGTTGCCTGCATAGTGTGTTATTTAGAGTTAATTTTATATATACTCTTGCTCGCGGGTGTGTGTCTGTTTTGCACAATTATGACATTTGTTTGATAAAGTTCAGTTTGTGAATATTTTATGTATAAATTTCAGATGCTGTTGTATTCTGCTGAGTTGAATGGATTAGTATGTTATCTGTATGTATTTATCTGCCAGCGTGTATTTATAATGTTCGATATTTAGAAGAGCTTTGAGAATGGAAAGAAATCTGATTGCATTATAATGTTTGTAGGGATAAAAGATTTTGCTTATTTAGTATTTGTTTTTCCATGAGTAGAGCCTAGTTTATAGTATATGCGTATGATTAAATGATATTTTTCGAAGTTAAGTGATGTTTTCTTAAAGCCCTGGTGATGAGGAAGAAGTCCCCACCAATAGTGTATTTAGAAGTAGATGAGTTATTGTTGAAGTATGATTAAATGATGTTTAGGAAGTTATGTGACGTTTTTCTTATATTCTTTGTGATGAGGAAAAGGTTCCCCACAAACAGTGTATTTAGAATCAGATGAATTATTGTAGAAGTGTTTAGTAAGAGTTTATCTGCTCCTCATGTAGATTTCCCTTATAATGTAGAGTCTGTATAATCATGAAAATATAGCTCTGTGTTAATTAATATGTGGCCAGATAAATTGTTAAATTAATTCTTGATGTAATATTAGTGTCTTATTTTATTGATGAATTACGACATTGTCCGAAATGAAATAATTGTATATTTTCTTGATGAATGGAGATTTTGTGGAAAAGATTGTTTTCTACTATTGTTGCTTGACACATGCACACACACGCATAATATAAATAATATCGTGTATATAAAGTATAGAGTTATTGAAATTAAAATGAGAAATAAATGTTTTGAAATACATTACATTCCTTTAAATAGAAGTATAAAGTTATTGAGATTAAAACTGGAAATAAATATTTAAAAATACTGTGTATTTATTTAAATAAAGATTATAAATCATCAAATCATCAGAATGAACATGATTTTGTTGCTATGCATGAAAGGTATTCGTAATTGAAAGTGATTATTTAGTCAATTAGAGAAAGTTGCTTTGTTGAGAGCCAAATATAATTAATTTGATTTATTTTATTAATCAATAGTAATATCCTCTCAAAAAATATTTTTTTTGTGCTAAAAATATAACATGTTGTTTATTTAGTGTCATGTAGATGAAACATGTAGGCAAAGC
This sequence comes from Epiperipatus broadwayi, assembly GCA_028023455.1. Taxonomy (NCBI): domain Eukaryota; kingdom Metazoa; phylum Onychophora; class Udeonychophora; order Euonychophora; family Peripatidae; genus Epiperipatus; species Epiperipatus broadwayi. The sequence goes on along the minus strand of JAQFVV010006202.1, from coordinate 19,212,775 downwards.
ATGTGTTCAAAGTCAGAATATTTAAGTTTGTTGTTAATTTGCTTTGATAATAGGGATAATCCTGAACTGATGCTCAAAGTTTATTTGATAATTTAAAAATCTGTAAGACAAGTAGTCCAATTGTAAATATCATGTTAAACCAAATTTATTTTAGTGTAATAAATGATTTGTTTTATTTATTTAAAATATTAAAACTGTGTCTTGGGTTATTATTGTATACATTCGTGTTCCATTTCCACATCTCCACATTTCATAAACCTATTATAAAATAGATATATTATTTTATAGTTATGATATTAGGTTTGCTGGTGTCTGACAATATTGTTTTCTTAATCCAAACCTTATAAGGAACATTTGCCACTGGATAAACATACTAGAAGGGTTGCCAAGTTAGTATATTGGTTGGATGATGATATGAGATTAAAATACCCTATTTCTGTCATTATCTTATTATTGAAACACAGTAAAAATATTTTAGTCAATTTGTTTCATTACATTTTTATCATACTTTAGAATTATAATTTACGGACCAACGTATTTCATTTAATTTAACTGTGTTTGTTAAATTCCCTGAGATCTTATTATTTATTTCTTGATTGGCATTAAAGTAGATGTTTAGATTGTGATATGCCAAGTTATAGAATTGTTTAGTATTATAATTATAGCAAGCTGATATATTTTATATTTGGATGAAGAAAGAAATTAAGTTTAAAGTATATTTTAATAGACTGTACCGATAAACATGATTCTTTATCATACAATTATTTAATAAAAAGGATTTACATTATATTTAGTGTTTTGTAATGTTTCTTCTTTCATTTATTTATCATTATATATCTTATAAACTGCCTATACCCTCCCACTGAGCTGATCTGAACATAAACTTAAAAATAGAGTCTCAGTAATAGTTTCATATTATATATCTTGTTATATTGTTCTATTCATTAATAGAACTGGTGCCTGGCATTTTGCTCATGTAATGTATATGAGCAGTGTTGGGAGTGTAGGTTATAATATATATATATATATTGTAACCAACCTCCCCCAAAAACAATAAACGAGAAAACTACTACTTATAATTTCAACTTTTAAACTACGGGAAACAACAAACACTAAGCATCGACAAATAAAATATTAACTAATATTTTATGATATTTTGTCCTCCTAAATTTCCCTTACAGAAATGGTTGGTTTTCAGGCAAAGTGTCAAATATTATCAATAGCGAACCATTAATAACATTCAACACTCGACTACCAAAATATATACCGATCAAATAAACACTTGATTATTATTTTTAAAGAAGAAAAAAAATTTCTTAGGCACCAGCTAATTACTTTAGAATTGGCATGTCCATCTGACCAGTATAATTCGGTGCCTGAACATCTGCTAGCCCAATCTGTTCCAAAACAAAACAAAGGTATATCTTAAACGCCCGCCTGTTCTAAACAGCTACTATTTTCTAAAACTAAAATAATTTTCCCCTGAACCATTCTAAATAATACTTCACTCTTTTAAAACTAATAACAACAACATTATACTGAATACCAAAACATTTATAGATTTAACTTGGTGAATCTTTGCTAAATACTATTAGTAATGATTGGATTTTTTCCTCCTACTCTTATTAAGAACATAAATATTGATACTTACCCGTAGGTATCAGAAATAAACAAATATATTTTAAGAACAATAATTTAAATGTTTTACTTTATTATTTTAAAATAAATGCATCATTTTATCCTATAATGAAACACACATACACAGTTTTTTTTAAAGATTAATATAAGCATTTTAATATATTACTTGAGCAAATAAATTATACACATTACATCATATTTTATTATTATTATTTTTTAAGTTTAAGTTTAAAATCAATCACACATACGTGCATGCCAAAAATATTATTTACTAGAAGCTGCTTTTACTTATTTTATTATTTCAAATATTATCTTTTGAAGTTTAAAGTTTATTCTAATTTTTTAAGTTTAATTCAAAAAGTTCAAAAGTTCTTTCAATAAAGTCTATCTTTATTTTTAAGGAAATCGAAATGTTTATATATCAAAGTCAAATAATTACCTAGGTTTTTAAATACAACAGAAACAGTGTAATGAAATTATCTCTGAACACATCGACGACTGGTAAAATTCTTTCGTAGATCCTGTGTCCTAATATTTCTGTGGCTGGTTTGGTGTTCCCCACATTCCGCTGTCCGTGTAGTCTATTTTGACATGATACCTTCCAAACTAATCACAGATCTTAGATGCGTAGAGAGCGGCTTTTTGGTCAACTGCAAATATGTTGGTTTTTAACAGCGCATCATTTTTGGAAAAATTTACTTCAAAATATTTTATTAAAAATGAGAATGTCCGAACCAAGAATGAACAAAATTGAGCTATTTATACTTTTTTAAACAATGCAAAACTTTATTTTTAGCAGCAGCGTTCTTTGTCTAATAAAATAAAATCAGCTTCTAGCGTCTACTTTTTATTAAAATTGCATACACACACGCACATATATTTATTTATTTTATTATAAGATAAAACAAAATCTCTTTATTATTTTATTAAAAATTCATTTAAAGAATATTAAATCATTTATTTATTACAAGATTTTTTCTTCTTTTAAACAAAAAAAAACATCTTTTATTTTAAACAACTTGTTATTTTAAACAACTTATTAGTTTAAACAGCGTTTACAGTTTATTTTATTCAATACAAGAATTCCCCTTCCCTCCCTACTCTTTAGTTTTTACATTTTATTCTTTTAATATTAATTTTTTATATTTTTAAAACATGGGACTCATACAATTACTTTAATATCAATGTACTTTGGTACACTATCTCCGTCCCTCCTCTGAAACTAAAATATCATTCTGAGCATTTTCGTTTTCTCAGAATTTAAACTTATAAACAATCTAATTTTATTTACTTCACATTTGTTTAACTGTATGCGTGTATTCTTATTTATTTACTATAATCCCCATCCCATTATAAATTTATTTATTTATTCATTTTTTTTTTAATAATTGTAAAGATCGAGCATTGAACATTCCTTTTTTCTCTGACCCTTGAGCAATTTCAAATGCATTATTTCCATATACTTTTATGATCTTATAAGGCCCATCATATATTGGCTGAAATTTTTTATATATTCCTTTCTCTGGATGACTTACTGGATTCACCCTTATCATAACATCTCCCAACCTAAACACATATCTAACTTTCCCTTGTCTCTTTTGCCTTATACTACCCATCTTTCTAAGCCTATAGCTTGCCTTAACAATATCTTTTTTTCTGTCAATATACTGCACTTTAACCGGTAAAATAGTTTTGAACAGATATGGAATATTCTTTCCTTGATGAAGTCTAATGGGCTCAAATCCTGTCGATTCATTTTTTGACCAATTTATCATGTCAGCTATTCTCATTGCCTCCTTCACCCATCCACGATGATTATTCTGTAAATACACACGAAATAAACATCCCAGGTCTCTCATTACTCATTTTCATGGGTTGGACTGCGGATTACGAATTGAAGTGAGTATATGTCTTATCTTATGATGCTTCGTCCATCTTTTCCATTCATCAGACATAAAAGGCATTCCGTGATCCGACATTATTTGTCTTGGGATAGCCCAAACTTAGAAAAAAACATCATAAGTCACAACCAGATATTTCTTTCGATTAAATTTGAGGTAATGGTCCATAAAAATCTATTGCTAATAAACTATTCGGCTGATATGCGTATATCGGTCTCAAAGGTCCCATATTTGACATATTAGGAGGTTTGGTTTTTGCACATACTATACATCCCTCAATGACGTTTAAGACTCTATACATACTCGGCCAATAAAACCAATTATTTATCCATCCTTCAATTTTACTTGCTCCATAATGTCCGTACTTTTCATGTATGTACTTAATCATCTGTTTCCGCATAACTATTGGCAAAACAATTCGTGTATTTTTACTATTTTTTACTTTATGCTGCAAAAGCCCATCTTTTAAACAATATTGTTTCCTATCTTTCCATAGAGTATTGTTTATAGGTCTACTCACAGATTGACGATGCAAATAGTGTATTACTTGTTTACATTCTGCATCTTTTTCTTGTAACTCGCTTAACCTTTTCAAACCACATTCCATCTCTTCACCTTGATGTATTTCTGTTGTTGCTATATACACATTATTACAATTCAAATGTCTTGTCTGGTGTTCTATCAGGTATTGACTTAAAGCATCTGCTGCCATATTGTCTTTGCCTGGACAATATTGTATCCTATAATCGAACTCTTGCAAAAACAGACTCCATCGAATCAATCTACTATTTGTAAGAAAACTATGATTGAGAAATTCAAGGCTCCTGTGATCAGTGATCACTACCACCTGTGATCCTATCAAATATTGCCTAAATTTTTTAAAAGCCCACACAATCGCTAAAGCCTCTCAGTTATGGTATAATTTTTCTCTGGCCCATTTAATAAATGACTTACAAAGAAAAGCACTCTATACTTCCCATCGTCTTGTATTTGAGATAATGTAACCCCCAATCCAATTCCACTACTATCTGTTTGTACTACAAATGGTTTATCAAAGTCTGGATATGTCAACATAACTTCTCTTAAAAAACCTTTTTTTACATTTTCAAAACTGCGCTCTTGTTGCTCTTCCCACGCCCATTTTTTATCTTTCCTTAATAACTGCAACAAAGGCTCCATATCTAAACAAAAAATTTTATAAAACCGATTGAAAAAATTGCACAACCCAAGAAAAGACTTGATGTCTTTCTTTTTCATTGGCCTGGAAAAGTTTTGGATAGCTTGAATTTTCTCTGGATTTGGAGATATTCCTTGTTCACTAACTATGTGTCCCAAAAATTTAACTTCTGTAGTCATTAAGTGGCTTTTACCTAAATTTAACTTAATTCCTTTATTTTTACATTCATCAAATAACAATTTCAAATGTTCAAAATGTTCTTCCATGCTTTCTGATGCTAAATGATATCATCCACATATATCGTAATCAAGTTTTTAATTTTATCGGATAATATTTTATCAATGCATTGCATCAATCCTGCTCCACTATTTTTCAAACCAAAAGGAATTCAATTAAAATTATACACTCGTCCATTATACTGGAAGGCAGTGTATTTCCAGTCCTCAGAATGCAGCTTGACCTGCCAATAACTGGCCGTTAAATCAAAAGTTGAAAATATTTTTTTATGAAACTTCATTAATAATTCACCTATAGGTGGCGGTGCATTAGTATCTAACACTGTGATTTTATTTAACTGCCTTGCATCTACACACAAACGAATGGACCCTTTTTTTTCACTGTCACTAGCGGGTTATTATACGGAGACGAGCATTTAGAAATAATCCCTCATTTTAACATATTCTCTAGTTGTTCCTCCACTGCACTTCTATATTGATATGGTATAGGATATGTTCAGGCTTGATATGGTTGATTCTCCATAAGTTTTATCCGATACTCATATCCCTCTATTACTCCAGGTACTTCTGAAAATACACTTCCATACGTAACCAACAATTCTTTCAACTGTTTTCCATCCTCATTTCCTAGTCCATCTTCCAACACCTTTTCCTCTATTTCTATTCCTGCACTTTATACATCATACTCTGCCTTAACATTTTTTATCTCACACACATTAAATATAATTTCCATCTTATTAACTTTTACATCGTTTTTCATAATCTAACATGCACCCAACTTCACACATAAAATCCGACCCCAAAATAGCATCATGTATCAATCCTTCTAAAACCAACATAATGTGATTATATATCTTCCCAGATATACTCATGCTTATCCAAGCTTGTTCCAATGCTAGTTTGGCTCTTTTCCCATTTGCCAACATTACGTATACATTCTTTAATGGCAAGCTTTTTAGTTTCAAATTACTCCGACTTATTTCATCGAAACGTTTTTGTGAAATCACTGATACCTGACTCCCTGAATCAAACAACACATCTACAATTCTTCCTTCTATTTTTACTTTAATTTTTGGGCACCAATAAGATGCCACCCTCAACTCTTCCTTCTCTTCATTCTGTGTCAAGTTTGCTACTTGCCCATACGTATTTTCGGCCTTCCTTTCCTTATTCCGATTTTCTACACATGTCCTAATATTATTCATTGTCATAAGTATCTCTGCAGTCTGTTCTATAGTGTCCTTTACCATTATTATTTGTTGAATATTCTCTGGAAAACCTCGCCTCACTATTCTTAAAATTTGCTGCTCAGACAAATTATATGCTGTAACTATTTTCAGTTTCACTACTTGTCTGCGGCAAAAACATGCACAATGTCTCCTTTATCCACCATTTATCTTGTTCTACCTATCGTTTAACCTCCTCCTGACACTCCTCCCCCAATAACTGGACAGCAATCCTCTTTTGTACTTCTCAAAACTCGTTCGTTTCACTCCCATTGACTCCCACCAAACTTCAGCCTCATCCTGTATATAACTAATGGCTATATTAACCTTAACTATTTCATTAAATTCACTACAGAAAAAAACCGCTCCAAACTGTCTGTCTATTTGGTGTTTCCCCTCTTTCCCCTGAAAACGTTCTTATCTTTATAACCCAGCTTACTGTTTCCATTTCACCAATTTATTTAACTTCATCCAATGTAAAATATTTTTTTTCCTCTATTTCAAAATGTAGATGCAATCAACCCCCACCCTCTAAGTTCTAATTTTATGCCTCATGTCCATCTATCTTCCTCATTTGGAGTGTTTTTTTGTTTTTTTTATCTTAAGGATTATGCTTCCACATTTTAACGTCCACGAAAATCACCTTTAATCATACACCAAAATTACAACTTCTGTCAGTTCTTCCACTCGAAACATCTAGTTTCGCTCCACGTTGACGTGCCAAATGTAACCAACCTCCCCCAAAAACAATAGAGAAAACTACTACTTATAATTTAAACTTTTAAACTACGGTAAACAACAAACACTAAGCATCGACAAATAAAATATTAACTAATATTTTATGATATTTTGTCCTCCTAAATTTCCCTTACAGAAATGGTTGGTTTTCAGGCAAAGTGTCAAATATTATCAATAGTGAACCATTAATAACATTCAACACTCGACTACCAAAATATATACCGATCAAATAAACACTTTATTATTATTTTTAAAGAAGAAAGAAAATCCCTTAGGTGCCAGCTAATTACTTTAGAATTAGCATGTCCATCTGACCAGTATAATTCGGTACCTGAACATCCGCTAGCTCAGTCTGTTCCAAAACAAAACAAAGGTATATCTTAAATGCCCACCTGTTCTAAACTGCTACTATTTTCTAAAACAAATAATTTTCTCCCGAACCATTCTAAATAATACTTCGCTCCTTTAAAACTAATAATAACAACATTATACTGAATACCAAAACATTTATAGATTTAACTTGGCGAATCTTTTCTAAATACTATTAGTAATGATTGGATTTTTTCCCTCCTACTCTTATTAAGAACACAAATATTGATACTTACCCGTACGTATCAGAAATAAACAAATATATTTTAAGAAAAATAATTTAAATGTTTTACTTTATTATTTTAAAATAAATGCATCATTTTATCCTATAATGAAACACACATACACTTTTTTTTTAAAAAATTAAAATAATCATTTTAATATATTACTTGAGCAAATAAATTATACACGTTACATCATATTTTATTATTATTATTTTTTAAGTTTAAGTTTAAAATCAATCACACATACGTGCATGCCAAAAATATTATTTACTAGAAGCTGCTTTTACTTATTTTATTATTTCAAATATTATCTTTTGAAGTTTAAAGTTTATTCTATTTTTTTAAGTTTAATTCAAAAAGTTCAAAAGTTCTTTCAATAAAGTCTATCTTTATTTTTAAGGAAAATCGAAATGTTTATATATCAAAGTCAAATAATTACCTAGGTTTTTAAATACGACAGAAACAGTATAATGGAATTATCTCTGAACTCATCAATGACTGATAAAATTCTTTCGTAGATCCTGTGTCCTAATATTTCTGTGGCTGGTTTAACATTCCCCGCACTCCACTGTCTGTGTAGTCTATTTTGACATGATACCTTCTGAACTAATCGCAGATCTTAGATGCATAAAGAGCGGCTTTTCGGTCAACTGCAAATACGTTGGTTTTTAACAGTGCATCATTTTTGGAAAAATTACTTCAAAATATTTTATTAAAAATGAGAATGTCCGAACCAAGAATGAACAAAATTGAGCTATTTATATTTTTTTAAACAATGGAAAACTTTATTTTTAGCAGCAGCATTCTTCATCTAATAAAATAAAATCAGCTTCTAGCATCTACTTTTATTAAAATTGCATACACACACGCACATATATTTATTTATTTTATTTTAAGATAAAACAAAATCTCTTTATTATTTTATTAAAAATTCACTTAAAGAATATTAAATCATTTATTTATTACAAGATTTTTTTCTTCTTTTAAACAAAAAAAAAACATCTTTTATTTTAAACAACTTGTTATTTTAAACAACTTATTAGTTTAAACAGCATTTACAGTTTATTTTATTCAATACAAGAATTCCCCCTCCCTCCCTACTCTTTAGTTTTTACATTTTATTCTTTTAATATTAATTTTTTATATTTTTAAAACATGGGACTCATACAATTACTTTAATATCAATGTACTTTGGTACAGTATATATATAGTACCCTCACTTCCAGGAAATATGTAATAACAATCAATTAATCTAGCTCAGATAAATAATTATGTTCATCTAAAATGTATCTAATAAATAATAACTATATTCTTTAATACTATCTATTATTAATTAGTTCAAATTAACAAATAATAATATGGTTTTGTTTCTTAAATTAAATACATAAATATCTAATAAAAATCATAAGACTATGAAGTGAGTTTACAAGTGGCAAAACGAATACATTAAGCCAATATCCCACAGGATATCACCTCAATGGCATAAGAATACTATCCTTACTCTTATTACTTAAACAATAAATCTATAGTACTCTTACATCTTTAATCAAAATTAATTAAGTAAATGACTCTTAATAAATTAATCTGAATATCTTTATAAACTTGATTTAGCTCAAATTATCTCAGGTTCTTTAAAATAATTCTAAATAATTATACCTTTTGTAATTAAGTATGATAAGGGATTTAATATCATTCCCAACTACATCTAACTAATACTAATAATAATAAAATAATAATATTAATCTTCAATTTATAATTTAATCTCATATATTTTCTACTTATAATATTAACCAGGTATAACAAATAATACTACTATAATGTAATCTTCTATTATTCATATGGCCTCTTAAACAAACATATATGGTATGATCTTATAATCTGAGAATATGTGGCAATCATTGTTAATATAATGCTGTATAAATATTCTGTGGTTATTCTAAGATCAAAATAATGATATAATAAATAAAATTTCTTAAATAAAAATCATATCAATAAAACATTATAACTCTTAAATAACAACTTTATTTATGTTGTGCAAATATCATGTCTTAATTCTAATTATCTGTGATGATGTAATTGTGATGTGAAGAAATTGAGTCCACACCAAGATTTATAACAAAACTTAACAAATTTATTAATAAACTTTAACAATAAATTATATACAGTATATACAACATGAATGAACTTTGTTTTACTCCCATTTAGGTAATCTCACAAAAAATATATTAAATAAAATAAATATCAGATACAAAAAAAAATTGCTTTATAAAATTCTTATTATTAAAATATTACCATAATATCTTTATGGCCTCCATTAAGTTTCTTTAAATTATTACATTGCAAAAAGTATCATTTAAATTATTAATTCAATATACCTTTATTATTTATTATTTAGTTTTTAAAATACTTTTATTGTCTCATCTAATTATTCTTAACCTATTCATAATGTAAATAATCTTAACTAATAACATATCCATTAATCTAGACTGCTTATTACTCATCAATGTAATGTCAAATAAAATGTAAGTATTGATGTGTTATTATTATAGAATAATTTTTATACAATTATGATCACTTATATTCTTCAAATGTGATTTAGTTATATCTCTTTTACTTGTAAAAAATATGCATTAAAATTGAATCTTTTAAAACTTAATAACTAAATAATATCTTTAGAAAATACACTTTATTCATCATTTATTTATTTGTAAATAAATAATAATGAGTCCCAAATATAAAAAGTTTATGATTCCTTATTAACAAGTTATAATCTTGTACTCTTTACACCTACTTATATCCTTACTTTAAAACAATATAACCCATCTTATCCTCTTCAATAATAACTCTGCATTTTAAACTTATTCATCATTTCATATTTTGAAATACTATCCTTTACGGTGCAATCTGACCAATATCGATAGTAAATACACAAGTAAGTATACGGAATAAATTAGATTTTAATTTAATAGCACTTCTATTAAATAACCATCATGGTAACAGTGTATCATAAATAAGGTATGACTACTTTAGTTCATCACCTCTACTAATAAACATAATGTCCAAGCTATTTATTCAGCTCTATGGAACATTACAACTTCAACATACAGAAAATAACACTACCATGAACATATACAAGCTATAGGGCTAAGTTATCTATACTTGCACAATAACCACACTTACTTATTCCCATATAAACAAATCCTACCTAAAATATTATCTTGGTCCCATTTAACTTAATACCAAGCCTACATTGCTAAATCTATTCCTACATTCTTATAACAATAAATAAATTCATGTCTAAAATAACCATCTAACCAATCGATAAGAAAAGATTATTTTATCCCTTAGTAACTTTAAACATAAATACAAACAATCAGTATCGATATCCCAGTTTACTATTTTTATCACTTAAAATAAACCTTAAATTCAGTTATAATAGAATCATATACTTATATTTTCCTTATATTAAAATGTACTTATAATATTACTAAAAGTATGCATATTTTTTAATATGAATAAATAAATTATAAGCTATGTGTATGTATTGTATTTTTCATACTTGTTTCATACATCCATACTAAAATATACAATAAGAAAATACATAATAAAATGATCAATACTTTTATAATTGTTACCATCAATAATATGTCTTCATTGTCGATTATTCCATTAATATTTCTGGATCATGAACTAAATAAAACATTATTTAAATATCACTCATTCCACATCATCGTACTTTAAAAAATATTAAGGTTTTTTTTTTTTAAATTATTAAAGATTTTTTTTAATAGTTAAGCACTAGGTTAGTAAATAATTTAATGTTCTATGTGCCTATCCTTTTCCTATTCTATAAGCATTATGATAAAAGTTAGTAAAATAAGATTTTAAAACATATTTATGAAAAGAAACTCCAACAAATTTCATTATAGAAAATGTCCTTTTCATCCTGTACAGCATTTGTTGACAAAAACATCTTCCTTTAATGCAAAAAAAACCCATGCATGCTCCAATAGTTCCACTTTCATGACATGACCGACAATTCTTTTTAAGAATAAAGAAAATAAAACAAAAGTAAGTTGACTTGTAAAAGTTCCAATTGCAATATAAATAGTTCAGGGTTCTTTTTCTTTCCAACAGTAATTGTTAATTGCATTTTTTTAATACTCTATTATGACATATATCTTCCAAAATTTTATTGCTTTCGTTTAAATTTTCCACCGGGTCAGTATTCATGGATACAACCATCAGCGTTCCCATGGTATTTATCATATAGTTTTAAATATTTTTATAAATAATTTTTCGAAAATCTTTTGTATGTGCAGCATACAACCACTAACTTATTTTAAAGATTTTTCCAATATCATATAAATTACTTTATTAGTAATCTTCATTTTTAATTTTTTTAAAAATTATATATTTTTACATTAAAAGTTTCTTTTTTAAAAATTATATATTTTTACATTAAAAGTTTCTTTTTTAAAAAAAACTATTCTATTTTAGAATAGCCTTCAGAGTGAAATATTTCATATTTTTTTCTTTCCATCTTTGATGAGCTTTTCTGAATCTCCTCCATGAAGTTCTGATCTATTAAATTTACTATTAAATTAGCATGACCACTCAACATAGGAAAAATTATGTGCCTTGTAGAAAAATAATAATTTGATATTTTCCTCAATAAATTTAAATTCAGGGATGACTTCTCCATGTTTAAGTTGATGTTAAATTAGCTGAAATAAATTAGCAAGCAAGGAATTACTTAATTTTTTAGCCACACATTTCTATATCACATGATATTATAATAATGAATTAATATCTTTTTTTAGAATTTAAAATAATAAAATTGACTATTAATAATATACGTAATTAACTAAAGTTGCAGTAACAGTAACAATGATAGTAAGAATTATAATAATAACAATCTGCAAAATCTCTGCAGCTCTTATATACTCAAGCCTACTACCCATCTGATTGGTTAAATTAAACAATGCTTACTTCTTACAACCCTGTGAAAACAACACTGGATTAAAGTTAACACAAATAATAATTTACTAAATATTTATTTTTTATTATATTATTTAATTCTTAATTAATTTTCATATTTTATTTACACTTAGTAAATACTCTAAAATAACTTTTAAAAATCACATTATACTATTTATTACTATTTCTATCCTTCTTTTACCCAAAACATATTTATTTTCAAAATAAAATACAAATCTGATTTTATTTATTACATTCATTTTAAAGATCCAATTTAATATTTATAACAGATAATATTATTTTATTCTGGGATAGACAAATCTAATATTTTTAAATCTTATATGAAATTTAACATAGTTTTGAACTTTACTTAAAAAAAAAAAACTTCCCAAGCACACGTGTAAACATCTACACATCACATGATTTATAAAAATACATGAGACGCTAATAATTTAAATGAAAATAAAATAAATAATTTAATTTATAAAATATTATATAAAAATTATATTATAGCCAGAATTTAAATAATTATTTTAATATTATAAAATCAAATATACACTTTTCTCCCACATTATTACTTTTAATTAAATGATTTTTTTAAATATAACTATTAAATTCAATTATTATTATTATTAAATAGTCTATTCGTTTAACTTTAAATTACTACTTTTAAAATTTACTTTAATCATTTACTTATAAGACTTATTAAATCACTATTTATTATGGCCAGCTTTCCCAACCATACAATCTTATAATTATTTTTAGTTAACTATTTTCTTTCAAACTACTAACACAATATTATACATCTATTATTTTACTTGCCCTAACTAGATTATTAAAAGATCATCCACACATAACATACATCATTTCCTTACTTAGCTTTGAAGTTTAAAATTTTCCAGTAAACTGCTCTAAACAATTCATTCTTACCTAAACAAAAGGGTACATATTCCCTCTTTTTGAATAAAATTTTAAATTAACCATTCGCCTTCAAACTATTTAATCTATACTTATAATTTCCATTACCTTTACAGCTACATTTATCCTATGTTATTGTATATTATAACAAATCATTTTAACCTAAAATTTCACAAAACATTAGAACATCACATAAAAATCTCAATCAGAAAGCACTTCTAAATAAAATTACCATCTACGTTTCAGAAGGGTATGGAATCAGACTTCTCTCATTATATGTTCCTCTCTCACCGTCTGGTGTAGCTAACATAAATACATTCTCCTCTACTTTGCAAGTTATTTTATATGGACCCTCATACAAACTAAGAAATTTTTTTAAACTCATTTCTCTGTAGGTTACTAACATTTGAAAGTCTTATCCTCATTTTTCTGAAAATAAGGTTATAATATTTATATTTGTTTGTCTTATTAAAAAAAATTATTTATCTTAGTCTTTCATATTTTATTTCTAAAATGTATTTTTTAATTTCTTTTACTCACTTTAAATCTTACTTTATCTTAGTCTTTCATATTTCATTTCTAAAAATAAGTCCTTAATTATCTTTTGACCTCTTTAAGTCTCACTTTAGCTTTTCCTGTATTCTTTTCTTTATCAAAATTTTTCCTAAGAAAATCTATCTTAAGATTCTTTTGTTTTATACACTTGAAGTTTCACCTTGGCTTTCCCTACATCTCTTTCCTTATCAATATTCTCTCTAAGAAAATCAATATTATGTATCTTTCCATCTATAACTTTAAGTTCAACTTTGGCTTTTCCAATATCTCTTTCTTTGTTTACATTTTCTTTAAGAAAATCTATATTAATCAGATCATCTATCATTTTAAATTTTATCTTAGCTTTTTCAATTTCTTTTTCCTCATCAATAATCTTTCTGCCAAGATTTAAATTAAATATCTTTTCATTTATTCCTTTAAATTTTACTTTTGCTTTCCCAATATCTCTGATGTAATCAATGCCTTCACTAAGATTACCTATCTTAATCTTTTCTCTACTTAATTCTTTAAATTTCACTTTAATCTTCCTCAAATTTTTGTTGTGATTAAGTATCTTCTTAAGAAAATCTATTTTAATTTTCTCATCACTTCTACATTTGAGTTTTATTTTAGCTTTGCCTTTGTCTCTATTCGGATCAATTTCTAATCTTATAAAATTTATATTAGGCACTGTATCTTTAATCTTTGATAATAATATTTCATTATACATATCAGATTTTAAATATCTATTTTCATAATTAATACTAGATTTCTGAATTATATTTTGGGTTTTATTTTTAAATTTATTACTAGTATTATCCCTAATCTTCGGCAATTCATTGTCTAATACCTGTAAATATTTTTCACCTAAAGAATTTAATTTTATTTCTACAGATTCATCAACTCTTTTATCCTCACTAGCCAACTTAAAAGATTCTTTGGGTTCTTTCACTATTTTATCATGTGATTTACTATTTTCATCAACTTCTTCAACAGACTCTTTACTACCTATTTCAACTATCTCTTCTAATTCTTTTGGTTCTTGATTAACTAGTTTAATATTTTTTTAACTAATTCAACACTTTGTCAATCCTTATCACCTGCTACATCTATCAGTGATTCATATTTTTCCATATTTTTTATCAATTCAACAAATAGTACATTTTCTTCTAACTCTTTAGTAATTATTTCAACAGATTCCTTATGAATATCTATCTCTTTATGAACTAATTCACTATCTAAAATAATTTTATCAACAAATAACTGAGTTTCTTTATTATTCAACTCACCATAAGATTTGTCTTTTCTTAAATCACTATCTTCTAGTTCAACCAATAATACATTATCATGCATATCTTTGTCAACCAATTCAATAGACTCTTTATTTTCTTATGTCAAACTATTACACAAGTTAATATTTTCATTAACTACACTAATGACTTGTAGATCTTCTTTACTCTCCTCTTTCATATCTTCTTTTAAAGAATTAAATTTAATACTACTTTTGTTACTTTCCCCTTTCATAATTTTTCTCACATCTTCTATAAAAGAATCTAATTGCATACTCATTAATTTCACATAATTCATTACATCCAACAACAAGGAGTTCTCTATATTTCTCTCAGTTTTTACAAACCTTCACTCTACTATTTTTATTTTTGCCATCTCCTTCTCCATTATTCCCCTATCCATAATTTGAGTATTATCTATAACTATCTCAAAATATACTAATTTTTCCTACTTCTTCTATCTCCACAAATATTATCACCAACAATAAAATTAAACATTTCAGCTTCTAAATTCTTACTCACTTACTCATTTTTTAAATATTTCCAAAATTCAATTTTAAACAATGTACAGCATTATTCTAAATATATTTCATAAAATAATTCCCTAACAGCCTTTCTATTTCCACTCAATCCACATCCACAATAAACCATAAAATATCACCATCTAAAACCCTTACACCACTTAATACTTCTTAAATTATAACAACTATATACAACAAAATTATATGTGTTATGTCCTCAATTCCCACACACAACTCACATATAAATTTGCACATAATAGAATATATTCAATATTTATTTTAAAACACTTTAATAATTGATATGGTCATAACATAAAATAATTATTAGCCACATTTTCATATCTCAGATATTTATTTGCTTATTAATTTACAAATAACATATAATAATTTATTTTAAATAATCCGATTATAAATACCACATATTATAATAGTTTTAACAATAAAACATCAAACTACTTATACTTAACAAGATATGATTATTAATAATCCTAAATTTATATTTTAATTTATACACTATTTTTTATTAACAAATCTACAACTATCTCTATATCTTCCTAACAAATGTCGATGCCAAAACGTCTTGGCAATAACAAAAATAATGATTCCAAATGAAGTCAATAAAATCTAACAAAAATCCATCAACATCTAATACAGGCTTACACATATGTTTAAAACTTATATCATATAAATTGAAGCCTTTATGCTTGGGTGCCAATTCGCTATTACTGTTGAATTGGTGCCTATAAATTCACATTATAGGTTGTAATAATTATAACCCTACAAATATATCATGCCATCCACATTGTGTGTCAATTCATCGTTTGACTGAAGTGGTGTCTAACATACACCCTTGACATATATCGAGCCAACCACATTGGTCACCAATTCGCTCCTACCATTGAACCCTCACTTCCAGGAAATATGTAATAACAATCAATTAATCTAGCTCAGATAAATAATATGTTAATCTAAAATGTATCTAATAGATAATAACTATATTCTTTAATACTATATATTATTAACTAGTTCAAATTAACAAATAATAATATGGTTTTGTTTCTTAAATTAAATACATAAATATCTAATAAAAATCATAAGACTATGAAGTGAGTTTACAAGTGGCAAAACGAATACATTAAGACAATATCCCACAGGATATCACCTCAATGGCATAAGAATACTATCCTTACTCATTACTTAAACAATAAATCTATAGTACTCTTACATCTTTAATCAAAATTAATTAAGTAAATGACTCTTAATAAATTAATCTGAATATCTTTATAAAATTGATTTAGCTCAAATTATCTCAGGTTCTTTAAAATAATTCTAAATAACTATACCTTTTGTAATTAAGTATGATAAGGAATTTAATATCATTCCCAACTACATCTAACTAATACTACTAATAATAAAATAATAATATTAATATTCAATCTATAATTTAATCTCATATCTTTTCTACTTATAATATTAACCCGGTATAACCAATAATACTACTTTAATGTAATCTTCTATTATCCATATGGCATCTTAAACAAACATATATGGCATATATGGTATATATGGCAATCATTGTTAATATAATTCTGTGTAAATATTCTGTGGTTATTCTATGACCAAAATAATGATATAATAAATAAAATTTCTTAAATAAAAATCATATCAATAAAACATTATGCACAGGGTGGCACTACTGTATGGAGAGTTTTGCCTTTGTTTACAACAATTATGTGCTAGTATAGAGAAGATGATCATGTGATGTTTAGTGGTTTAACTTTATTTTATGTTGTGCAAATATCATGTCTTAATTCTAATTATCTGTGATGATGTAATTGTGATATGAAGAAATTGAGTCCACACCAAGATTTATAACAAAACTTAACAAATTTATTAATAAACTTTAACAATAAATTATATACAGTATATACAACATGAATGAATTTTGTTTTACTCCCATTTAGGTAATCTCACAAAAAATATATTAAATAAAATAAATATCAGATACAAAAAAAATTGCTTTATAAAATTCTTGTTATTAAAATATTACCATAATATCTCTATGGCCTCCATTAAGTTTCTTTAAATTATTACATTGAAAAAAGTATCATTTAAATTATTAATTCAATATACCTTTATTATTTATTATTTAGTTTTTAAAATACTTTTATTATCTCATCTAATTATTCTTAACCTATTCATAATGTAAATAATCTTAACTAATAACATATCCATTAATCTAGACTGCTTATTACTCATCAATGTAATGTCAAATAAAATGTAAGTATTGATGTGTTATTATTATAGAATAATTTTTATACAATTATGATCACTTATATTCTTCAAATGTGATTTAGTTATATCTCTTTTACTTATAAAAAATATGCATTAGAATTGAATCTTTTAAAACTTAATAATTAAATAATATCTTTAGAAAGCACACTTTATTCATCATTTATTTATTTGTAATAAACAATAATGAATTCTAAATATAAAAAGTTTATGATTCCTTATTAACAAGTTATAAACTTGTACTCTTTACTCTTACTTATATCCTTACTTTAAAACAATATAACCCATCTTATCCTCTTCAATAATAACTCTGCATTTTAAACTTATTCATCATTTCATATTTTGAAATACTATCATTTATGGTGCAATCCGAACAATATCGATAGTAAATACACAAGTAGGTATATGGAATAAATCATTTTAATTTAATAGCACTTCTATTAAATAACCATCATGGTAACAGTGTATCATAAATAAGGAATGACTACTTTAGTTCATCACCTCTACTAATAAACATAATGTCCAAGCTATCTATTCAGCTCTATGGAACACTACAACTTCAACATACAGAAAATACCACTACCATGAACATATACAAGTTATAGGGCTAAGTTATCTATACTTGCACAATAACCACTATCGTCTATACTTATTCCCATATAAATAAATCCTACCTAAAATATTATCTTGGTTCCATTTAACTTAATACCAAGCTTACATTGCTAAATCTATTCCTACATTCTTATAACAATAAATAAATTCATGTCTAAAATAACCATCTAACCAATCGATAAGAAAAGATTATTTTATCCCTTAGTAACTTTAAACATAAATACAAACAATCGATATCCCAGTTTATTATTTTTACACTTAAAATAAACCTTAAATTCAGTTATAATAGAATCATATACTTATATTTTCCTTATATTAAAATGTACTTATAATATTACTAAAAATATGCATATTTTTTAATATGAATAAATAAATTATAAGCTATGTATATGTTTTGTGTTTTTCATACTCATTTCATACATCCATACTAAAATATACAATAATAAAATACGTAGTAAAATGATCAATACTTTTATAATTGTTACCATCAATATTACGTCTTCATTGTCGATTATTCCATTAATATTTCTGGATCATGAACTAAATAAAAACATTATTTAAATATCACTCATTCCACATCATCATACTTTAAAAAATATTAAGTTTTTTTTTAAAAATTATTAAAGATTTTTTTTAATAGTTAAGCACAAGGTTAGTAAATAATTTAATGTTCTATGTTTCTACCCTTTTCCTATTCTATAAGAATTATGATAAAAGTTTGTAAAATAAGATTTTAAAACATATTTACAAAAAGAAACTCCGACAAAGTTCATTATAGAAAATGTGCTTTTCATCCTGTACAGCATTTGTTGACAAAAACATCTTCCTTTAACGCAACAAAAAACCATGCATGCTCCAATAGTTCCACTTTCATGACATGTCCAACAATTCTTTTTAAGAATAAAGAAAATAAAACAAAAGTAAGTCAACTTGTAAAAGTTCCAATTGCAATATAAATAATTCAGGGTTCTTTTTCTTTTCAACAGTAATTGTTAAATGCATTTTTTTAATACTCTGTTACGACATATATCTTCCAAAATTTTACTGCTTTCGTTTAAATTTCCCACCGGGTCAGTATTCATGGATACAACCATCAGCATTCCCATGGTATTTATCATATAGTTTTAAATATTTTTATAAGTAATTTTCCTAAAATCTTTTGTATGTCCAGCATACAACAACTAACTTATTTTAAAGATTTCTCCAATATCATATAAATTACTTTACTAGTAATCTTCATTTTTAATTTTGTTTTAAATTATATTTTTTCTAAAAATGAATTTTCAATATTCCTTTACAAAGAAATATTTCAGCCTCTTAGATAATTACTATTTTTACGTTAAAAGTTTCTTTTTTAAAAAAAACTATTCTATTTTAAAATAGCCTTCAGAATGAAAGATTTCATATTTTTTCTTTCCATCTTTGACAAGCTTTTCTGAATCTCCTCCGTGAAGTTCTGTCTATTAAATTTACTATTAAATTAGCACGACTGCTCAACATAGGCAAAATTATGTGCCTTGTAGAAAAATAATAATTCGATATTTTCCTCAATTTAAATTCGGTGATGACTTCTCCATGTTTAAGCTGATGTTACATTAGATGAAATAAATTAGCAAGCAAGGAATTACTTAATTTTTTAGCCACACATTTCTATATCACATGATCTTATACTAATGAATTAATATCTTTTTTTAGAATTTAAAATAATAAAATTGACTATTACTAATATACATAATTAACTATAGTTGCAGTAACAGTAACAACAATAGTAAGAATTATAATAATAGCAATCTCCAAAATCTGTGCAGCTCTTGTATACTCAAGCCTACTACCCATCTGATTGGTTAAATTAAACAATGCTTACTTCTTACGACCCTGTGAAAACAACGCTGGATTAAAGTTAACACAAATAATAATTTACTAAATATTTATTTTTTATTATATTATTCAATTCTTAATTAATTTTCATATTTTATTTACACTTAATAAATACTCTAAAATAACTTTTAAAAATCACATTATACTATTTATTACTATTTCTATCCTTCTTTTAAACAAAATGTATTTATTTTTCAAAATAAAATACAAATCTGATTTTATTTATTATATTCACTTTAAAGACCCAATTTAATATTTATAACAGATAATATTATTTTATTCTAGGATAGACAAATCTAATATTTTTAAATCTTATATGACATTTAACATAATTTTGAACTTTACTAAAAAAAAACTTCCCAAGCACACGTGTAAACATCTACACGTCACGTGTTTTATAAAAATACATGAGATGCTAAAAATTTAAATGAAAATAAAATAAATAATTTAATTTATAAAATATTATATAAAAATAATATTATAGCCAGAATTTAAATAATTATTTTAATATAAAATCAAATATACACTTTTCTCCCACATTATTACTTTTAATTAAATGATTTTTTTAAATAGAACTATTAAATTCAATTATTATTATTATTAAATAGTCTATTCGTTTAACTTTAAATTACTACTTTTAAAATTTACTTTAATCATTTACTTATAAGACTTATTAAATCACTATTTATTATGGCCAGCTTTCCCAAACATACAATCTTATAATTATTTTTAGTTAACTATTTTCTTTCAAACTACTAACACAATATTATACATCTATTATTTTACTTGCCCTAACTAGATTATTAAAAGATCATCCACACATAACATACATCATTTCCTTACTTAGCTTTGAAGTTTAAAATTTTCCAGTAAACTGCTCTAAACAATTCATTCTTACCTAAACAAAAGGGTACATATTCCCTCTTTTTGAATAAAATTTTAAATTAACCATTCGCCTTCAACCTATTTAATCTATACTTATAATTTCCATTACCTTTACAGCTACATTTATCCTATGTTACTGTATATTATAACAAATCATTTTAACCTAAAATTTCACAAAACATTAGAACATCACATAAAAATCTCAATCAGAAAGCACTTCTAAATAAAATTACCATCTACGTTTCAGAAGGGTATGGAATCAGACTTCTCTCATTATATGTTCCTCTCTCACCGTCTGGTGTAGCTAACATAAATACATTCTCCTCTACTTTGCAAGTTATTTTATATGGACCCTCATACAAACTAAGAAATTTTTTTAAACTCATTTCTCTGTAGGTTACTAACATTTGAAAGTCTTATCCTCATTTTTCTGAAAATAAGGTTATAATATTTATATTTGTTTGTCTTATTTAAAAAAATTATTTATCTTAGTCTTTCATATTTTATTTCTAAAATGTATTTTTTAATTTCTTTTACTCACTTTAAATCTTACTTTATCTTAGTCTTTCATATTTCATTTCTAAAAATAAGTCCTTAATTATCTTTTGACCTCTTTAAGTCTCACTTTAGCTTTTCCT
The DNA here is from genome assembly GCA_028023455.1 of Epiperipatus broadwayi. NCBI lineage: Eukaryota > Metazoa > Onychophora > Udeonychophora > Euonychophora > Peripatidae > Epiperipatus > Epiperipatus broadwayi. The sequence goes on along the minus strand of JAQFVV010006202.1, from coordinate 19,190,719 downwards.
GTATTCTTCTCTTTATCAAAATTTTTCTTAAGAAAATCTATCTTAAGATTCTTTTGTTTTATACACTTGAAGTTTCACCTTGGCAATATTCTCTCTAAGAAAATCAATATTATTTATCTTTCCATCTATAACTTTAAGTTCAACTTTGGCTTTTCCAATATCTCTTTCTTTGCTTACATTTTCTTTAAGAAAATCTATATTAATCAGATCATCTATCATTTTAAATTTTATCTTAGCTTTTTCTGCCAAGATTTAAATTAAATATCTTTTCATTTATTCCTTTAAATTTTACTTTTGCTTTCCCAATATCTCTGATGTAATCAGTGCCTTCACTAAGATTACCTATCTTAATCTTTTCTCTACTTAATTCTTTAAATTTCACTTTAATCTTCCTCAAATTTTTGTTGTGATTAAGTATCTTCTTAAGAAAATCTATTTTAATTTTCTCATTACTTCTACATTTCAGTTTTATTTTAGCTTTGCCTTTGTCTCTATTCGGATCAATTTCTAATCTTATAAAATTTATATTAGGCACTGTATCTTTAATCTTTGATAATATTTTATTATACATATCAGATTTTAAATATCTATTTTCATAATTAATACCAGATTTCTGAATTATATTTTGGGTTTTATTTTTAAATTTATTACTAGTATTATCCGTAATCTTCGGCAATTCATTGTCTAATACCTGTAAACATTTTTCACCTAAAGAATTTAATTTTATTTCTACAGATTCATCAACTCTTTTATCCTCACTAGCCAACTTAAAAGATTCTTTGGGTTCTTTCACTATTTTATCATGTGATTTACTATTTTCATCAACTTCTTCAACAGACTCTTTACTACCTATTTCAACTATCTTTTCTAATTCTTTTGGTTCTTGATTAACTAGTTTAATATTTTTTTTAACTAATTCAACACTTTGTCAATCCTTATCATCTGCTACATCTATCAGTGATTCATCTTTTTCCATATTTTTTATCAATTCAACAAATAGTTCATTTTCTTCTAACTCTTTAGTAATTATTTCAACAGATTCCTTATGAATATCTATCTCTTCATGAACTAATTCACTATCTAAAATAATTTTATCATCAAATAACTGAGTTTCTTTATTATTCAACTCATCATAAGATTTGTCTTTTCTTAAATCACTATCTTCTAATTCAACCAATAATACATTATCATGCATATCTTTGTCAACCAATTCAATAGAATCTTTATTTTCTTCTGTCAAACTATTACACAAGTTAATATTTTCATTAACTACGCTAATGACTTGTAGATCTTCTTTACTCTCCTCTTTCATATCTTCTTTTAAAGAATTAAATTTAATACTACTTTTGTTACTTTCCCCTTTCATAATTTTTCTCACATCTTCTATAAAAGAATCTAATTGCATACTCATTAATTTCACATAATTCATTACATCCAATAACAAGGAGTTCTCTATATCTCTCTCAGTTTTTACGAACCTTCACTCTACTATTTTTATTTTTGCCATCTTCTCCATTATTCCCCTATCCATAATTTGAGTATTATCTATAACTATCTCAAAATATATTAATTTTTCCTACTTCTTCTATCTCCACAAATATTATCACCAACAATAAAATTAAACATCTCAGCTTCTAAATTCTTACTCACTTATTCATTTTTTAAATATTTCCAAAATTCAATTTTAAACAATGTACAGCATTATTCTAAATATATTTCATAAAATAATTCCCTAACAGCCTTTCTATTTCCACCCAATCCACATCCACAATAAACCATAGAATATCACCATCTAAAACCCTTACACCACTTAATACTTCTTAAATTATAACAACTATATACAACAAAATTATATATGTTATGTCCTCAATTCCCACACACAACTCACAGATAAATTTGCACATAATAGAATATATTCAATATTTATTTTAAAACAATTTAATAATTGATATGGTCATAACATAAAATAATTATTAGCCACATTTTCATATCTCAGATATTTATTTGCTTATTAATTTACAAATAACATATAATAATTTATTTTAAATAATCCGATTATAAATACCACATATTATAATAGTTTTAACAATAAAACATCAAACTACTTATACTTAACAAGATATGATTATTAATAATCCTAAATTTATATTTTAATTTATACACTATTTTTTATTAACAAATCTACAACTATCTCTATATCTTCCTAACAAATGTCGATGCCAAAACGTCTTGGCAATAACAAAAATAATGATTCCAAATGAAGTCAATAAAATCTAACAAAAATCCATCAACATCTAATACAGGCTTACACATATGTTTAAAACTTATATCATATAAATTGAAGCCTTTATGCTTGGGTGCCAATTCGCTATTACTGTTGAATTGGTGCCTATAAATTCACATTATAGGTTGTAATAATTATAACCCTACAAATATATCATGCCATCCACATTGTGTGTCAATTCATCGTTTGACTGAAGTGGTGTCTAACATACACCCTTGACATATATCGAGCCAACCACATTGGTCGCCAATTCGCTCCTACCATTGAACCCTCACTTCCAGGAAATATGTAATAACAATCAATTAATCTAGCTCAGATAAATAATATGTTAATCTAAAATGTATCTAATAGATAATAACTATATTCTTTAATACTATATATTATTAACTAGTTCAAATTAACAAATAATAATATGGTTTTGTTTCTTAAATTAAATACATAAATATCTAATAAAAATCATAAGACTATGAAGTGAGTTTACAAGTGGCAAAACGAATACATTAAGACAATATCCCACAGGATATCACCTCAATGGCATAAGAATACTATCCTTACTCATTACTTAAACAATAAATCTATAGTACTCTTACATCTTTAATCAAAATTAATTAAGTAAATGACTCAATAAATTAATCTGAATATCTTTATAAAATTGATTTAGCTCAAATTATCTCAGGTTCTTTAAAATAATTCTAAATAACTATACCTTTTGTAATTAAGTATGATAAGGAATTTAATATCATTCCCAACTACATCTAACTAATACTACTAATAATAAAATAATAATATTAATATTCAATTTATAATTTAATCTCATATCTTTTCTACTTATAATATTAACCCGGTATAACCAATAATACTACTATAATGTAATCTTCTATTATCCATATGGCATCTTAAACAAACATATATGGCATATATGGTGTATATGGCAATCATTGTTAATATAATTCTGTGTAAATATTCTGTGGTTATTCTATGACCAAAATAATGATATAATAAATAAAATTTCTTAAATAAAAATCATATCAATAAAACATTATGCACAGGGTGGCACTACTGTATGGAGAGTTTTGCCTTTGTTTACAACAATTATGTGCTAGTATAGAGAAGATGATCATGTGATGTTTAGTGGTTTAACTTTATTTTATGTTGTGCAAATATCATGTCTTAATTCTAATTATCTGTGATGATGTAATTGTGATGTGAAGAAACTGAGTCCACACCAAGATTTATAACAAAACTTAACAAATTTATTAATAAACTTTAACAATAAATTATATACAGTATATACAACATGAATGAACTTTGTTTTACTCCCATTTAGGTAATCTCACAAAAAATATATTAAATAAAATAAATATCAGATACAAAAAAAATTGCTTTATAAAATTCTTGTTATTAAAATATTACCATAATATCTCTATGGCCTCCATTAAGTTTCTTTAAATTATTACATTGAAAAAAGTATCATTTAAATTATTAATTCAATATACCTTTATTATTTATTATTTAGTTTTTAAAATACTTTTATTATCTCATCTAATTATTCTTAACCTATTCATAATGTAAATAATCTTAACTAATAACATATTCATTAATCTAGACTGCTTATTACTCATCAATGTAATGTCAAATAAAATGTAAGTATTGATGTGTTATTATTATAGAATAATTTTTATACATTTATGATCACTTATATTCTTCAAATGTGATTTAGTTATATCTCTTTTACTTATAAAAAATATGCATTAGAATTGAATCTTTTAAAACTTAATAACTAAATAATATCTTTAGAAAACACACTTTATTCATCATTTATTTATTTATTTGTAATAAACAATAATGAATTCTAAATATAAAAAGTTTATGATTCCTTATCAACAAGTTATAAACTTGTACTCTTTACTCTTACTTATATCCTTACTTTAAAACAATATAACCCATCTTATCCTCTTCAATAATAACTCTGCATTTTAAACTTATTCATCATTTCATATTTTGAAATACTATCATTTATGGTGCAATCCGAACAATATCGATAGTAAATACACAAGTAGGTATATGGAATAAATCATTTTAATTTAATAGCACTTCTATTAAATAACCATCATGGTAACAGTGTATCATAAATAAGGTATGACTACTTTAGTTCATCACCTCTACTAATAAACATAATGTCCAAGCTATCTATTCAGCTCTATGGAACACTACAACTTCAACATACAGAAAATACCACTACCATGAACATATACAAGTTATAGGGCTAAGTTATCTATACTTGCACAATAACCACTATCATCTATACTTATTCCCATATAAACAAATCCTACCTAAAATATTATCTTGGTTCCATTTAACTTAATACCAAGCTTACTTGCTAAATCTATTCCTACATTCTTATAACAATAAATAAATTCATGTCTAAAATAACCATCTAACCAATCGATAAGAAAAGTTTATTTTATCCCTTAGTAACTTTAAACATAAATACAAACAATCAGTATCGATATCCCAGTTTACTATTTTTATCACTTAAAATAAACCTTAAATTCAGTTATAATAGAATCATATACTTATATTTTTTTATATTAAAATGTACTTATAATATTACTAAAAGTATGCATATTTTTTAATATGAATAAATAAATTATAAGCTATGTGTATGCCTTGTATTTTTCATACTCATTTCATACATCCATACTAAAATATACAATAATAAAATACATAGTAAAATGATCAATACTTTTATAATTGTTACCATCAATAATACGTCTTCATTGTCGATTATTCCATTAATATTTCTGGATCATGAGTAAATAAAAACATTATTTAAATATCACTCATTCCACATCATCGTACTTTAAAAAATATTAAGTTTTTTTTTAAAAATTATTAAAGTTTTTTTTAATAGTTAAGCACAAGGTTAGTAAATAATTTAATGTTCTATGTTTCTACCCTTTTCCTATTCTATAAGCATTATGATAAAAGTTAGCAAAATAAGATTTTAACACATATTTACAAAAAGAAACTCCGACAAAGTTCGTTATAGAAAATGTGCTTTTCATCCTGTACAGCATTTGTTGACAAAAACATCTTCCTTTAACGCAACAAAAAATCATGCATGCTCCAATAGTTCCACTTTCATGACATGTCCGACAATTCTTTTTAAGAATAAAGAAAATAAAACAAAAGTAAGTCAACTTGTAAAAGTTCCAATTGCAATATAAATAGTTCAGGGTTCTTTTTCTTTCCAACAGTAATTGTTAATTGCATTTTTTTAATACTCTATTATGACATATATCTTCCAAAATTTTACTGCTTTCGTTTAAATTTTCCACCGGGTCAGTATTCATGGATACAACCATCAGCATTCCCATGGTATTTATCATATAGTTTTAAATATTTTTATAAGTAATTTTCCTAAAATCTTTTGTATGTCCAGCATACAACAACTAACTTATTTTAAAGATTTCTCCAATATCATATAAATTACTTTACTAGTAATCTTCATTTTTAATTTTGTTTTAAATTATATTTTTTCTAAAAATGAATTTTCAATATTCCTTTACAAAGAAATATTTCAGCCTCTTAGATAATTACTATTTTTATGTTAAAAGTTTCTTTTTTAAAAAAAACTATTCTATTTTAAAATAGCCTTCAGAATGAAAGATTTCATATTTTTTCTTTCCATCTTTGACAAGCTTTTCTGAATCTCCTCTGTGAAGTTCTGTCTATTAAATTTACTATTAAATTAGCATGACCGCTCAACATAGGCAAAATTATGTGCTTTGTAGAAAAATAATAATTCGATATTTTCCTCAATTTAAATTCGGTGATGACTTTTCCATGTTTAAGCTGATGTTACATTAAATGAAATAAATTAGCAAGCAAGGAATTACTTAATTTTTTAGCCACACATTTCTATATCACATGATCTTATAATAATGAAATAATATCTTTTTTTAGAATTTAAAATAATAGAATTGACTATTACTAATATACATAATTAACTATAGTTGCAGTAACAGTAACAACAATAGTAAGAATTATAATAATAGCAATCTCCAAAATCTGTGCAGCTCTTGTATACTCAAGCCTACTACCCATCTAATTGGTTAAATTAAACAATGCTTACTTCTTACGACCCTGTGAAAACAACGCTGGATTAAAGTTAACACAAATAATAATTTACTAAATATTTATTTTTTATTATATTATTCAATTCTTAATTAATTTTCATATTTTATTTACACTTAATAAATACTCTAAAATAACTTTTAAAAATCACATTATACTATTTATTTCTATTTCTATCCTTCTTTTAAACAAAATGTATTTATTTTTCAAAATAAAATACAAATCTGATTTTATTTATTATATTCACTTTAAAGACCCAATTTAATATTTATAACAGATAATATTATTTTATTCTGGGATAGACAAATCTAATATTTTTAAATCTTATATGAAATTTAACATAGTTTTGAACTTTACTAAAAAAAAACTTCCCAAACACACATGTAAACATCTACATGTCACGTGTCTTATAAAAATACATGAGATGCTAAAAATTTAAATGAAAATAAAATAAATAATTTAATTTATAAAATATTATATAAAAGTAATATTATAGCCAGAATTTAAATAATTATTTTAATATTATAAAAGCAAATATACACTTTTCTCCCACATTATTACTTTTAATTAAATGATTTTTTAAATATAACTATTAAATTCAATTATTATTATTAAATAGTCTATTCGTTTAACTTTAAATTACTACTTTTAAAATTTACTTTAATCATTTACTTATAAGACTTATTAAATCACTATTTATTATGGCCAGCTTTCCCAACCATACAATCTTATAATTATTTTTAGTTAACTATTTTCTTTCAAACTACTAACACAATATTATACATCAATTATTTTACTTGGCCTAACTAGATTATTAAAAGATCATCCACACATAACATACATCATTTCCTTACTTAGCTTTGAAGTTTAAAATTTTCCAGTAAACTGATCTAAACAATTCATTCTTACCTAAACAAAAGGGTACTATATATGTGTGTGTATGTATATATATATGTATATATATGAAGTAGAATTCATCTTATTTTTACACATGTAATATTTAGTCATGCAAATATACTTAATGTATTTCTTAATAAACAAAATAAATTTAAACAGGTTATAGACATTGTAATTTTAGCACCATTACAACTGCTATTATTATTAATTATAGTATGTACTACATTGTATTATTTAAAAGTGTGTGGTTAAATTATCTACACTTGTCAATAAAATAAAAACCTATTTTGTTTATATAAATCAACTATATACATATATGTAATACAATAAATTACAAAGTGATTGTATATATAATGTTGTTAAATGTAATCATATTGTCTAATAATCAAGTGGGAGTGTATATATATTATTTACTATAACAGCATTTATTATTTAAAAATGATTGTATTTAATGTTATATATATATATATATATATATATATATGTGTGTGTGTGTGTGTGATCATATGATCACCATTTATTTGCCTTGCACAAGCTATTGAAATAGTAACAATTCTCTCCATACAATAGTACCACCTAGAGCAAGTTATAGTAATCAATAGATACCAGAAGGTTTGTGCATTTAAATAATTATCTAGTGACTAGTCATCCAATATCTCCAAAGTAATTTCTAGCTTATAGCTATTATCAGTAATGACCCTAGGATCTGACAGATATGCACCTAGATCTTTGAATCTAATGCATCTCTTCAGCAACTATCCTTTACCTATTTAGTAAACTAAAAGCAATGAGCCCAAACTGAAAACACAATCATGTTTTCAATTTAAGGATTGTCATTCAGATCTGAATGAACCCAGTTTAGTATCTATATATTTTGGAGTCTTTGATTTTTTTTTATAACCATAATCACCATTATGTTATGGCTAGAATTGGTGTTAAATCATTAAAATATTGTAGGACTATATTTATTTTCTCTTATACGAAGAGAGCTGCTACTGTTTTATTAGTTTGAGTCCGAAAAATAAATGGTAGTCATGAGATGTTTTTTATAGGTTTAATACCAATACTGGCAAAATGATGTTGGTGACTATGGTTATAAAAAAACAGACACCAAAATATAGTGATACTGAACTGGTTTCGGATCTATCTGACTATACTGTCAAATAACTTGGACTGAACACATTACTGTGTTTTAAGTTTAGTTTCAGTACTTCATAATTGACTAAATAGCTAACTTCTGGGATAATGGTGTAGATACAATGCTCTTAGATCCAAGACTTATCACAAATGACAATAATATACTATAAACTAATCTAGGGATATTGGGAATAGGCACTAGATATGGATTTAAATGCCCAAATCTTCTAGCATTTATTTTTTTATTATAATGTGTGCTAAATGTCACTATTTCATAGAGAGAGTTGCTACTATATTCATATAGCTGATGTGTTGAAGACCTCTAGAACTGGTGATCATGGGCATTGTTCACAAATTGGTCCAGGTATTTTCACATTTTATTATAAAGATTTTTATAACAATTTTATTACTATTACATATATTATAATTAATGACTGTATAAATGAGAAAATGTTAACTAAATATAATTAGTTTGCTTACCAGTTTATATGATAATTGATAAGAAATGCAGATTAAACTTTAATCCTAAATCCTTAGCTTTTCAGTCTATAAATCTGACAGTGCATCAAATGATACAGGAAAAAAAAGTAGGTAGTTTACTAGCTTGGGATGTCATGTGATATTTGTCATCACATGATCACTATCTCACACTAGCACATAATTGTTATTAAACAATGGATGAGTAGGCACTAGATAGGGATTTTATGCACAAGCCTTCTGGCATCCATTGATTGCTCTTGTTAGCACAAGATGGCACTACTTCATGGAGACTTTTGCTTTGTTTTGAATTGTTTAATAACAATTATGTGCTAGTGTGAGATAGTGATCATGTGATATTTAGTGGTTTAACACCAATCCTGCTTAATAGGATAATGGTGGCTATGGTTGTTAAAAAGCCAAAGACACCAAAATGTATGGATGCTGAATTGAGTTTAGGCCAATATGACTATATAAGCTATTGAGCTTGGATTGAAAATATTAATTGTGTTTTAAATTTCATTATCATAGTTTTGTAGTTAAATAGAGTTAAAAGGTGGGTGTTGGAGGGTTGCATTAGATCCTAAGATCTAGGTGAAGTGCTCTTAGATCCAAGGCTCCTCACTGATGAAGGCCACAAGCCAGAAACTAGTCTTGGGGTATTGGATGAGTAGGCACTAGATAGGGATTTTATGCACAAACCTTCTGGCATCCATTGATTGCTCTTGTTAGCACAAGATGGCACTACTATATGGAGAGTTTTGCTTTGTTTTGAAATATTTGTCATCCAAGTCTATCATTTGATTTTGCACCATACTACTCTGCATAAATTAATATGCAGTAAAATATAATAAGAGCAAAAGGTATGTAGATCAAATCTTATAATATATATCCATTCCACTTGCATGCCTATCAAAGAAACTAATTAAATTCTTTACTATAGAAATAATATGATCTTTTATTATTATCATTTTTAATCATTATCAGTACACTTTATAATGGAAGTTTTTTCCAAGTGATGCCCATCAACATACACACGTGTTGATAATTATGCCTAAGGAATATATGTAATCCATCATATGCATGTAACAAGTTGATAATTGTGCCTAGATAATATATGTAATCCATCAAATCTTATTTTTAAAGAACATTCCTCAATTGCAAGCATTCATGTTGTAAACTATCTCCTGATGTAAAAATTATTAGACTGATATCTCTCACTATAGATGCATAGAATAATCTTCATTCATTATTTGAGCCAGAAATTTGAAACATCTAAATTTTTACATCATTATGTAATAATTTGATTTTATTATTTATTTATAATAATTATATCCTACAGCTTGAATATATTTGCAAATAATAGTCTAACCTCTAAATAATCCCATTTCATGCTCTAAAGTTCCTCATATTACAAGTTAACAATGAGTATAGCCTTTCATAAAGTTATTAAAAATGAATACCTAGAGTCTCTGCCTTGGAACTTTTAATTTAGACCAAATTCAGTTTGACATTGTTTAAAATTCATAATGAATAAAATTTTATTCTTGTAAGTTTTCTAAATTAGTTCCTAGGTAATACGTTTTTGGCTGAAGACAACGTTTTACAATAAGAGTTGATACATTAAAGATCAGCCTTTTCAAGCTATTGTGCATGCGCTTTTTATGAGTGTTAATAATAAATGAATACTTTCATTCCCAACACAAGATATAGTGTTTATGAAAGAATAAAATGAATCCACTTATCCTTTCCAACCCAAATGCTTATATATGGGCAAATCTTAAGTACTAGAAATGAAAGCGTGATGTTAAAACACTCACTTTAAATTACTGTTTACGATGTCTGAATGAATGACGTGGACGAAATTATCTAGAATTTACTAAACGTCACTCTCAAATGAAACTTAAACATATGTAAATATGCATTTATTTTATAGCGCTATGTGAGTTGATGTTGCTAGATTTTGCACATTATTTATATAAACCAGTTGAAAAGCGTTCTTATCCAAATGTATTTAGATATACTATGTTTATAAAAAGGGTGAGTGAAAGAGAGAGTGCCAGAAGTTTTTGATTATATTGATGTGATGAAGAACGGTTTAAAAATCAAACCGTTGGGTTATTTTTTTATAGCTTAAAATTTCAGAAGTTTATTGTTACAGGAATTCAAATTTATATATATTAGAAATTCAAATTTAATTATAGAGATTTTACGTAAAGATTTTCCAGCTATTATGTGTGTGATGCATTTAAAATTGCAAATATGTTTACAGTATTCTAAATGTTTTATTTTTAGTATAAAAAAAGTGTTAATTTTTAATAATGTTAAAGATTTTTTTAAATCATCTTTCAGCTTTTAATGATTAAGACATTACAAGTTTGTATCTTCTTTTTTTTTTTAAACGGGGAAATGATTTTTAAGATCTACTACTATTTATCAGATGTTTTTGACAGCATAAAAATGAACTGATATGTGTATTTTTTTTCTATGTAATGAAAATCTTTACGGCACATTTTTTCCCTCTGAAATTATTAATTAATATACATGAACAATTTTATTAAAATCAATTATATATATAAGATTAAATTCAAGTAGAGCTCTAGTATATTAACGCGCACTTTCTAAATTAGAGTGATTCTGAATTAATTAGGTTTCATATTACTGATATATTTCAATTTTCCGAAATAAAATAGTTTAAAAAAATAATTAAGTAAAAATATTTAATATTAAAATTAAACAACTGTTTGAAAAATGTTGTATTCTTTTTCTTTTTTTTTTTAAATGAAAAAGTATTAGGTTGTATGACCTATTGATTTACTATAGTTAAGCAGGATTAATTCTAAATCAATATTATTTATTAAAATTTTATAAAAGAATTTTTAAAATGTGATCAAAATTTTTCAAAAGTAGGTATAGCTAAAAGTAATTAGATGCTCGTACGGTTTTTGAATTAAATATTTTTCACATCAATACTAATAAACAGTAGCACTAATGTAAGAGAGATAATTTAATTTATTTTTTTCAAACACATTTTTTATTTAGAAAAGTCTAGAATAAAAGTAGCTTAATTTAATTGAAAAATAATAGACTATTGCTTACAATTCGGATATCTTTTTAAAAATTCCAATTGCCTACATATTCTTATTTTAAATCATATTCATCGGTAAATAAAGTGCTTTTTTGCATCAGCTATCAAAAGAAGAGCAATAATAGGAAGACATTACTCAAAAGTAATTGCCTGATGGTTTTAGTTTTAGATCTTTTCGTTATTTTACTTTTTATGTTACAGTAAATAAATGTCTAATAATTAAATGTCTATCTTCATTAATTATGAGTTTAGTTGCTTGAAAAAAAATTCCTTAACCTGTCCAGAACCTGAAAATATTTCATATTTATTTCTGGATTAAGTTTGAACACTAGATCATGGATTAACATATTCATATACTCAACATTATAATATGAGAGCCCTTTAAGTCTGTATATATATATATATATATATATATATATATATATATATATATATATATATATATAGTTATCATGTAGATGAAACCCATCATTTAAGCATCGTGTAGAAATAATAAAAAAAACTCTGAATACTGCTCTCAAATAAAATCTTTCATCTTTTGAAGTTATATGTTTAAAAATTACATATTATGTGTGTGTTTAAAACATTCTTATCACTGTATTTTTAATAAATAGTAAAATAAACGATAGTTCTGTTGTATTTTGTAAAAATTGAATGCAAGTTTGTGCACTCCAGAAAAACTAGAATTTATTGGAGAGGTTGTTTTTAGATCGCACTCTGATAACAGATGAATTTAATTAAGGCATTGACGTAATGGTGATCGACAATTCCAAGAAATATTTGCTGATTACAAATATTTCTGGATAAGAGACTGTACCTTATTGTACAATGAAGAAAGTGATAAGAAGACTGGGTAAGAACTATGCAGTATTGGAGTAGCGGACAGTATTGAGTGCATCTACAGTAGAGTTACTGTTCAATTCCAGTAGGAGATATCTAGCATCAGCGCTTGTGGTTAATGCCCAGCGCCCAGTGGAAATGTAGTTCACTGGTATAGCTGAAGGAGACCACAGCCTGAGGAAACCATCTGGATAGCAGCTGAATATAGAGTTGAGTTTCCAGCAGTTTTCAAATGAAGTAGACTGTTGCAGAGATGGAAGCTGTAAGGAGCTTAAGGTCAGTCGCAGTGCTTACTATGAAGAGTTCGTGTACAGCTAAACTGAACTGGGGCTAAGATATTCCCATTGTGAACCATTTTTGTGGTAGCCATTTTGAAAGAACATTGTGGGAATTGAGCTTTAGCGAACTGTAGAAATAGACTCGTTGCAGACCATTCGTTGGAGAGCATCTGTTTGCAGAGCATTCGGTGCAGACCATTCATTGGAGAGCATTCGTTTCAGACCATTCATTGGAGAGCATCCATTGCAGAGAATACAGAGTGTATTCAGAGCATTTATTGCAGACTATTCATTGGAGAGCATCCGCAGCAGAGCATTCATTGCAAGAGAACATCGTGGGAATTGAACATAGTTATTTGCTGACCGCACAGTCATACTTGTGGATATAACATTGGCACAGTCAGACTGGTGGATATAACAAGTTCATTTATTTTTATTTTGTTTGAAAACATTTCAACATTGCTTTGAACTCTGACGATTTTTTTTATGATAATTATGTATGATAATCACTCTTCAAAATAGAATGAAACTTGTGATATATGTACTTATTGTAATGGAAAATACAACCATTATTTTTATGGAGCCTTCTGTTAAAAGGACCATTTTTTTGTATCTAAAAATTCCATGTGTCATGTGTATAAACATATCTATTAAATGTCTACATAAATTATTAATTAGTTATATGTATACATATTAATTCATTTATGCAATTAGAGTAAGGGTTATAACTGTCTATCTGATTCAACTTTACTAGTATATATATAAAGTATAATATTTAAACAGCATTAAACTGTTGCACATGCGCTTTAGATTTTGTATTTAAAATCTAAAGCACATGTGCAACAGTTTAATGCTGTTTAAATATTATAGTTTATAAAAAACATCGCGCTATATAAAATAATTGACTTATTAGCATATATATAACTAATTTAGCAATCTTTTGGCTACCAGATAAGTATGAGTAAGTATCAATGAATACTCCTTTACAAATGTGGGATGATTTTTGTATATATTGTTTTCAACTACAAATATTGGTAGTAATTTCTTTGGACTAAAATAATAAACCTTTTAACTAGATTATGAATTCATTAAAGTGTTCTATATATATTTTTCATTAAATGTATAAAATGCTTCTGAATTATTGTCTTTATAAGAAATGACTAGATATGCTGAACAATAGTAATTCTTTCTATTTTTATGCGAATGCCTCATAAATTCAAAAATCCAATAACATGTATACACAAGCACACACATACCATCTATCTTCCTCAATATCTAGTTTATTAAATCAAACACATTGAAAATTACAAATCAAGAATAAACTGAAAGACAAAGCTGAAAAGTTTAGAGGCTTGAGATGACAGAAAAGACTAACATGTAAATTGAATAAACAAAATTAATTTATGTAATTAGAACTTTCAAGCTCTCTACATCTATCCACACTCCATATTATACAACTAATACACATGCCCACATACATACATGTCTCCAATATATGTATTTCATGCTAAACCAGCACTCATCAGTTGAACTAGACTATCATCTACCACACACATATATAATCAGTGCTCAGTTTATATTAAAAAGCAAATCTTCAAACTTTAATGGACAGACTTCAATCTTCTCCATCTTCCAACAACTTCAACCATCCATACCATTGAAAATCTAATGATTGAATGCTCAAATCCCTTGTTGGTGCCAAATTTTTGTCATACCCATGTTGACATCAAATCATTTTGATCCTTCATATATAGAACCTTAATATGTCCATTTACATAAACAGAAGAGGGATAGGCAGAATTCAAGCAGAATATGTAATATTTAAATACAATTATATTGTCTATTCTGAACTTAATATAATTAAAAGAGATTTGAACTCAGACTTTCAAGTTTCCTACATATATCCACTCCATCTTATACAACCAATACACATGACCACATATATGTCAAAAAGATAAATGATCTCCAATATAAGCATTTTGTGTGATTCAGCACTCACCAGTTAGTTCAAACCATCATCTCCCACACACACACACACATAATCAGTGCTCAGTTTATATTAAGATAGCAAATCTTTAAACTTTAATGGACAGGCTTTAATTTTCTTTATCCTCATGGACATATGAAGGATTTATGGATGTGAGGTCAGGATGATTTAAAGTCAACCTGGGTATGGTAATAACATTGGCATCAACAATGGCTTTGAGCCATCATCAGATTTTTAATGGCTTGGATGGATGAAGTTGTTGGAGGGTGGAAAATATTGAAGCCTGTCTATTAAAGATTTGCTATCTTAATATAAACTGAGCATTGATTTATATGTGTGTCAGAGATTATGGTCTTGACCAACTGATGAGTGCTGGCTCAGCACAAAATACATATATTGGAGATCATATACCTTTTTCACATGTATGAGGTCATGTGTATTAGTTATATAAGATGGAATGGATAAATATAGGAAGTTTGAAAGACTGAGTTTAAATCCCTTCTAATTACATTGAGTTCAAAATAGACAATATAATTGTATTTAAATATCAAAATTAATTTATGTACAAAAAAATAAAGAAATAATATTAAATTATAACAACAAAAATAATAATGATAAAACTAAGATAATAGTTTAAAAGGACTTTATCTCATATTTTTATACCACTCTACATCCGCTACAGACCTGTCTAGAAGAATTGATTGACTTTAATTTAACTTTTATTAAAGTAATTACTAATTATTGAAGAAATTGAAATTAAATATTAAACTATCTAAAGAAGTTTGAAGTTGGATGTGCTCAAATGTCTGTTAAATAAAGATGAAGACATTATATATGAATAACATTCCTCATTTTTTCATCATCAGAACTTGCACATACATATTCCTATTTTACTCTTTATAGAAAACTGAATAATTTACTGTATATTGTGAACTTATCGTTTATTTATGATTCTTTTAAAAAAACTGCCTAACACAACTGTAATATATGATTTTTAAGAATTTAAATTCCTGGTTTGCATAAAATTGTGAAACAGTTTTATTTCTTCATCACATATACTAACATGTAATAAAATAGCTTTTAATACTATACGAGTGCCGATGATTCTTGAGGAATATCCATTTCAAAAGGCACTGAGGCTCCACCAATGCAAGTTATGAATGATTAATATTATTCTACAATAACTTTTTTGTACTCTTTCAACAAATATTCATTATAATGACTATAATATAAAAAACTAATGCTCACTCATGATTATCTTAGACCTATATCTTTCTTTAGAGATTCTGTGAACTAATTATACATTAGTTTTTATTAAAAGCCTCTGATGTCTTTTTAAACAACAAGTGTAGTTCCTTTCAAAAAACAGCAATAATAATAATCCACATATATAGTGCCTATGTTATTTTAAATAACTCATCTTTGTATAAATGTCTGCTTATATATTAACCTTGCATGTAACATTTTGCCATAACTTCCATGTACTTTTTAGGTTGATACTCTTAGAGTAACTACAAAATAAAATATAAAAAAATATCACTTATTATCTAACTTTTTACATTCACAAATAAATGTTATCTGTAAGATGTTCATTCATATTATCCTCACATTCATTTGCTTATTTCTGATAGATATATGACTTATATTTAGACATTTAACCATAATGGCTTTTATAAATTAGTAAAATAAAACTTTATCTTAAAAAAATTATGTTAATGTCTATAATAATTCTTATATTGCAATTTTACATTGGAGGAATATTAATAGAAAAACAAAATAAAATAAACTCTTAACTTGAAATTAAAATTTATCTTTTGACTTTCATAATCTTTTGGAAGTTTGAAAGAAAAAAATTATATGTTCTAATTTAAATGAGCTCTTTTTCTGTGAGAATATTTTATACTGGATGGTGACAAAGGTTGAAAATGGATCTTGCAGACAGTGAAATATATTGTACATGTTATATTTTTAGATTATTAGAAAATAAATGAAATTCTACATTCAACATGTATTTGCACTAATCGTTAATATTTTAATAAAATACATATATTAGAAACCTTTGTAATTCAGCTTTAAAATATTAATTATTTATTATTTGTAAGAAAAAAATGTTTTAAATTTAATTCAAAATTATAAACATTTAACAATGCAAAATTGATTTTAAAAATCCTATAAATAATGTTAGTATTCAATTAATATTCTTATTCTTTAGATGCTCTTTTGCAGTATTTTTAATATTTCAGACTTACAAATAAGTAAGTTTCCTTTATTCACCTTTAAAAAATTTAATTATTTAATATTTAATTTACTTTAAAGTTATAATAGTTTTGACTATCTCTATGGAATTATTTTTATGTACTCATTTGCAGTAGCTAAATAATATTGTTCAACTTTTTTTTTCATTAATTAAACATTTTGAATTAATGCAATACAATTTAGTTCAAATTAATCTTCATGGTCCATATTTTCCACAATTTTCTTTGATGTGGTAACAACTTATAAAAATCAAAGCATATTACTTTTTGGAATTCATCAGTTTTAAATATATTCATATTTATTTCAGAGTGCATGTCTATAGTTGATATTTAAGAATATATGTCTAGAGATTGAACTTGATAAAACACTACTAATACAGAATATAAATTATGGGTTTATCTTGATATTCAGCTATTTACTTTGAAATTTCAAATGGAATAAGCAATTTGGGAATTTCTTTAAGTCTCGATCTATGGTATTTTTTAGCTGGACATTATTCAAAGCACTATATTAGTTTTGACTATTATCTATTTAACCTATGGTTTCTTACAATTATATCACTCTCCTTCACTTTATTTGTTGTCTTTTTCATTCATTCATTACTCCTAATGATGATTAACTGTTATTTTCCTTTGTATTCTCATATATGCATTTTTCAATATTCCTGCCAAGGCTACATTTATAATGATTATCTTGAGGAAATAAGGTATTTTGTTCCATGAATAATAAATATAAAATATCACATTTTGACAATAACAACCAGAAGACTGATCATTATCTTTCAAATAAATAAATATCCCATCCATCATCACCATCATAAAACAAATTACAAAAAATTGACTACTTTTTCTCTTATCAAAGCATTCTCAAATGTCTACAATTCCATATATATTTCTTCAGTAATTTTTCAATTGGGTTAGTCACATTCATGCACACACACACACTAATATGTTTTGCAAAACAATGATTGTCAGATATTATTTAATAAAGGGTAACAGGAATTTATGTTTATTTTAATTTCATTTTAAAATTTTAATAATTTTATATTTTCAACATACTCTTCAAGAATACTTAAACCTTGTATACTTCACGCATATATTCACACTAATATGTTTAATGCACACACATTACTCAAAATTTGACTTAAAACACCTACTGGGGAAAAAGAATTTAAGTTTTACCTTAAGAAAAAAATGATGTCTAAATCTTAAATTTATAAATAAACACAGCAGTTAATATCGCATCCCATTTACTTTATTTTTCTACACCAAAATAATTCTAATTTCAGAATTAAAATCATAATATATATATATATATATATTGTACCTATATTGATATAGGCACATATAATTTTATCTAAAATTATATTATTAAAATAATGGTTCATAAAAGAAAACATAAAATTAAACGTTGAAGAGTTTATTGCAGTTTGTTTTAGAAAAAAGATAAGAATTAAATAGTTTTTTAGCGTTAGTTTTTGAAATAAAAAAGCTACAATTAATTAATCAAAAGGGGGGAGAGGGAGTCTTGGTTTGAGAAATGAAATTAAGGGTTATAAAAGAAAGTAAAGAGTTTTTATTAGTATTCGTAAAAATATAATTTAAAAAGTTAAAACATACAAATCTCTTTTCATTCAAGTTTAATTAAAGAAAAAAAATAATGTTAAAACTAAATAGTAAATTGTATTAAAAATATATGTGCGTATATATGTGTGATTTGTAAATAAATAAAATGTACGCGAAATAAAAGAAGACTATCATTAAAATCACGGCAATGGCTATTAATAAAATAAAACAACACATTTTATTGCATGGCTATTACTAATTAAGCAATCTTCCAAAACACGTTTATCAAATGATTATCATTGGAATTTGACAACAGATCTTTGCCGGAGATATCAGAAAGACAACAAGGTGCAGGTATAAATAGACATTTTTTTATCGGACAGGGAATCAGTTCACAAAGTAATTGAGTAGTGCAGTTCAGAAATTAATTGAGCAGTTAACAAACAAAATGCAGTGTTGAAAAGATCTTGGGAACGCACGTTTATTTCCAGCCCAGATGTCCTAGAAAACAGCAGATCTGCCCGTGAAATAATGTCAGCTTAACATCTTAGAAAATCTCCGTCAGTATCTATTTGTCTCCAATAGTAATAATCGTGAAAATAAGGAAACTCAGCAAGGAAAAATCCCAGCCGGCTGGTAAGCATTTATAATGGAAATATCCTCACCGAAAGCAGCCTCCAAAAAACAAAATTCTATGTCAACATTCAAAAAAGCCTAGGTAAAAACATTTGCTTATTTCGTTTATACTGTAATAGCCATTGCATTGCATTAATTCATACAAATCTTTCAAGAGTCTAATTATATGAACTTTATATCATACATAAATGAACTATTGATATGCGTGATTAAATTTCAAATGCTATGTAATACTTTATTATTATTATTATGTGTACATGAGTTAATATGTGCGTGATCATTATATCAATATTTATTAGTTAAATTAGAGTGTTCTGTTATTAAATCTATAGGAATATTTAAACTATTTAGAAATGTTAATTTAAAAATATGCGTGTGTTTTTATTAGAATTATAAAATGTTTAAATTTAGTAAATAAATGTTAGTTAATAAATTGTCTTTAAAATTAAACTTTATTTGTCGGTCAATTCTTTTTATCAATTCCTTTTATCAAGTCTTTTAATCACTAATTAAGTATAATCTATTAGTGATTACAAACAGCTGAGCTAGTCGTGGATTTAGGCGTTGAGTTAGTGGCCAGTGCTCAAAGTGCGTTATTTATTCATCCTTGAATAGATAGCTGGTGCCCGTGTTTATACACAAACAAAAAGAAGTGCTTTGAACTTGGTGTTGAACTCAACAGCCGAGAAGAAGCTATGTCCTGGAAATGTAATGCTAGTTATATACTTTATAGCTATCGTTTGGGCATACATACTCTCTGAGTATGTTCTTCTCTGCCTAAGAGGCCGGTGTTTTGAATGCACACATTCGAATTCGGTTCAATATATATACACAAAGAGAAAAAATTTCCATCTTTAATATATGTGCTGTATTGATCTTATAATAGCTCAACATAACATTACTGAATTATTATAAGATCAGTACAGTGCATATATTAAAGCTGGAAATCCTTTCTTTTAATTACATAGAATCTCTGCACTTAGTAAATAAATTTGAATATTATAATAAAACTTTCATTTTATCACACATTTTTGAAATGTGACTAGGGATACATGAGAAAGACAAGTGACTTCCAAAGTGGTATCAATTGGCCCAGGTCTTTATCTCTTGTTAATGTCTTCAACAAAATATTATAATAAGTGTCAGACTCACAATTTGGTTCAGATAAATACATAAAATTATTATTAAACCACCAAACATCACATGATCACCATTCCTTATGCTTAGACAAGCTGTTTTTTACAGAGGCAAAACTCTTCATACAGCAAGACTCCTCACTGATGAAAGCCACAAGCTAGAAACTAATCTGGGGATATTGGATGAGTAGGCACTAGACAGGGATTTTATGCACAAACCTTCATCCATCCATTGATTACTCTGGCTTGCATTGAGCAGCTCTAATGTATGGAAAGTTTTGCTTCTGTGAAAAACAGCTTGTGCACACATAAAAAATGATCATATGATATTTGATGGTTTAATACTGATTCTGCCCAATAGGATTATGGTGACTGTGGTTTCTAAAGAACTAAAGACACCAAAAGGTATAGATGATGAACTGAGTTCAGATCTATACAACTATACAAGCTAATGAGCTTAGCTTGAAAACATTATTGTGTTTTCATTTTGGACTCAAAGCTTTATGGTTAGCTAAAAAAGTAAAAATAACTTCTGGAGGGTTGCATTAGATCCTAATATCTAGATGCAGTGCTCTCAGATCCAAAGCTCCTGACTGGTGAAAGATACAAGCAATAACCTCATCTGGAGATATTGGATGAGTAGGCACTAGATAGAGATTTTATGCACACACCTTCTTTCATCCATTGATTACTCTGGCATGCATTGAGTGGTGCTAATATATGGAGAGTTTTGCCTCTGTAAAATTATAATTATTATTATTAATCATATATTAAAGATTTTCTTTATCCCAGAAATAAACTTTAAACTTCATTTAAAAACTAATATATCTATTTTTTAACTATAATAAATGTATGGAATAACTCAATTTCATATTGCTTTTTTTTACGTCTAATATCTTTCCAAAATATGCTTAAAAATTTTCTTCCATCAATCCTTCTTGAAATATATAAATAAAAATACGTAAAAAAGATGAAAGCTAAAAAATATTACACATAGAAAAAAAAAATTGAGTTTTTCTATGTGCTTATGTATAATTTAAAAAAATAGATAAATTAGTTTTTAAATGAAGTTTAAGAATTATATCTGGGCTATAGATAATCTCTAATTTAATAAATGATTAATAATAATGATTAATGTATTTATCTAAAATAGCTTGTGTCAAAGTTATAAATGTAGAAAGTTTATTATTTACAAATCAAAGTGCAACAATTTGATATTCATAAATATTGAACAAATGATGAAGTCAGGAGTAAAAGATGAAAACCTAAGTCAATTTATGGACGCTGATTCAAAAAGAAATATACATTTAGGGGTCTTTTTTTAAATGAATTAATTTATATGTATTAATAATGTATAATGATGTGGAAGTTTTAACATATTAAAAATATGTTGCATATGGAAAAAAAGAGATGAGGTTGAATTATTCCATGTATTTATATATAATTAAAAAACATATATTTTTAACTGAGATGTGAAGTTTATATTTGAACTAGGGATAGTCTCTAATAAATGATTAATAATAATTATTAAGGTATTTATCTGAAATGGTTGGTATCAAAGTTGTAAGTGCAGAAAGTTTGACAACTTGGAAATCAAATTGTGTTTATATATGTGTATGTATCACATAAAAAGTAAATTGCATCAGTTAATAAGTAATGTAATATTAATATCATCTGTATTTTTATTATTTTTACAATGTTTTTTTTACAATCCACTGTTGACAGTTTTGATTGCCCCAGAAATCTTCTTCAGAACTTCTTATTTTCCAAGTAGAAGTTCTGAAGAAGTTACTGGGGTAATTGAAATTGTCAATAGTGGATTGGTAAAAAAACATTGTAAAAAGTAATAAAGAATATAGATGATATTAATATTATATGGATTTGGCAATACAATAAGAAAGATAAAGTTATATAAAATGTAATTAGACATATCAAAGACCATTGTTCAACTGTGAAGTATTCACCTACTGGCCAAGGTATTTATTGGGGAACCTAGTTTAGACAATGACATTTTGCATTATTCAATTTCAAATTATTATTTTTTTCATATGTCATAGCATCAGCCGGGACACAAACTCACAACTGTCTGCAACCAACTACTTGCTTGCAAGGCTGCTGCAATGACCTCTTGGCCAACAACGCTTGACAATTCAATTTCAAAATTTATGGAGCTGTTTTAATGGCTTTATTTAAATTGCTCTATCAATAAGACATAATTTTTAATAATCTTGTAAAATTTTTAATTAAATGTCAATATACAATATTTAAGGGGCAACAAAATTGTTGTCTGCAAATCAGAAGAAAAAATTAATTCCACCTATAGTCTGAATTATTTATAGGAAAACCGATTTGATGAAAAACTTTATGAGATTCATTATCAAATGATAGTGTTAGATGTTTAATCAAATTTAATAAAATATTCAGTTGGAAAGGTCATTCCCTTTCCTAATAATACATTGATTTTAATATTACATATTTATAATAAATTAAAAAAATTACAAAGTTATTAAAAATGAATACTTAGAGATTCTGCCTAGTAAATATTGCTTAAAGCCCATTAACATTTTCTTAGATTTCATGTTCAATCTAATCAAATATCATTGTCTAAATTGGTTACTCTAATAAATAACATTAAGCTATAGATGAAATTAATTTTTGTATGCTTTGTAGTTGGTAAATGATTAAATTTAATATGTATGGTACTTGAAGAATTGTTTTTCTAAATATTATATAGGAATGCCTAATGTGCATTATACTTCTAATAAATATACTAGAAAATAATAAAGAACTAATAATGGAAAAAATAATTATTTTGCTCCAAAGCTTAATATATGTATTAATTATATTTTTGATACTGAACTCATGGATGAAATTGGGTTGTCCTATCAATTTTAGTTGTATGTGTGTGATACCATATTTTCACTTTCACCATTTAACATAATTATTTGGATAAATTATTTTGAAAATTAATATAATTTGTATTTCTTGGCTAAAAATCTGATAATTCTTGGAAGGATAAATTTGATTAAAGCAATAATCAAAAAATTTGTTGAATTATTCAGGCATAAGACTGGTTTCTGTAATAACCAGTATATTGATCATTTCTCAAAGTATTATGTGTGTTAATTTTACATCTGTGTTATAGTCATATAGATAGTTTGTCATTTAATATAATTGGTTTGATCATCAAGTTCTCTTTTTTACAGACATGATGTGCTAATATTTAAATCCCATGAGCATCACATATTTAGCAAAAACCTGATATGAAGTTTATTTTGATTGTAAAGTGATTGATCAAGATGTTTCACATATGTAATGTTATATATATGATAACTCATGAGGTGCCTAAATAGTTTGTGTTATATATCATTTGCTATTCAAATGATTTGGAAAAAGCTCAAAATTTGCATGACAGATTGCTATTTGTCTTAAAGATCAAAATACTTTAAAAATTATAGAGATTAGTGAAATACTCTGGCCTTCCATTTGCAATGAGTTCATCTCTTTACAAAGTTGCACATCAGAATAGATAACTTAACTTATAAAGAATGAAATGAATTTTAAACATATCAATGAAAACAGGTTAAGTAATTTGTAATTTATCATTCCAGGCTAAAGTATATTTCATTAAGTCATATTTATTGTCATAAAGATGAATGATTTTGTTTAAGATTTTATTAGACTTTTAAATTCAACATATTAAAAAATTTAAATCTACTGCTGCATGAGAGTAAGTATTGATTTTTCCCAGATAATGGATCCAAAGAATCTTTTTCTCATAAAAATAATTTTGTGTTTAGACATATTAGCTTATCAATATTTTGCTATGATGAGATACATTTTCTTCTATAGTTATAATACATGCCACAAACATATAATAATCATATAATAACATGAAATTGTTTTTACAAATGTTTCTATATGAAGTTTAAAAATTGTTACAATTTTTTCATTGTAGCAACTAAATTAGATTAAGTACTGTTGTTTTGTGTGTGCATGACTGTGTGACTGATGGCAATATGGGTGAGTAAGACTACTACTTCCAAAATGATTGGCCACAATTAATGTCTTTTTTTTTGGCCAAATAAGTGTTTATGAATAACTTATTTATTGACTGAAAAAAAAATTTTTTTCTTTAATCTATCAAGCTAAAACTTAAAAAAAAAAAATTGTTTTGAATTAAATGTTGTATAGATTCATATACTTTTGCTTCTAATTAGTGGCTTTAAAATTAAATGATGTAATTTTGTGCATTCTCAGATAAAGAATTATTCAAAGATTTGAAGTAGAGTTTATTGAAGTTGATAATAAATCTGTATGGCATATATTCAAAAGTGTCTCCACTAAAGTTTAAGAAAATCATATGACCAAAAAGTTTTCTTGAAATAATGAGGACTTCCAAGTCCTTCTAAACATGGATGTACAAATATGGTTCTTTTTGGACCATAATTTTGATTTTTTTTTCCTGAAAAATCTGAGTGTAGAGAGTAATAAATTTGGTATTTTTATCGAAAATTTTTGGCATGGAAAAGAGTTATTAATATTTGTAATGACAATTATGCTGTTTGACTATTGCTGGTTTGTTAAAAGAGACATTCCCAAGATAAGCTACAGTAAAAAAAATCAAAAAAGCTAGTTTTTGATCTACAGACATATTTGATTTTATCAAATTATTTATAAATATATAATAAAGTATATATTTGAATACTTATTTCATACTATTTAAATACCTTATCTGATAGGTATTTTATAAATACATTTAGTTCAGAGCAAAAAATACTATAAAACATCAGCTACTTTTATCTTTTTCAATATAAAATAAAATTGTTATACTCCAATTATAAATTAGTATCAACATTTTTTATCAAGATTAAAATTCTAATTATAGTTAACCATTGAAAAATACAAATAAGAACGTGGCATGTAAAACTTTGGTTTTAAAAACATAAGCCCTTTTTTATTAACTGTGTTAAGATTCAAACTTTATTCTTTACAATTCAGTAGTAACCACATTTTTCTCTATGTAAGAAAACATCATATTTTACTTCTATGCACAAAATACCCATGTAAAGCTTTAACCATTAAAATAAATTCTAATGACTTATTTATTTAAATCTAATAAATTATAGATCATTAATAAAATAATTAACAAAAAAAGATAAATAAATTTTAAATACTTGTTTGAGTAATGTTATTATTTTATTCACAAAGTAATATTTATAAATTAATCATTATTTTTAAAGATAATTATTAATATCAATTTCATGATGTGATTAGGGAAATTGTTCGTATTCAATTACATTTAAAAATATATGTTTTTTCTAAGAATTCACTTACTGATTTTGAACGTGTTTCATTTAAAATTAGAGGGAAAATATTTATTTTTTTCTTTGTTTTTAAATGAAGAAAGGCATCTTTCATGTAATAAATAGTATATCATTTGTTCTAATTGTTGATCTCTTGATAAATTGTGTGAACTCTATTAATAAAGGAATTTAAGAAATTTAAACAATGGTTTTGAAAAATTCCAAAAAGTTTTGGTCCAGTTTTTTGACCAAAATTTCTTTTTTTACATAGTATTTCATATAATTTCTAAAATGTATATGCATTCAAATTAAGTTAGATGGTATTTTATTCAATTTTTTTTAATGAATTATATTTGCATCCCAATTATTTTTTTTCTTATTAATGAATTTGATTGTATATTTTCATTTATTTTTATATTGCTTTTAACCCAAACATAGTCATGTAGTATTTAAAATTTTTACTTTAATTATAATTAAAAAATATTACAATTTAAAAAATATAAATATTTTTAAGTTTTCAGTATCTCATAGAACAGTCGTGAGAAATCTTTTTCAGGGCCATATGGATATTTATAATTTCATTCATGGACCATACAAAATTGTCAACTTAAAAATTAGAAAACTACATTTGATCAAAAATTTAATTAATTTACTCTTAATCATTGGGTGACAATCTTTTTAACTGATGGGCCAATTTTGACTTTAAAAACCACAATTTTTTAGAGAATTAAAAATGAAGTAACATAATTATTATTAACAACTATTCCACATTTAATGATAATTTTCCCATTTCACTTGTAGCTAATCATTGTGACATATTTATAATAGTGAAATATCTTTTTTATGTTCTGAGAAAATTAATTCTACACTAGTTAGTATACAGTCTTTTATAAACTCCACTTCATAAAATAATTTCAATTTTTTTGTTTTTGTTTCATGTAAATTACTTTCACGGAATTTTTTGATTTGTTGTACTTTTTATGAAAGTTGTTAGCCACTTACTGAACTGCATTTTCAAGTTTTCTATTTTAATATTTTTTTTACTTCCTCAACAATTTTATTGTAATCAGAATGTTTCAATAAATAATATCTCTTAATATTGTTTTCTTTATTAAGTGAAATACTTTCCAGATATATCAAGCACATTGATTTACTCTTTTTTTTTATTTAAAAAAAAACTGGGCGATTTTCTGTATCACTTTTTCTTATTTGATATAGCTAATAAAAATAATTAAATAAAAAATAATAATAAAATAAAATTCAAGTTTTATTTTTGCTAGTATAAGTTCATCTATGAAAATCACTATAAAAACAAACAAAATGCTCCCAGTATCATAGATTAATTTCTATTTAAATAGACCACATAATAGATATAATTTGTTGGAATATTGCACTTCTGATAGAATGAGCTAGAACTATTATAAATGTTGGAGAGACAAAACGATGTAATTGAGAAAATAAATATTTTATTTTATTTAACTTAATTCAATATTTGCATTATATGTGTTTAAACAGAAGTTTTATACAGGGCTAGGTTATAAACATTTTTGAAAGTGTTCATGAACCAGATTGAGGGCTTTCAAGAATCAGAATTGGCCCACAGGTCTGAAGATTCCTACTCCTGTCACAGAAGTTTCTTGAAAGATTATATGACTTTAAAGCAGCTAAATATCTAGATGAGCAAATAGTTTTATCCAATTCAATATGCGTATTTTTAAACAATTGTAGAGTGATGAAAGAACTATAATTCTTGATTTAAAACTTAATCTCTCACTTTTGCTTCTTTAATATTGCATGTTTTCCAAAAAGCTAGTCAGTGACTTATTTATAATTATTAATTGACTAAACTGAGTTTTTTTAACCTTATTTATTTTTGTATGTTAGCGCAGTAATTGAGAGATAAGCTCAAAACCTAAAGGGTTTTTGCTCTATTCACTTTAAAAACCTGCTGACATTTGATATCTAAACTCCATTCTCTTCTATTATTGTGTTAAAATTTTGAATTCTTTAAATTTTTTTAATTTCTTGCATTTATAAAAAGTATGTATTCAAACTCAGAATAAATTTCTTTTAAAAAGATAAATGAAAAGTGTAATCATAGATGAAAAGTTGATATATATTATACTATAAATTATATAAAGAATATATAGAATTTACATTGAACTGTATACATTATGTATATATAATGTAATTATATTCCAAATAATAATTCAAAGAGATAAAATGAATAAAGGTGGTTCATTTAGAGAATCAGTGTTTTATGATGATGATGAGAGAAATTGTAAATGTAAGTTTAATTTTGATATGAAAAGAATTAAGGATTTTAAATCAAGAAAGAAATAATGAAAAAAGAAAAATTTAAGAGGCAATGTTTATTAATCATTATAAAAATACAATAATAAACAATCAGTGAATATTAAGATTAGTGAATTATGGGATATGTAAATTGACATGTGGTTTCCAGTTGATACTGTTTTACTCCATTTTGAAATTAAGTCAGTTAGTTGAAAATGATTATAAATATAATTGAAAGTACTACTATTGATTAAAGTTTATATTGGAATTTATTTTGTTAATTACCATTATTGGGAATATAATTACATTTTATTACAATATTTTTATTATCAGACATTTATTGCAAGGAAATATAAAAAAAATAAAAACACAATAATTTCTCTACACAGTGACTTTAAACTAAATCCAGAAAATTAGCTATGTAAAGAAATAATTGTTTGTTTATATATGTGTGTGTGTGATTATGCTATGATTATGGTGATCAGCACCGAAAGTGCACTAACCAAACAAAACCTGATAAAGGAAGAATAACACACTTTGCCAAGCATACTAACATGCATATGCAAAGTTATTACAAATAAACAACGAAGTGAAAATAAAATTATGTATATATTAATTTGTTAAGAATGATGTATGTTTGTCTTTTATTTTATCTGACTAAACTTCAAAAATGTAATCACTATTACAATTTATAATTATCTAAAGCCGTTAATAAAGTTGAAAACATTCATGTATGTTATTAAACGATCAATAAATATAAAAAAGTATAAAATTAAAACTTTAATATATTACTTAAGAAACATACCATTTACTATTTCAAAAAACTTTTTTTGTTGTTGTTCTTGTTGTTATTATTCATTTTGCAATTAGATTCCATTACGTTATAAAGGATTGTTACTTAGAATATTGTGTAATTAATTATTGATGAAAATCATCTTTTATAATAAATCAACTGAATATATAATGAATTCCCAAGCCGAATTGCACTGTTAAGATATTATTTTTTTATTTTAAAAATTTCTTTTCTCTGAATTTCAGTATATTTTTTTCTTCAGTGAATTAAAGAAATGAATATAATGAAAAATATGCGAATAAAAAATGAGAATGTAGAAATAAAATTTTAAACGATTACTTTTTTTTTGTAATATATGCATACTTTCAAAAGGCGTATTTTAAAATTAAATTTACAGAATTTATGCTCTCTTAATTCTTAAAAAAAAATTTAAAGTATATAAAGTAATTTATAAATTATTTGACTTGCCAGCCTTAAATCAGATCATGCAGTGAATAATGTTAGTGGAGTTAGAATTGTCTTGAATGAATTAGAATTTAGAATGATTTTTTTTTCTTCCGCTTTATAATATCGTTTCTAAAATAAAGAATACAATAATAATTATCATATGATTGAAGTTATTTTATTGATGAAAAGACTTAGAAAAACAGATCAATATTATAATATAGAAAATATTAGTAGGAAAAGGTAATAACAATTCAAATATTATTGCAAATAGTGAATTTGATTTTTGTTGATGTAATAAAAATTATAAACTCATTATTTAAAAAATATTTTTTAAAAAAATTTTTCACTTTGTTTGGATTAAAGTTCGTAATTTTTTGTAATAATAGTCCAATAATATTGGTGATTTTTATATAAATTACTAAATGAAACACAGACTTCAACTCAAGCACATATATGCTGAAAAGATAAATAATCACCAATATACGTATTTCATGCTAAACCAGCAATCATCAGTTGGTCCAGATTATCATCTCCCACACATATATACTATAAGTGCTCAGATATATATTAAGATAGACAATCTTCATACTTTAATGGACAGGCTTCAATCTACTACACACTCCAACTCTTCAACCGTCCATCCAATTGAAAATCTGCTGATGGAATGCCCGAAGACCATCCTGAGGCCGAGATTCTTGTCACACCCATGTTGACCTAAAGTCAATCTGAACCCCACATGTACAGGACATAATCCATTAAATACATATGCAAGGATGGGCAGACATCTCTATAATGTAATAATAACTGAAACACAGGCTTATTATATACCTGTGTCTATATATGTAATATAGGGTATATGAGCACAGACTTTCACATGACCCACCACTCTCCACTCTATCTAATAACACTGATACACTCAAGCACATATATGCTGAAAAGATAAATAATCACCAATATACATATTTCATGCTAAACCAGCAATCATCAGTTGGTTCAGATTATCATCTCCCACACATATATACTATAAGAGCTCAGATATATATTAAGATAGACAATCTTCATACTTTAATGGACAGGCTCCAATCTACTACACACTCCAACTCTTGAACCGTCCATCCAATTGAAAATCTGGTGATGGAATGCTCGAAGACCACCCTGAGGCCGAGATTCTTGTCACACCCATGTTGATCTAAAGTCAATCTGAATCCCACATGTACAGGACATAATTCATTAAATACATATGCAAGGATGGGCAGACATCTCTATAATGTAATAACTGAAACACAGACTTATTATATACATGTGTCTATATATGTAATATAGGGTATATGAGCACAACTTTCACATGACCCACCACTCTATCTAATAACACTGATACACTCAAGCACATATATGCTGAAAAGATAAATAATCACCAATATACGTATTTCATGCTAAACCAGCAATCATCAGTTGGTCCAGATTATCATCTCCCACACATATATACTATAAGTGCTCAGATATATATTAAGATAGACAATCTTCATACTTTAATGGACAGGCTCCAATCTACTACACACTCCAACTCTTAAAGTATGAAGATTGTCTATCTTAATATATATCTGAGCACTTATAGTATATATGTGTGGGAGATGATAATCTGGACCAACTGATGATTGCTGGTTTAGCATGAAATACATATATTGGTGATTATTTATCTTTTCAGCATATATGTGCTTGAGTGTATCAGTGTTATTAGATAGAGTGGAGAGTGGTGGGTCATGTGAAAGTCTGTGCTCATATACCCTATATTACATATATAGACACAGGTATATAATAAGCCTGTGTTTCAGTTATTACATTATAGAGATGTCTGCCCATCCTTGCATATGTATTTAATGGATTATGTCCTGTACATGTGGGGTTCAGATTGACTTTAGGTCAACATGGGTGTGACAAGAATCTTGGCCTCAGGGTGGTCTTCGAGCATTCCATCATCAGATTTTCAATTGGATGGATGGTTGAAGAGTTGGAGTGTGTAGTAGATTGGAGCCTGTCCATTAAAGTATGAAGATTTTCTATCTTAATATATATCTGAGCACTTATAGTATATATGTGTAAGAGATGATAATCTGGACCAACTGATGATTGCTGGTTTAGCATGAAATACGTATATTGGTGATTATTTATCTTTTCAGCATATATGTGCTTGAGTGTATCATTGTTATTAGATAGAGTGGAGAGAGGTGGGTCATGTGAAAGTCTGTGCTCATATACCCTATATTACATTATAAATTACTAAAGTAAAAAAAAGTATTAACAATACATTGTTAAAGTATATTAAAAGTTAATAAACAGGCAAAACTCTCCTTACAGTAGTGCCACTCTGTGCCAACTAGAGTAATCAATGGATGCCAGAAGGCTTGTGTATAAAATCCCCATCTAGTGCCTGCTCATCCAATATCCCCAGACTAGTTTCTGGCTTGTGGCCTTCGTCAGTGAGGAGCCTTGGATCTGAGAGCACTGCACCTAGATCTTAGAATCTAATGCAACCCTCCAGCAGCCACCTTTTATCTCCACTATGAGATTGAAAACACAATAATATTTTCAATCTAAGCTCAATAGCTTATATATTCATATGGTTCTGAACTCAGTTCAGCACCCATACAATTTGGGGTCTTTGGCTCTTTAACAACCATAGCCACCACTATCCTATTAGACAGGATTGGTGTTAAACCACTAAACATCACATGATCACCATCTCCTATGCCAGCACATAACTGTTATTGAACAGGCAAAACTCTCCATACAGTACTTCCACCCTGTGCCAACTAGATTAATCAATGGATGCCAGAAGGCTTGTGCATAAAATTCCCATCTAGTGCCTGCTCATCCAATATCCCCAGACTAGTTTCTGGCTTGTGACCTTCATCAGTGAGGAGCCTTGGATTTGAGAGTACTGCACCTAGATCTTAGAATCTAAGGCAACCCTCCAGCAGCCACCTTTTCCTTCTGGAATCCATTGATTACTATAGTTGGCACAGTGTGGCACAGGGTGGTACTGTATGGAGAGTTTTACCTGTTTAATAACAGTTATGTGCTAGAATAGGAGATGGTGATCATGTGATGTTTAGTAGTTTAATACCAATCCTGCTTAATAGGATAGTGGTGGCTATGGTTGTTAAAGAGCCAAAGACACCAAAATGTATGGGTGCTGAACTGAGTTCAGACCCATATGAAATATAAACTATTGAGCTTAGATTGAAAATATTGTGTTTTCAATTTCATTCTCATAGTTTGGTAGATAAGTGGAAATAAAAGATGACTGCTGGAGGATTGCATTAGATTCTAAGATCTAGGTGCAGTGCTCTCAGATCCAAGGCTTCTCACTGACGAAGGCCACAAGCCAGAAACTAGTCTAGGTATATTGGATGAGCAGGCACTAGATGGGGATTTTATGCACAAGCCTTCTGACATCCATTGATTACCCTAGT
Source organism: Epiperipatus broadwayi (assembly GCA_028023455.1). Classification (NCBI taxonomy): domain Eukaryota; kingdom Metazoa; phylum Onychophora; class Udeonychophora; order Euonychophora; family Peripatidae; genus Epiperipatus; species Epiperipatus broadwayi. Next base: position 19,157,684 of record JAQFVV010006202.1, on the reverse strand, counting down.
TGGCACAGGGTGGCAGTACTGTATGGACAGTTTTGCCTGTTTAATAACAGTTATGTGCAGTGCTGGCATAGGAGATGGTGATCATGTGATATTAAAAGTTATTTCTTAGTTAATGAACTAATTACTGAGTTCTGACCTGAATTCAAATCTACTAAGTAAAACTCATAATTTTTTTTCAGATTACAATTAGGTTTAATAACTTTTTCAGATAGTTGGACCAAGTCAGATATCCCAATGAATATTCTTCAGCATAAAGTGAAAGAAGAAAGAAAAATGACACACCCTCATTATTCAACTTCATATCTAATTGTAGATTTCCTTCCAGTAAAACAAACAAAATATTGGAACTCTTTAGAATGTCTTTGAGATACTACTTAGAATACAAATGGATTCTTGCTTCTCTCTTAAAAACTAAGTCATCACAAAATATTTTTCAAAGCATCTATTAAATATTGATTTACTTTACATGCAGTAATATAATGAGAATAAATGTTTACAATAACAGATTCAATAGCTTTATGCCATTAAACATTATCATAAAGCAAAAATAATAACTTTTTATACAACTAATTATTTAATACAATTGTATTTCTATCATGTAATAAAATATCTTATTAAATACAGCAATAGCACATTGTAGTTTGACTTGCATATCAGTATCTAAATCCATCTTTCTATCTAAAAAAAAAAGCTATCAGATCGACATTTGTAAGCTGATAATCATGTAAGTCAAAAGTTGCTTAAGATTTATTTTTCCTATTACTGTTTGATAAAATATTTGAGTTTTTTGAATAATAATTTTTAATGTCAGATAGTGTTATAGTAAAATATAAGATTTTCATGAAAGTAGATTGTGTATATGTAAATATATTGTATATGTATGAATGTGTTATTGCTGTTAATATCTGTTATTTCCATTTGATACTGTTTGATAGAGTGTGGGCTTATGCTCTATCATGGATACATGAACTTGGTTGCATTCTTTTCAAAGCAATGAGACTATGAATGACTAAAGAAGTCTCATATCATTTCTTAAAGGTTATTTAAGGTCACATGTAGAGGATTGAAGGCATAGAGTGGCAGGAATATTTGAGTGTAAAACATAGGTTAACATTTGATTGGTCACTGTATATTTCCCCATCTACAATAATTGATGTTTTTTTAAAGAAGTATCTATGGAATAAAAGATTTTGAAAGAATGTAATAAAATGATTTGAGAAGTATGCTTATGTCTTGCTATAAGAGCATAAATATTAAATTTCAAGTTTAGTGATATTCCTTGTAAATAGATATAAAAATTAAAAAAAATTGTGGAGATTGATGTTCTGTTAGATTATTAAGAATTATTCAACCAAATATAAAATACCAAATGTAAATAATATAGATTTATGTCATAATGATTTCTCATTGTAATTAAAAAGTGAAGACCTTTAACATATATGTTTATCATGTCTTTGAATAGAACAAATAACATTTTAAACTGCAAGGAAGATGTTAATGAAAATTATTTGAATGCTGAAAATGCATTGAATACATTTAGTTATGAAAAAAGATATAAATTTGTGAAATGTAGAGGTAAAAATAAACTACATTATGATTTTTTAAAAAATAAAATTCTCAAAAAAGATATAAACATGAAAATATTCAATTTAATGCATTTTAATTATAGAAAGTTTAAAAAAATATCCAAGTGATAATTCACAACAAAACTGAATTTTCTTTTGACTAACAGAAAATGTGTATATAAGACAGTCGTGGTTATTCAGAGTAGGAAATGTTCATTAATTAATAAAATCTAAAATTTGCCCTAATGAAAAACTAGGAAAATAAAAACTATTAAGAAAAACATTAATAATAGTTGATAACTCAATTATTTAAAATACTCTATGACGTTAACATAGAATCTCCAAATTACTTTACAGCATTAAAATGTTTTGCAGATGTTAAAGATTGGAATATTAGTAATATAACAGATATTTTTTTAAGAATAGCTATTAGGTAGCTGGAGTGAATTTTTTTTCTATTGAGATAAGGCCATGTATGAAGCAAAGAAAAAATATTAAAATAATTAATAATCTATCTAAAAGAATGGAATAAATGGAATTATTTACATAAGTGATGAATAAACTATAATAATAAAAATATTATGAAATATCTATAGAAGCGAATAAAAATCTCAGAGATCTAAAATGTTATTTTGATACTGGCTTATCAGTAAAAAATAAAGTTGCACAGATACTAAAACAGTATGATATTATACAAGAATTTTTGAAAAAATAATATATATATATATATTGTAACATAACTAATGTTGAAAACTGACTCTTCAAATGTTCCACGTATTGTACCATATGTATAAAAATAATGAGAAGTGAGACTGGCTTTTCATATTTAGTATTTCCTGTGAATTGAATGAGCCAAAACTGTAACCATAAATAATAGATCAGTAATAATAAATCTCTCACTTATGGCTAGCTAAATTTATAAAAGCTAAAACGTATTTATATCTAAGACTCTTCTAATATGTGCTTATTTCAAATAAATATACATTGAAATTAAAAGGGTATTTTATTGATGTCGAAAGTTATTTGAAGTAAATAAACAAATAGTCCTAAAGTTTCTCTTAATGTAAACATCATCATTTTCCTTATTACATTACAATGTTATAATATCTAATAGCAATTTAATATGGTTAGGCAAGAGAAAGTATTGGTGTATGCATATTTAATAACTCAGGGCAAATATCAAAATGTCATAGCAAATCTAGTATATGTGACCATAAATTATGATAAGTGTTGAACTTATAAAGAAAATACATGAAAAACAAATTTAATAAAAATAATCCATACATTTTTATTAACATTTAAGTAAATTCATATTATCATTAATAACAAATGCATTTATGAAGTTACTACAACTTTTCAAAGTACTAAAGAAAAATAATAAAAAAATCCAGTGTTTATAGCATTTTATAAGCTGAAAAAAAATCTTAATAAAAGACTATTATAATTATTTACTAATAAAATAAATTATTTTGAAATATAGTTGGCTGTATTCTGTGAGCAGTAAGTAAATAATTGACAATGGCAGAATTGAGATGTAAGTTAATATTTTGATTTAAGTGACATGTAAACATATTTATAAATGTTCATATCCTATTTAAGGTGCATCAAAATAATAAAAGGTTGTGGTGACCTGTACATAATATATTCTAGTCATGCTTTTGAACTTATGGTGGTAGAAATCTCTGAATTACATTAATACTAGAACCCATATACCAGGTTCTGGGAGTTTATATACCCCTCAAGACTTCTGGAGTCTTTACAAATTTTACCAAATATGACATTTTTTACAGACATTACCATATATGGCCTTTTTTAAAAGGTTGTGGTGACCTGTACATAATATATTCTAGTTGTGCTTTTAGACTTACAGTACTAAGAATCTCTGAATTATATTATTACCAGAACCCATATACCAGGTTCTGGGAGTTTATATACCCTTCAAGACTTCTGGAGTCTTTACAAATTTTACCAAATATGACATTTTTACAGACCTCACCATATATGGCCTTTTTTACATACACATGATATTTTTACATACCTTACCATATATGGGTTTTTTATAGTTCTCTGACCTTATAAGACTGGCTATGCAATTCTATGACCTAACAATATTGTTACATAGTTATAGTTACATTGCTACACATTTATTGTTACTCAGTTTTTTTATAATTTTTTGTATAGTTATTTCATGTAATCATTATACATAATTATTGTACAATTTTATTTTTATCATACACAAGTATTATACATTTATTGTTGCACACACATATATTTTTTGCTTGACCTTGAATACTGCATTTTTCTCCACTCCAGAACTATGGTTCTTCACCTAACATGACTTTGAGATCCACAGGGGGGTTTCTGATTCTTTTTGAATACTGGCAATCATTATAGAAATTGAATCTTAAGTAATTGCCTGAACAGCAAACTGGGATAGTTGTGACTGGATTTGAACTAAGAGAAAAGGGTGGACATATCAGAAGTCAGTATATGTGAATTCAGTGTAGATAAACCAAATGATTGGGCATTGTATATTCAGAGAATAACAAATTACTTTACACTAAATAGTATTATTGAGAATACTGTAAAAGTAGCCTCTTTATTTTGCTTCACAGGCCAAAGAGTAATTGAGATAGCCAATAAACTGTGCAAACCCAATTTTCCAGATAAACACAGAAATACAACAAGCTTGTAACAAAACTAAATATTATTTCAACCCCCAATTACCCAATTTATTTCTTGATTAGATTTTAGTGGTAGAAAGCAAGGGGAAAATGAAAAAATAAAAGATTATGACATGTGTCTAAGAGATGGCAAAACTATGATTTACAACAAATATTTAGAGGAAGATCTCCTCATGCAACTATTATATGGGCTAATAGATGATTATCTTATACAAATATTATTAGCAGTAAAAAACCTAACTTACAAAGAAGCAATCAGACATGGACAGGATTATAAACTACTACTAGACCAAGTGAGAGAATTCAGAAGTTTCACAAGACCAGAATTATTTCAAACTACAATTTATAAAATGTTGAGAGTTGAATCTAAAACAGACAAATGAGTTAAATGTTCCTGATGTATAAAATCAATCACAAAGCTTATGATTGCAATAAGAAAGAATATGAAAGTTTTAGGAAAATAACTGATAACCCCGAAAGATGGCATTATCATATAGATGAAAAGCCGAGCAGAAAATTTACCTGCAGTATGATGGAAAGTAGCTACATTAAAAAATGCCACCATAGACAATTTCAGATCAAATTATGCTAAATGTAAAAATGATCAGCAAACCATGGAAATTGATAATGGGACAGAGGTATTACTGATTAAATGCAGGGATTGAAAAAGTGCAATTAGGAATTTAAAATTTCCCCCAAAAATAGAGAAGGCTCATCTCAACCAATAACCATGGAAATTGATAGTGGGACAGAGATATTACTGATTAAATGCAGGGATTGGAAAAGTGCAATTAGGAATTTAAAATTTCCCCCAAAAATAGAGAAGGCTCATCTCAAGACCTGGATGATAACAAAAATCCCATAAGAATACTAGGATTCACAAAAGTACAGGTAGAAACAAAAAGAGTAAAGAAATACCACTGTACAGAGTGATCAGGGAAATTAATTGGATCATAGGCTGAGAGTGGTTTGCACCCGTAAGTATAAGGAGGATACGCATCATTAAGAAAATCAATGTAGAATCACAAGTTAAAAATATATCACATGCAGATGCATTATTTAGATGCCCAGATAAAGCTGAATTGCTTAGAATAGAAAATTACATTGATCATCTATCATCAAAAACTATCAATAGTCAAACATTAGTATTTAAAAAAGGTGATAAAGAAGATATTAGAAATTACAAACCTATCAGTATTTTCTAAGTTTTATACAAAATATTTACCAAGATAATTACAACTCATCTACAGAGAATATTGGATTTCCACCGTAGCAGAATGTACTAATGCTGACTCTGGCCACAGAATTGTTAAAAAGTAGGATAGATAGCAAATGGCCCATTAGATGTCCTCCATAATTAAATATAGAACTGAAAAGTGCATGAGAGACTTAAATAAAGGCTGTATAGTTATGGATGACAAAGTACTTATACCCAGTTATGGTCACAGAAGAGTACTTAGATTATTACATCAAGGTCATCCAGGAATAATTAAAACTAAAATCATGGCATGCAACTATAGATAGTGGCCAAGCATAAATAGAGACCTCGAATTGTATATTAAAAAATGCAAAGAGTGTCAAATCACAGCTGATCAACTCCCAAAGAAATATTTTTCATAACCTACCCCAGAGAAAGCTTGGGAACGAATCCACATTGACCATGCTGATCCATGGAAAGGACATTATTACTTAGTAGTAGTGAATTTATATATTCATTGGAATGAATACCAAGTTATAAAAAAAATTAGTTCATTTGTAACTATTGAAACACTTAAAGTTGATATTCACTAGAAACAGAATACAAGGGAACCTCATATCAGATGATGGTACTGTTTTCTGCTCAGAGAAATTTGAAGAGTTTATTAATGAATAGGGAATAAAACATATAAAGTTATCAAAATCACCAGCTTATCACCCAAGTCAAATAGAATTGCTGAGAAAGGTTAAAACCAAAAATATAAATAAAGCCTTATGTAAAATAGCATATCATCAACATTGTATGCTGTCTAGTGCCACTGAAAAAATCCCAGATGAACTATTGTTTTAAAGAAAAATAGGAATAAATTGTCAAATTTGTTACCAACCCATCAATGAATTGATGCGACAGTAATGGTAGGGAAAAAGTTTGAAGTAGGTGACAAGGTTTGGTCACTGAATAAATTTAAAAAGCAACCATCACAAGAAATATTACAAATCAATTAGCAGAAATTGAAACTGAAGAGGGCATTAAACTTAAGAAGCATAAAAACCATATGAGAAGACAATATCTGTCAACTATAAATAATGGAGACTAACAACAGCATTGAAGCAGGAACTACAACATCAACTAGACTGGAGATTTACAACCCTGAAGAAAAAGAATTGCCGATGGTTGGAGACTCTTCCAAAATTGATATAGCTACCCTGAAATCACTATTGAGGCATAGCAAAGACCACCAACATCCAACAAGAACCAGAAACCATCCTGTTCATCTCTAAGATGAAGAATTATATTTCTGGAATGGGGAAAGAGTGTGCCTGATTAAGGTGTAAGGAAAATATATGTACATGCAACAATAAATATATAATAATTGTGTAAAATAAAAATAATGACTTTGTACAATAATTATAATTAGTTTCCAACCAGTAACCACCTAAACATTCACAGTAACTATAGCAACCAATATTTCTAACTGCTGTCAAGGCAACCTTCACACCTTTTAATAGCAAGAACTATTAGCTTTACCATCTCAATTCTGACTTTGGCAATTATTTATTTGATGCTCATAAAACACAGCATAGTTTTATATGTACTTTCCAGGTAGTTTCTTTAACAACACATTGAATTTATCTACTTATACAAGATAATATATAGGGAGCATCTGAACAAGCTAATTTAAAATCACAAGTAATGACATATTTAATAAAATAGCAAAAGCAAATTAAATGTATTGCTGCACGTATTCATGTACATTCTTATTTAACATATAATAAGAGAAATTTTATCATCTCTTACTTAAATATAAACAAGTTTGTAATAAGAGTAATTTATTCTCACTTATATAGATAAAAAATTATATATATTACTATGTATGCTAACAGCAAATATATGATAGCCATTATTCAAATTATTCATAGAACAAACCAAATTCATCCAATGGTTTACTTCTAGTATTTGTATCCCTAATAACTTACTAAATGTCAACACAATTCATTTTACCCTAGAATGATATATTTATAAAATTTAAATTTCATAATGATAATAAATTATAATAATCATTATGTAACCTTAGTAAGTATGATCATTCATCATAAAAATATTGTCTGGGATATTTGCAAACATGTCAGTGCCTGATAAGGCAGAATGAATGTTTGTGTAAATGCTAAATATTTTTCCAATACATATATACAATTATGACAGACAAAAATAAAGCATGGCCCTTATTCCCAGGAGGCTGTAAAGTCACCAACCAAGGCAGCAGTTGATGGCTGAAGGTGGAGGGTGCTAAGAATGCCCTGATTGTGGACCCAGGCTGCGACTTTTTATTTAGGTACTTACAACTGCAGATCACTTTCAAGTGAAAGAAGATTGCAAGAATTAGAAGAAGAATTGACTTATATTAAATGAGACATTATTGGACTTTGTGAAGTTAGAAGAAAAGGTGAAGAAACAATTGATTTAAAAAGTGGATATATACTCTATTATAAAGGCACACATATTGGAAATACAAGTGGAGTAGGATTCATTATAAATAAAAAGTGGAAGAACAATATTGTGGAGATTGATGGTGTATCGGACAGAGTTGCAAGATTAGTTATACAACTTAATAGCAGATACCAAATGCAGATAATTCAGGTTTATGCCCCAACAAGTTCTCATAGTGATGAAGTAGTAGAAGATTTTTATATGGATGTACAAAAGGCTTTTGATCAGAGTAAACAACATTTTAAAATTGTTATGGGAGACTTTAATGCTAGAATTGGTAGACAAATGAAAGATGAAATTGCTGTAGGTAATTTTGGTTATGGTAATAGAGATGAGAGAGGACATAGACTTGTGGAGTTTGCAGAAAAAGAAAAACTTTATATTATGAATTTATTTTTTGAGAAAAATGTTAAAAGGAAATGGACATGGAAGCATCCAAATGAAGGTACAGCAGAATTGGATTATATTTTGACTAACAGGAAATACATATTTCAAGACTGTAATGTTCTTAATAAATTTAACACAGGAAGTGGTCATCGATTAGTAAGGTGTAAGTTACGTGTTAATGTAAAACTAGAGAGACAAAAATTATTGAGAAAAACAATATTTACAGTTGATATTCCTAATCTTCAGAAACATTCTAATGAATTTAAATTAGAACTTACAAATAGGTTTCAAGTGTTAGGAGATTTTGAACATGATTCAGATTTGAATGAAATTAATATGAAAATAACTGATACACTTTTAAAAACTGCAACAAAGATAGCTGGTAGAAAAAAGCAGCAATTGACTAATAAAATTTCTACTGAGACTAGAGAATTTATGAAGAAAAGAAGGAATATGAAGATATACAAAAAATGATGTATTAAAAAGAATTGAATATCTCGAATTTTGTAAAATGGTATGGAAAAGAGTTGAAAATGATATAAGAAAGTATAACTGTGAAATAGCAAGGAAAGCTGTAGAAGAAAATAAAAGTCTCAAGAATGTTAAACAACATTTTGGTATTGGTAGGAAATTTATATCTGCAATAAGAAAAAAAGATGGAATTATTACTAAAAAGAGAGATGACATCATGAAATTGGTAGAAGATTTTTATCAAGAATTATATAGTAATAAAGAACAAGTACCTCCTATATCTATTACATCTTCCGAATTGCCTGGAATTTTAAATGAAGAAGTGAGACATGCAATTAAATGTATGAAGAAAGGAAAGGCTCCAGGAAATGATGGAATTATAATTGATATATTAAAAGAAGGAGGTGAAAAAATAGAAACAATTTTAGCAAAGTTATATTCCAAATGTCTAAATGGTAAAGATGTACCAGAAGATTGGAAGAATGCAGTAATAATATTAATATTTAAAAAAGGTGATAAAGAAGATATTAGAAATTACAGACCTATCAGCCTTTTATCAGTTTTATATAAAATTTTTACCAAGATAATTACAACTCGTCTACAGAGAACTTTGGATTTCCACCAACCAAGAGAACAAGCTGGATTTAAAAATGGTTTTAGTACAATAGATCATATCCAGGTATTGAGAGAAGTCATAGAAAGGACAAACGAATATGAGTTGTCATTATGTTTTGGATTCGTAGATTATGAAAAGGCATTTGATTCTATACACATTTCTTCAGTGATTAAAGCATTGGATCATCAAGGTATAGAGCCAGGATATTGTCATATTTTAAAGAATATTTATAAAAATGCAACAGCAACAATTAGATTACATAATGATACTGGAAAAATCAACATTGAGAAAGGTGTAAGGCAAGGTGACTCCATATCTCCAAAACTTTTTACAGCAGTGCTGCAAGAAGTATTTTGTGGATTAAAATGGGAAACTAAAGGAATGAAAGTAAATGGAGAGTATTTAAGTCATTTAGATTTTGCAGATGATGTAGTTGTTTTTGCAAATAATGCTTCAGAGCTGCAGGAAATGTTGCAGGAGTTAGCAGATGAAAGTAGAAAAGTAGGACTAAAGATAAATGTTAAAAAGACTAAAGTAATGTTTAATCAATTTGCTCAAAATATGAAAATAAAGATTGATTATGAAGAATTAGAAGAAGTTAACAGTTACAAATACCTAGGTCAGATTATTAATACAGATGGAAACATAATGGAGGAAATTAATCATAGAATTAAACTTGGTTGGAGTGCTTTTGGTAGAAATAACTTGATACTAAAAGGAAATAAGCCTATGTGTTTGAAAAGAATGGTTTTTAACAAATGTGTTTTACCAGTTCTTACTTATGGATCTGAGACTTGGACACTTAATAGAAGAGCAATACAGAGACTTCAGACCACTCAAAGGAGTATGGAGAGATGTATGTTGGGAGTAACAAGAAGAGATCGAAAACGCAATGTATGGGTAAGACAACAAACAGATGTTACTGACCTTATTGAAAAAATTAAAAGATTGAAATGGAGTTGGGCTGGACATATTGCTAGAAGAAATGATAATAGATGGACAATTGAAATTTTAAACTGGATTCCAAGAGATTTTAAAAGACCCAGAAAGAGACCACATGTGAGATGGATGGATGAAATAAGAAAATGTGCAGGGGTGTTGTGGAAAAGAGAAGCTAAAGATCGGAGAAGATGGATTAAACTTGGAGAGACCTTCATCCTGCAGTGGATTGATAATGGTTGATGATGATGATGATGATGATGATCACATACAAAGTGAAAAAAATATTGTTGTTTTAAAAGAACATTTCTTTAGGAGATCTAGTTGAAAAAAAATGCATAACAACAATTCATAATAAAATTATTATTAATGGAAATAATGTCTTTATTTCTTTTTTTTCTAATATTCTAAATTCAAAGTTTATTTTCAATCTGATTTTCAGCAGGTTTCGCATGTGATAATTGTGCACAAAACAAGAAAGTGACGATTACCAAAAAAAAAGTTCATACTTGTTAAATTTTAAAAGTTCTAGATAAAAAATCTATTATTCCCAAAATTTAGATGATTTCAGGTGGATATAAAAATTTAATTAGGAAATGTTGATAAACTAGTAATCGGTTTATACAGTAACATTCTCCCTTTGGATATCTTTAAAATGTAACTTCTTTGATGCTTAGATTTAGAAAAGATAATTTCCTTTTTTTATATAGGCTTTTATTTTATTTTAGGCATTTGTTTTATTTGTGCATTATGCCATGGAGACTTGGCGGTAATGTAGGTCACCAGAATGAAGGCTTTACAAGCCCTGTCAGACTATCTTTATCTAGCCAATTACCATGGTTTACAACTTTAGTACTATTGCTAAATTTGAAAACTATATTAAAAAAAGATCTAGTTAGATCAAAAGTTTCTTCTTAAATACCTAGTTTTTTTTTTTAATTTTTGTTATGAGTAAGCTATCCCTCTTCACTTCAAAATTAATGATATCCAAAATTACTATGGTTATTTCCTAGAAAGTCTGCAATGCTTACATTTTCTATTGTCAACTTTGCATACACATACACACACCTTGAACATTTGTCTTTGAACATCTTTTGTACAACTATTTCTAAAATTAACTTTAATATCAACAAAATATAATTAAATATAACTTAAATAATTAAATTTTCTATATAATTTTATTAAATTTAAATCTTATATCTCCCTTGTTCTTGTAAATACATATCAACACACAAATATTTTTAGACAAATATTAAAATTAGAATAATTAATTGCCTATAATATTTCAATCTTCTTTTTTTATATATAAAAATAACTTTTTCATTTAAATGTGAATAAAATATTTTAATCTCAACAACTTTCAAAAAATAAACAGTTTAAAATGAAAACTTTACACATGAAACAAATAGACACAACAAATCTATATTTATAAAGTAATAATTTTGATTGCAACTATATATGATAAAATGGGGAAAAAATATTCTTTTAAAGATTGCATATATCTATTTTTTTTTAATTCACAGTGAAAACTAACTACCATAATATATATTTAAAATTAATGTAACTAATATAAATAACAATGAAATATCATTAATTTTGTGACTTTTTTTAAAAGCAGCTAAAGAAATATAGAAACTTTGGGGAAGATAAATAATGAAAGAATGTTATAATGATATTTTAAAAATTAAAAAAAAAAGTTATTAAAAACTATAATTTCAAGGCTTATTAAAAAGTAGTCTTCTAACAGTTCTAAATAAAAAAAAATTAATGAGATTATTACAAATCATCTAACAATTAACTTTAAACTTAAATCAATCAATATAATAATTGATATTTAAATGTGATTATAACACGGTAAATCATTTCTAAGTATTACAAAAAATGCTGTGATCATAAGAAGCCATGTTGTAATACATTTATAAATTATGAAAAATATTTGATTCTTAAAATATTTTTGCAATAATTAACATTGTTTTAAACATAATAACATAAGCTCAGAATATTATTAAATTCTGAGGAATATTCATCAAAATAGAACAATAATAATTTGATTACAGTTGCATTAGTAAGAGTAACATTAATTTAGAATATATGATACATTTTATCTAATTTTTTTACGAAGTGTTATGAAAGAATTTTATGAATTAGAAATAGTAAAAAATAATATGGAGGTTACTTAAAACAGATATTTTGCAGATATTGTAGGGTTTTTATAATTATTTCAGAGTTGCTGGAAATGTGACAAGGGCTATTTGCTGAAAGCAAAAGAGATACGATTATCAATACACAATAAAAAGGACTAAATAAGTTTCAATAATTTTTCAATAAAGAAAAAAATTAAAGAATTGTATTAAATTAGAAAAGAATAAAATTATAAGTGCTTTGGGAAAAATCAATTATATATCTAAAAATATAATAGCTGAAAATAAACATAGAATTATTCTTAAATAATAATGGGAGTATGTTCACACTTATATCCACAACTTTTAATTGTGTTCCAATAATTTAGAGCACACAGGCAGTATGTAATTAAAAAGAGAAATGTCTGTGGAAAAGGTTAAAATATTTCTCTTTATTGTAACTTTTAATTATATATATTCTCAGTAAATATGACTTCAATTACTTAGCTTTAAATTTGTTGATTTTTGTCCTTTTCTAGGAGTTGGTTAATCATATTTATTTATAATTTTCTTTTAGTATTGATAACTGCAAGGATACTGTATGTAAATTTTTAAAAAGTCTTAATTAATAAACATAAGACATAAATCAAAATAAAGATTTTTCATGGACTTAAAATATAAACATTAAAAATATAATGGAATTCTTTTTCATGTATTGATCTACATAAATTTCAGTTATGCATAAGTGAGTAACTAATTAAAACAGGTAATGCTAGCTGAAACCACATGACCCATAAATAACAAGAAAATTTCTTTGTTATATGTTAAACTAAAAGATTGATCATTTCTAACTTAATAGTCAAGTGTTATATTAATAGTAAATTATAAAAATTTCAAATATAATAATATATCTGAAATTAAACCTGTTTACCTATGATATTTCAGAAAAAAATGTTATATTTTAAATTCTCACATATATAAAAGCATCTACTACTCATATAACAGCTTGAACCTATTCTTTAACTTAATGAAGATTAGACAAATGTTATTTATTAGATTACATAGTTTTATCTTGCTCTGCCTACTTTACTACCTAATTAGATTACAATATAGCTGAGAGTTATATATATATATATCATCATCATCATCATATATATATATATAACTGAGATACATATATATAATATATATATATCATCATCATCATCAACCATTATCAATCCACTGCAGGATGAAGGTCTCTCCAAGTTTAATCCATCTTCTCCAATCTTTAGCTTCTCTTCTCCACAACACCCCTGCACATTTTCTTATTTCATCCATCCATCTCACATGTGGTGTCTTTCTGGGTCTTTTACAATCTCTTGGAATCCAGTTTAAAATTTCAATTGTCCATCTATTATCATCTCTTCTAGCAATATGTCCAGCCCAACTCCATTTCAATCTTTTAATTTTTTCAATAAGGTCAGTAACACCTATTTGTTGTCTTACCCATACATTGCGTTTTCGATCTCTTCTTGTTACTCCCAACATACATCTCTCCATACTCCTTTGAATGGTCTGAAGTCTCTGTATTGCTCTTCTATTAAGTGTCCAAGTCTCAGATCCATAAGTAAGAACTGGTAAAACACATTTGTTAAAAACCATCCTTTTCAAACACATAGGCATATTTCCTTTTAGTATCAAGTTATTTCTACCAAAAGCACTCCAACCAAGTTTAATTCTATGATTAATTTCCTCCATTATGTTTCCATCTGTATTAATAATCTGACCAAGGTATTTGTAACTGTTAATTTCTTCTAATTCTTCATAATCAATCTTTATTTTCATATTTTGAGCAAATCGATTAAACATTACTTTAGTCTTTTTAACATTTATCTTTAGTCCTACTTTTCTACTTTCATCTGCTAACTCCTACAACATTTCCTGCAGCTCTGAAGCATTATTTGCAAAAACAACTACATCATCCGTGAAATCTAAATGACTTAAATACTCTCCATTTACTTTCACTCCTTTAGTTTCCCATTTTAATCCACAAAATACTTCTTGCAGCACTGCTGTAAAGAGTTTTGGAGATATGGAGTCACCTTGTCTTACACCTTTCTCAATGTTGATTTTTCCAGTATCATTATGTAATCTAATTGTTGCTGTTGAATTTTTATAAATATTCTTTAAAATATGACAATATCCTGGATCTATACCTTGATGATCCAATGCTTTAATCACTGAAGAAATGTGTATAGAATCGAATGCCTTTTCATAATCTACAAATCCAAAACATAATGACAACTCATATTCGTTTGTCCTTTCTATGACTTCTCTCAATATCCTTTCTATGACTTCTCTCAATACCTGGATATGATCTATTGTACTAAAACCACTTTTAAATCCAGCTTGTTCTCTTGGTTGGTGGAAATCCAAAGTTCTCTGTAGACGAGTTGTAATTATCTTGGTAAAAGTTTTATATAAAACTGATAAAAGACTGATAGGTGTGTAATTTCTAATATCTTCTTTATCACCTCTTTTAAATATTAATATATATATATATCACCTCTTTTAAATATTAATATATATATATATCAGAGTAGTTTGATCTTAAATAAAGGGATAAAGGTACATAAAAATAGGGTTAAAAATAAGTATCTCAGTAGCAATGAAAAAGATACAAGCTACACTATTAGTTTTGATGAGGCTAAGATTGTCTTCTGTGAGAGAAATTAAATAAAATAAAGAATTAAAGAGTCTTTATTATTAAAAAAAATTATGACTCTGAAGTAATTAAATTATTTAAAAGTTTTTTTTTAATATTAAGGGGGTGGGGTGTAAGTGGAATTGTGGGTAATATTTAGTAATTTTATCTTGTGCTCATTTATGCTCGAGAAGTCCACTTTTAACAGTGAAACTATTGGTTGTGTTTTAGAATTTTATTTTCTTTGGCTAGCCTGGCTGAGTTGTGAATTTTTATTTATATATATAATAAATATAATGGTAATACAATCTCACTTTGCAGAAGTACATTTGTGTTAAGTCACTTCAGCTGCTGTTAAATTCCAAAAAACATAATGTAAGCAAACATCGATTCAAATATTTTATCATATATATGCGAATTGAGGTGCATATTGAAAAAAAGTTAAAGGAGCATGTAAAAAATATAAATAATAATGATTTAATGACTGCTTCAGTTTTCTTGGATCATCAAATTACATATAAATTTAAGTTTGATATTGAAAGTATTAAGGTTTTTCATGAAGAGAGAAACCATAATAAAATAAAAATTAAAGAGACTATTTTAATAAATGGAAATAAAATGAATATAATTAATAAACAAGCTGTTAACATTAAAGTTTGGGATTATGGGATTTGAGTTGATGACATTTGCTTCTGCTATGTTTTTTGAATTTAATGGCAGTTGAGGTGGTTTAGGGAATTAACCAAAAGTACTTCTGAGAATTGAAAGACTGTATATAATAGTTAATTACCATTATATTTATTATTTTTATTATTACAATAGTTTTTAATTAACAGATATTTGATTTGTATTATACATACATATATATAATAATAATATTTCTTCAAATCAGTATATGTAATCTTATAATTGAATCTTTATAAATACAGTAATTAGATATATGTAAAAGATAACTTTAATTTTTTTTATCCATTTAGGAGCACTTTTGACTATCCTCGTAGTCTTTGTTAACTAACATTTTGAAAGGCTAACCCCCCTACAATTCCGTGATCTTAACATTTTCTGCCTGTCTGTTAATTAAGTCTTGTTTGTATGTGTATATTAACATAGTTTCCTTTATTTTTCTTTTGTTGTTATTTTTTTCAATTTGCAATAATTTTACATTATTGTAATTGAAGTTAAAACCATAAATACATGATTTATTATGGTCATAAAAAATGGATGCTGAAACATTTTTATTTACTTTGCAATTTTGTTTCATTTTCTGAACCCTTTTTAATAACAGCAAGTGCTCTTTAGTGTTTTTTTCCAACATGCGATTCCTATATATATCTGCTACCACACCTACATATCCATTTATATATTATGCAATTTTTATTTATAAATGATGTTTTATCTTTAGAGTTATTTATTAATTTGTTTTAATGTAGGAAGTGTATAAAATGCAATATCACATATACCTTTATAAATTTTCCTTTAGCAGGAGAATCAATATTGTTAATATTTTTATTCTTATATTTTATATTAAAAGTTTTAATAACATTATATATATGATTATAATTGTAGCCAACATTTAACAATTCATTTGAATACATTTCAATATTTTTAACTTTATCCAATGAATATTTACAAACGCTATTATTTCTAAATAAGATGGATTTTAAACCTACCATTTTATGTGATATTGGCACTCTTGATTTATATGGAATATAACCACGTTTTACTATTGGTTTAATGGTTATACAGTAATCCAGCTTATATTGATTTCTAGTTATTTTAAGATCAAGAAACTGAACACACGTTGAATTTTTGTCTGTTTTATCCATTTTAAGCCTTTTAAATTATTTAATTATTTAAATGTCTTTGAACTGCCACATACAAAAACATCATCAACATATCAATAATACACAGTAATATTTTTTTGATAACATTCCTTTTTATAATATTTTCTTTGTATGTGTGTCAATTAATTGAGAAAATGCTACATGAAATCCTTGGTTTTGGTAAATACACAATATGTTAATAATTTGATTTTGTTAATAAATCTATAATGTTATGATTAATCTTAATGATGCAATATATACTCTAGACATAAGTGAAATGTACAGATCAATTGATTGAATACCATCTATTGAAATTATTTCCATCATGTTAAGTTTAAAAAATGTCAACATAAAAATAAAATTTATAATTGAAACAATAAGCTTTATTAATAAAAATATTTATGTAGTTTTTAAGAAGGATTTTTATAAAATGGGCAATGGCTGGCCAATGGGTTTACCGACTGTTGCTCAAATATGTAATTTTGTAATTTCTACATAGTAAGAAAGTATTGTGAAAAAGAAATGTTATTAAAAAAAATATTACTGTATATTATTGATATGTCGATGATATTTTTGTATGCAGCAGGCCAAATACAATTAAAGAGTTGTTTAAAAAATTAAATAATTTAAATGGTTTAAAATGGATAAAAACAGATAAAAATTCAATGTGTGTTCAGTTTCTTGATCTTAAAATAACCAGAAATCAATGCAAGCTGGATTACTGTATGATCATTAAACCAATAGTAAGAAGAGATTATATTCCATATAAATGAAGAGTGCCAATGTCACATAAAATGGCAGGATTAAAGTCCTTCTCATTTAGAAATAATAGTCTTTGTAAATATTCATCGGATAAATCTAAAAATATTGAAATGTATTTGAATGAATTGTTAAATGTTAGCTACAATTATAATCATATATATAATGTTATTAAAAATTTTAATATGAAATATAAGAATAAAAATATTAATAATAACATTGACTTTCCTGCTAATAAAAAAAATATGGATATCACTACCATATATTTCGAATGATCAAATAAATTTTATAAGGAAAATTTATAAAGATATATGTGACATTGCATTTTACGCACCTCCTACATTAAACAAATTAATAAATAACTCCAAAGATAAAAACTCATTTATAAATAAAAATTGCATCATTTATAAATGGATATGTAGGTGTGGTAGTGGATATATAGGAAATCAAGATGCATGTTGGAAAAAAATAACTAAAGAGCACTTGCTCTTATTAAAAAGGATTCAGAAAATGAAACAAAATTGTGAAGTAAATAATAATGTTTCAGCATCCATTTTTACAACCATAATAAGTCATATATTTATGGTTTTAACTTAAATTATAATAATGTAAAAATATTGCAAATTGAAAAAAAAAAACAACAAAAGGAAAATAAAGGAAGCTATACTAATGTACAAATACAAACAAGACTTAATTAACAGATAGGCAGCAAAAATTAAGATCATGGAATTGTGGGAAGGTTAGCCTTTCAAAGTATTAGTTGACAAAGTCTATGGGGATGGTTGAAAGTGCTTCTAAATGGATAAAAAAAATTTAAAGTTATACTTTACATATATCGAATTACTGTATTTATAAATATTCAATTATAAGATTACATATATTGAAATGAATATATATATTGAAATGAACCTACAGTTTTGCTCCTCTTTTTCAAACATATAATTCTTTATTAAAATGTAAGATGAGTTAAACCCTGGGGTGAATGGGTGTCAGAAATAAAATATTTTTTTAAATTTAATATCTTGGTCAGACTTAGTATTCCACCATATTTCATGACCAACATTTCTATCAAACGGGTCTAAGTGCAAAGAGGTATATCCATTGCCACTATAGATATTTATTATTTTAAAAAATATATCTGCCATATTGCAGATTATGACACCATCTCTAAAAAGAGAAACATCTATAAATTGGGTTCAAATCCCTTTGTAGCTTTTTAAATATTAACCCCTCTAATTACCCACTACTAGCTCAAAAGAAAACATGTCAATATGACATGGAAGTGTGGGTGTTAGCTATGTGTACTTAGACTTGGAACGGTATAGGAAAATGTACACTTATAATAATATAAATAAAATAATACAAAATTTAATCCAATGCATGGAAAAAGTAAAATATGCATACACATATTGAAGACAATTTATTTAATTAACTTGTATTTAACTTATAAGCTCTGACATGTTTAAATACAATACAAAGATATCATATGATTATTATTATTTAATTATAAAAATATAATTGTAGATCAGAAAAATATCAATTAATCAATATTAAAGTTATAAAAAAATATTATCGATTATTGATTGAACAAGAATCAATTTTACATTATATTATTTACTCTAGCATTTATTTGCAAAGGGGAAAAAAATTATTTTAAGAAAATATAAAAAAAAATTAATATGTATTTAAAAAGAAGATATTTTTAAATTTCTTTACTACATATTAATATTAATATTTATAATCAATCTTATTATTTATTTTATTAAAGGTCTTTTAATTTAAATAAAATTTTTCTTGCCATAGCATTACATTTTAACTTAACACTTTATTAGTTATAAGTTCAAATATTTTTTAAAAGAAAAATTTATCTATAAGACAGTTGCTTTACTTCAGGTATTTCTTTTAATTATTCTCCAGATTGCATGTTCATGAAGAGACAGGAAGAAGTTATGTGAAAGGTTACAGATAAAAATTCTTTATCCTCCATGATTAATGCAGGTAACAAGAGATACTTCTAAAATTGGAATTTGAAGGAGACTACATAATTTCAACTTTGACCATTACACTAATTACAGTTTTTATTCCATGATAATAAGATTTTTGGCTACTGTGGAATTTTCCATCTTAATTGCTGTTTTAAACTTCACAAATTATCTCTATTGTTCAAATCAACTTCATTTTATAAGGCTGTTAAACAGAGTTATTTATAGTTGAAAATAATCCAGCAGTTCTTCATAATGAGGATATTACGGTTCTTTTAACACAATAAAACTTTCTTGTTAAAATCCCCCCCCCCAAGTGTTGGTGGTCGAGTGGTCAGCACAGCTGCCTTACAAGCAGTTGTCTCATGTTTGAGGGTTCGCTTCCTGACCGATGCTTTGACACATGGGGAAAAAAAGAAAATAATATAGTGTATCTCTTAATTTTTTTTCTATGAACACTAAGATTATATGTAATAAATCATGGAACTTTTATTTATGTAGTTTAAAAAAACTTGTAAGATTAGATCAGCTTTATTTTTAAAAGATGTCTGAACTGGTACAATATCCCTGTGGTTGAAGAAATAAGATAATGAAATTGTCAGTACACATTTCCATTTTTAATTACTACATTTACACATCATTCTAGGTATATATCTATCTATCAACTTATATTATTTTATTTATCTTATAGTAATACAATAATAATAAAAATGCAATTTTCTACTTAAATTTTTTTTTTTCTTGGAATATTATGCTAGAGTTTGTCCATTAAAAAATGAATCTCAATCTGCAGTTTTAAAATATATAAGGACCAACCACCAGCCTTAAGGTACACAATAAAATCATGAACCCCATTAGAGTTATCTCAATTTTAATTATAATGTACAACAACAATGCAAACAATAAGAAATACATATAAATATCACATCCTTCAATGAGTAATCTTAGTGACTTAGAGAATGATATACATAAAAATGGAAGTTAATGATCTATTGCACACTTGAGCCATGCTTCATTAAGACTTAGTCACTATGTCTACATTTTCAACACATTGGATCCATGAAATGTCTTGCTCTTATGGCATTTAAGTAATAATACTTACAAAAATGTAAAATTTTATAAAAGGGTTAGTGCAATGTTAGAGATAAAATTCAACATAAAGTACCATGACAACATCAAGTTCTCAAGTTAATACATTACCAACAATAAAGGAATAAATAAAATCTCAAAGGACAAAACCACCTTTTACTTTCAAAATAATAATAATAATAATTTATAATAATACTATATTAATAAAACAATAACAAAAATAAATAAATTTTTATTTTTCATCTCAAAATATACATATATCTAAGAAGAAATGACATATTATTTGATCTTTTAGGAGAAGTTTGAAGTATGTTTCTTTTAGGAGAAGTTTTGAATTCTGTCAAGTAGGTCATGAAACTATAGTCTCTCTTTCAGGTTTGTCATATTTTGATTTTCTATCCCCTATTCTGATCATCACTCTATTAGGCTTTTCATGATCAAAAGAATGATGCCTGAATTTATTTATTTTCTTTCCTATTTTCATTGTTATTGTTGTCCCTACTTCTATCACATTGATATAAGTTGGCTCTTTAGATTTAACTTGTAATCTTCTTGGTTCATTTTGTTGATTAATATCTACAGTGTTTAGGAAATTGGATAGCTAGCTTACATAATTTCTATCTGTGTCAAGCAGCATTTGCTCTATTCTAAAAGGAAAATTATGGTGAATTATTCTAATAGTCTGGCTTTCAATCATGTTACATGTATTAAATATCCTTAATTTGGGTACTTATTTTTTTAAAAAATGAATAGGTTAGTCCACTTCTTACTCTAAATTTTTCTTGTATTACATGATAATGAATTACTTCATGATGCTCTTCAAGCCAAAAATTTTTTCTATCAGTAATTCTTTACATTTTTAAAAGGTATTGGGTGGATCAAATAATAAATCCCGCCAAGCCTGTACATCACAATCATAAATGGCTGCAAGCTATAGCCAATTTAACCTTCTCCATCATCAAATTAAGACTGAAATACCTTTCTAAACTATTCAAGTGCTCTAACAATGGTTTCTCAGCCAGACCTTTAACTATTCTTATTTTTAAGAATTGATTTACACACTGGTGCACTTCACTGTGAAGCTTAATATTAGGTTTTGCAGATTCATTCCCCAATAATTTTACTGCATCTACCCTTTCTGGCTTTTCTTCATCATAATCTATGCTGTTAGAAGTTTTTGTAGCCTTTCTGTATTTTCTTTTTTCTCTAGTCAGTGTATTACAGCTGATTTAAACTCTTTGTTCTCTATACAATAATCTTTTAGTATTTTCTCATTAGTACATTCTTTATCTTCCACATTGATTTTTAAATCCTTCATCCTTATTGTTAGTTCAGCTATACTTTCTCTAATATCTGCTATATTTTTGCTATTTTTATTATTTGTTTCTATTTGGATTTCTATTTGTCCTATCTTTTCTTCTTGATCATCTTGTTTCTTTTTTAATCCATTCAAATCCTCTCTTCAAACATTATATACAGATTCTATCATACATGTATTATCTAGTTTTATCTCTTCTCTCACTCCATTTAATCTCATTAACATAAACTATTGGTTTTCTTCTTTCATGACATTCATCACTTCTCTTAATTCCACCAAACATTTCTACTAGCTTCCCTGCATATTTTGTAATTTCAAATCCATTTTCTTTTGACTTTCTTTCATATTTTGGTTGAATTTTAAATTGATTTTTTTTTTTTTGCCTTTCCTGCATCAAATTATATAGCATTTGTAAATCTATTATTGGTGATATAGTTCCTATAGGTTGGCTCCCTCTATTTTCAGGTTGTAATTCTGTTAATTGTTCCACCCTCTGCTTCACCAGAATCTCAATATTTAAATTTTTTCATTTTCTAAATTTTGATCTCATAATCATTAAATTATTTGTTCTTTATTATTGTTTGAAAAATTTTATTGATCATCTAAATTTCTACAGAATATTTTATTTATTTTCTTTTTATTCTATTATTTGCATAAAATTAGAATACAAAACTATATTGTATTTAAACTTTTCACAAAAAAATAGTACACTAATCTATGCCTTTATTATGCATCATTCTCCAATTTAGTAACTCTGCCAATACTACTACCTTATTTATTTCACTTGTTGAAAATCTCTTCTTTTGTCTACCTATTCTATGCCAATCTTTTACTATCTTAACATCTAACAATGTTTTTTTATTTCATTTACAAGTGCCAAACTTCTCTCATTTCCATTACATAAACGTTAATTAATATTTTCTATTTTATACATATATTGTAATGAGATAATAAGTGATTTTCTACTCCATTGATTTGATCAGCATTTATAATGAAACAAAAAAAATTGCCCCACGGGGTTTTAGACAACTCTTTGTTATTGACAAAAAATTAAAATAAAAGATAATGAAGAAATGCCCTTATAGGTTAAATATTATTTATAACAGAGCAAAACCTGTACCAATAAATAGTAACTCTATAGCTCCGTCACTGGTCGCACTATGAAATAATAAATTGTCCACTACACTAAAATAAAATACTGATAACAATCTTCATTAAAACCTAATTTATTCAGATAGTATTTAAAACAAAAGAAAACAAGATCATCACTTCACATATCATCAAATCTATTCATTACCCCAAAAGAAATTACAATATGCAGTGAAATCACATATCATTGTCCTAAACAATGATGTATGCCTAAGATAACCATTTAATTTATAATTGAATAAAACCAAAATTAGATCAATAAACAACTAAATTCTGATATACTTTACTAATCAAATATTACATATAGTAATGTAAATTTATGATAAAATTTAATATTTCTTAACTAAATAAACTATTTATAAATGGTTATGATAACATTTAGAAAATGTTTTATAAACCTACAATATCTATAATGTTAATTTTTATTGTAGAAAAAAAAATCTATAATGTTTAAATAAAATAAATCATTAATTGGTTTTATATCTAGTTTAATAAAATATTAAAAATAATAACTTATCTATATTATACTTTACTTCAATGTACTATTATTGCTTAAGTTATATATCAAAATGAAATACTCAACAAGAACATATTATCAACCCATCTATTAGATAATCTGGCATTTTTAATATCCAATCATATCATCAAATATAAAGTAGGCTTCTATTGAATGTTTATTGAATCACAATTAATGAATCCTATCTATCTATCTATTTAAATTTCCTGAAAAATGGAGAATAATACTATTCGAAACGTTGTGTAATTACTAATCTGTATTGTCTGTTTATGTTATTACTAACAGTTGTTTGTATTTGGAAAGTTTAAAGTTTAAAATTTTCTTTACATTCAACATTCACTCATAGATGATGGAAGTAGTCCAACATATCACATCTAATAATAGTCATTTACATTTTATAAAACTTTAACCATAATTTTTTTTTAAAACATCTTTTATTTCTAAAGATTAAATACTTAACTAAAATATCTATACTAAATTTAAATTCTACTTACTAAAACTAACACAAGTTATTACAATACAAATAACAAAACAATAAAGATACCAAACAACTAAAAGTTTTCTTCTAGTTTTTTTTTTTTTAATCTCCTCCTGGGAATAAAATCCTAGTTCCCATATCAATGGCATAATAAAACTGTTCCTCCAACGAAGAAAAAAATCAACTCCAACTTTCTCCTCAAACTTTCAAATAACCAATAAATAAATGTCTTCACTTACAAGTAACAAAATCATAAGTTATTTTGAAAAGTATATCCTCATAAGAAAATCATCTATGAAATATAAACAATCTCCTTATAGAATTCACAGTTTAAGTTAATAATCAAAATAATATTTTATATATTCTAAACGAGCTCTATTATATTAAATATTATTCAATTAGTTTGCATTTATTCTAGGAAATGTACATGGCAATAAATCTTTCTTTATATCTTATATAAGTTTTATAAATAAACTCAATAGTATTATCCATGTATTCTGCATGAATATATCTTAAAATTAATTTCTAATATTTCTAGTTATTAATCTTTTATCCATATAACATGATTTTTCAAGATATATTTAAAATAATCATAAATAATATTTCATCCATATTACATTTTCATCTGTTCTATAAATTCATTCAGAATCTCACCCATCAGCTATTTTTTCCAATACATTTCCATTCCTCCATTTATCTATGTCCAATTATCTACTGAATAATCAAGTTATTTTAAACTTTAAGCAAGATTAATATTTTCTTACCACCATTAAATATCATATTGTTTAATTCTTAATAAGTCTTATTTATCACATTAATAATAGCATCATTCATTTAGTCTTTTGTCATCTTAATAATAAGTAAAATATATCACTTTTCTCAAATTCTTGTATGCTCTGAAAATTTAAGTAGTTATCTTTACCATATTGTAATACAAAGTCTAATAAAAAAAATTTATAACAGTATTTTATACAATAAGAATCAATAAATAATTGCCTTATATATCGAGGTATTCCATAACAACATATGCATTCCAATAACAGATATTTTCTCCTACAAAAATAGTAATTTATCGAAGAATTGAAGTCTTTCCAATCGTCAGCCAAAATTCAAGGTTCACATCTGAAACGTCTGTCATTAACGAAGAAGTTTTAAAAAGTTCACTCCATGCTTAATTATCTTTAAATATCTTTTTAAATTATTTCATAATTTTTAATAATACTTTATAAGGTAAAACTGACTGTTAGCAACTACAATATTTCGCCCTCTATTTTTAAAAAACTGAACTATATTTTTTTCGTACTAAGTGTATCTAACTATAAATAAACTATATCTAACTATAAATGTTTTTACATAAAGGTTAATAATAATAAAAATACACTTACATTTTTATGCAAAGTTTTGAGTCATGCACACAAAGAAATTCACAAAAATGGTGGCATGTTCATGCATACCCCTAAATGCAAATTCCTGCAGGTATGATGGATGAAAGAAATACGATTCATTGATCTCTACTATCCGTGGTTCACAAAATTTCATTTTGGCGAACCAAAGAAGTGATAGAAATCTGTCTGCAAAAATTATACATGGCAAAAGTAGTTCATAATTTTGACAGCAGAGACTTCTTTTGTGACACTTGTTAAGTTTTGACACATAACCTAGCGTAAAATTGCTCATAAAAATGTAATTTTTTTTAAATTTTATTTATTAATCTTCATGTAAAAAATGCATTTATAGTTAGATATACTTTACAATTACATAGTAAGAATAATGTAGTTCGAACCACGGATAGTGGAGATCAATGAATCATACTTCTTTCATCCATCCTACCTGCAGGAATTTGCATTTAGGGGTATGCACAAACATGACACCGTTTTCATGAATTTCCTCATGTGCATAGCTCAAAACTACGAATAAAAATGTAAGTTTATTATTTTTATTATTAACCTGTATGTAAAAACATTTATAGTTAGATATACATAGTTTATTTATAGTTAGATACACTTAGTACGAAAAAAATATAGTTCAGTTTTTAAAAATAGAGGGCGAAATGTTGTGCCCGCTAACAGTCAGTTTTACCCTTTATAAACTTTTTTACTACAAAATAACAAATTATAGAAAAAAATTATACTTTAAAATCTTGACACAAATTTACATGATTTTTATCTTTCAAGATTATATACAATTCTCCCAATCGTCTGTCAATGTCCGCTTTTATAGGTAACATAAATCATGATGTCATAAACCAATCAATATTCACTGATTGATTTATCATTTGTAAAATCTATTAAATATGAATATTTATTAGTTAAAAGCCGTTTAAAATCAAGACTTAAGAAAGTAAAATTGATAAATTAACAATTTTAAATATACATTTAACTTTTATTTTTATTCACTAAATATTAGGTTTTAAATCTAACTTAAATTTATTATTATTATTATTATTATTATTATTTTTTTTTTTTTTTTTTTTTTTTATTTATATATTTATATATATATATTATATTATTTATATATATATATATATTATATATATTATATATATTATTATTATTATTATTATTATTATTATTATTATTATTATTATTTTATTATTATTATATATTTTATTTTTTTTATTTTTTTTTTTTTATTTTTTTTATTATTATTATTATTATTATTTTATTATTTTTTTTTTTTATTTTATTTTTTTTTTATTTTTTTTTTTTTTATTATTATTATTTTATTTTTTTTTTTTTTTTTTTTATGTTTCAAAAGGCCTTTATTGTCTCAAAAGAATACAGTAATAGTTACATAGATTATGTGCTACAAGTTTTCCAGTTACAAGCAGGTTACAATTGTTATTACAATAATCAAGATAACGTCTTTATAATATGTTGTCTTAATTGAATGTTACAGATTTGTTCATTATAAAATAAAGTGTTCAGGATATTATAGACAGTTGCATTTCAATAGTTATTAGGTGCACAGATGTTACTGAAGCTATTACTGGATAGGGATGGGCTCTGTTCTTTTGCTTTATTTCCTATTTTATTATTTATTTATTTTTGTTTCTCCCTTGTTGGTACTCCATATTACTTAGTCATTATTTCCTTGATTATGTTACAACCTTGCTCTGTGTTTAAGCAGAGACCAGGTAGCTGCATAGATGTCTGGACTTGTTATCAATTTGTCCCGGATTTGTATTTGCCGTAACTTGTGTTCAAAAGTAGATGGATGTCGCCTTGTGTTATTTCCCATTAGGAACATACATCTTGTGCACCATAGTGAATATAGAACAAAAGTTGCTGCCCTAATCAGTGGTATTGTTTTACTTTGGAAAGCCATCATTACTTGTTCCATTGTGGTTTTATTTTTCCTATACATGTTGCAAAGTATAATTCTTACTTGTTCCAGACCTTTGCAGTGATACAGTAAGTGCTGGACAGTTTCTTCATTCTGATGGCATAAGCCGAATAAAGGATCCATGTCTCTATGTAGTCTTCTATGTACCAGAAAGTATGTGGTTGGGAGGGCATCTAAGTTTATTTTAAGGATAAAATTGAAAAATTTTGGTTCTAATTCCCATTTCTTGTATTTTTTAATTAATACTTTATTGTTTATTTTTAATAGTGGTAATATTTGATTGTTGGTGGTATGGTTCTGCATTAGTTCATAGATTTCCCAATATTTATATTTTTCTGTCCATTGGTTGGGGATTTTTCCTATTGCATTGCAGTGGTATATTGCTGATTGAATGAGCGAGTCTTTTGGGGGTGGTCGATCAGTAGGTGTTATTTTAATTAGATGTTTTAATTTTGTAAATTGATTAATTAAGGCAATTGTTGTATTTTTTTGTTTTTGCATGTGGAAAATGTTGAGGCTGTGTAGGCCAAGGCCATTTTTTATTAGTGGTCGGCTAAGATTTTTAATTGATATGGCCACTGTTTTCCTGGCCCACATAAGTTTACAGCATATGGAGTTAATTTTCCGGATGAAACCTTTAGAAAAAACAATTACTGGCATGTAGTATGTTATTCTAGTCATGATTAGCCTGTTGATTAGTTGTGTCTTTGCATATATTGATAGATATGCTTTAGACAATGAATTTGATATTTTTTCAACATCTTCTTTGAGTTTGTTTTGTATGTGACAGTGCATTCTTGTGGTGCCCATATAAAATGGAAAACCCAGAAAGGGATTTGGTTTTCCCTGAAATACGGACTCACATGGTTTGCCTGAGAATATATGCCAAGATGCAGATTTTGCTGGATTTATCTTCAGTCCATAATTGGCTGAATATTCTTCCACTATCTTGTTCAACTGCGGTATCTGCTTTTTAGAAGTTAGAAACACCGTGACATCATCCATATATGCCAAACATGCTATTTTTTGTGTTGATCCTGGTATCTGTATGCCTTCAAAGGATTGATTTATTTTTTTAATTAAGGGGTTAATATAAAAAATAAAGAGTAGGGCACTTAAAGGTGAACCCTGTGATAGTGACTGGGTGGGGTAGAAAGAGGGAAAATTTCTACCATTAAGTGTTATGTGTAGCCCACGGTTTATTAATAGGTTTGCTATTATATATATCATGGATCTGGGGATGTCCATGGTTTCGAGCATCTCTAGCAATATAGATATGTTGACAGTGTCAAAGGCTGATGCTATATCCAGTTGGATGACCAGAGGGCTATTTTTTTTTTATTTCTTACAGTTACCATTATGGTTTTGAAAAGTAGAGCTGCTTGTGTAGTTGAAGATTTTTTCTTAGCAAACTGAGTATCAGAGATGGAAGGCATCAAAAATGGCTCTATTTTTTCTTTTATTACCTTTTCCAGTATCTTTATTGGAAGCGGTCCCATGGATATAGGTCTTATGTCTTCAAGTGCAGGAATTTTTTTATTCTTTTTATTGTAAGGTACTATTGCTATGGGGTACACTCCCTGTACACTCCTAATTTCTTGAGCTAGATGGTTTGCCAGATTACAAAGATATTTTGAAGTGAATTGGCTAAGGTGTTTTAAGACAAAAAGTGGTATTCCTGGGCTTCCAGGGTGACAGTTATTGTTCATTTCATTCATTTTTTTAATGAAATCATCTGCCGTGAATAAATTTTCATTTTTTGGTGGTCCAAATATGTGTGCTGTCCACTGTATTGGTGGTGCTGATCGCAGTTTGTCTCTAAAATGTTCAAACATTGGCATTATTATATTTTGGCCAGCAAATATTCCTCTTTGGGTTTGTATGGCCATTGGTACTTTAATTTCAGGTGCACTTCCTAGGGCCCATTTTATGTATTTACGTGACCATGTGTGTTGGTGGGTGATATATAATTTGGTTTTTTTAATTTTTAGATACTCTTTTAGGGACTGACAAGCCTTATTATATTCTTGTGTTAAGTTTCTTATATAATTTTGGGTGTGATGTGTAGGCGTGATTGCTGTAAGTTTTTCATGTATTTTATCAGCATATTCTAGTAGCTTGGATGGTGATGGTCTATTCATTACTATGTGGTTTATATTAAATGACAAAATATTGATAAAAGCTTGGTATTGTTGTATAGGGTCTAATTTTATTTGTCTTAGTTTTTCTAGCATTATATAGGTTTCAGAAAAGATAAATTCTGGGGTTGACTTGGGAAGAAGGATTCTGATTGTTTTTGTTAGTGGTGAAATGTTAGTTTGCATTTGGTTTAGGTTAATAGTTATTATTTGTGCAGAGTGATCGGAGAAGCCCGATGGTATGAGGTTTATTTTTATTAAGTGATGTAGAGTCGGTGAATAAAAGCATAAGTCTATCAGTGATTTAAGAAAACCTTGTCCACTCATTAGTGGAACTTGTATTTTGTGGAGCCATTTTTTAGTAAATTCCAGATACGATGTGTTGAAGTCACCAACCAAGATGGTGGGATCTGCTGTGGTGGCTAATCTTGAATTTATTGACATGATTATTGTTTCAATTCTTTGTTTATTTATTGGCATATATACAAAAATTTACATTGATTGTCATTATTTTGTGACTGAATGTAGTGATTAGGAGATTTGAATCAATGTAAGTGATTTTGAAAGTTTGGAATGGACAACGATTTGCAATTATTAGGGCAGATCCTGCTGATGGTGATGTTGCATCTCTGGAACCTGCATAGAATCCTTCAGTACCAAAGTATTTGGATGGGTCTACTTGTGACCCTGTATAGATTTTGGTTTCTAGTAGACCTGTAATGTGTGGTTTGATTTGTTGTATCCAGTGTTTTACTTTGTATATTTTTTGGGTTGAATTTAAACCCCTGATATTGATTGCAGCAATTTTTATTTTCATTCTGATTATATATATATATATATATTTTTTTTTTTTCTTTGGTAATTTTCCTTTGATCAGTAAGTGGGCTTTTTATTGTTTTGAATTTTGTTGAGTGTCTAATTCAATTATGTTATTTTTAGTGGTAATGTGGCTTTGATCAGTTAGTATTTTTTTACTAGTTTTTGTATTGGGTTGTGCTTCTGATTCATCTTCATAGTCTTGATTAGTATCTTCATCAGAGGTTTCAGTAGTCTGATATGTATGCTCCGAGTTGGTGATTACATCTTCTTCTGATCTTACTTTAATTTTTTTATATTTTTTTTTTGGTGGCCGGCCTGGCTTTCTTTTTTGCTCTTTTTCTATTACTATGTTTTGTGGTATATCTAGTGTTATTTTTTCTAAGATTTCTGTGGCTGTATTATTTCTAATTGTTGGTTTTAGTGGTAAGTTGGAATAATTGTTGATGTTTTCATTTTTGTGTGTAGAATCATCATCTTCCATCTGAGATTCTACATCTGTGATATTTTCATATTCCTTTATTTGTTCTTCACTGTTTATTTGCAAATCCTTATTTGTTTGATCTTTTATTTTACTTTGGGTGCTTTTCAGTTTTATATTTTCTCTTGTGATTATATTTTGATTTTCAATTTTTTCTTGTGATTGATTGCTATTGATGAGTTTTGTTGTGCTGTTTTTCCACTCTTCATTTTTATTAATCTTTTCCATTGTCAAGTTTAATGGTTTATTCTTATCTTGTATTGTTAAGATACTTTGTTTTTCCTGATTTTCTTGTTGTTGAAGACTTGCATGTATCTTGCTGCTTTCTGCATTATTTATTATTTGGTTTTGAGTTGCTTGGTTTTGTTCTGGGATTTCCTTTGTTTGCTGGTCACTCCTGTGGTCTTTCCTTGTGTGGCAGTCTCCTGCCAGATGACCTCTTTCTCCACATGCATAGCACTTTGGCCTGAGTCCTTTTATTTGAAGTGTGAGGACTGCTTCTTGATCAATAATCTGGTTGGGGATTTCTTCAGGATTGATGTTTTCTTTTAGTTTGATTTTGAAATAGAAGCTGTTGGTATGTATAGGGATTGGAGTATCGTTACAGTAGATAGGCTTGATATAGATTGCCTGACCATAAGGGTGAATTAGTTTGGTAAAATCTTGTATGCTATATCCAAAATATGTATTTTTCAAAATGCCTGTGTAGTAGTTTTGTATATTTTTGTCAACCACCACTAAAGCATAACTTTCTAATTTCTGGACTTTTATTTGAAATGCTTCACATTGATTTTTGTTGTAAAATTCTATAGCTAAATATCTGGAGTTGGGATGTTCTCCAATAGTCATGATGATATCCCATAATACTTGTGTTGTTAATTCCTTAAATAGGAGTTCTCTTGGAAATTTATAGAGGGATAAATTTTTGTCTGTAACTGCTAGTATTAACGACTTGTCAGAAAAAATTTTTTTAAAACTATTAAATAATTTTGGGGGTATGGTATTATTAAATCTAGAATTAATATCTTTTATTTCTTCATTCGTCCAGTTGATCATTGGTGGTTCTAGCTCAAATTCATCACCGATATATATATCGTTTATATCGGTTTGATTTACTTTTCTAAATCTAGATTGACTTAAATTGGTATTTTGTTTATTATCTTGGTGTTGTATATTAGATTTTGTAGCATTTGCGTAGGTTTTTTGATTCAATATTATATTTTCCATTGGGTTGAGCGTTTTTGAGCTATTTGACGCGTCAATTTTAAATCTTGACGCCATGTTTATCTTTTGATGTTGATTAAATATAATTTTAAAAAAACGATGAATTTCTTACCTTTTTTATTTTAAAAGCACTTCAAAAACATTTACGATTGTTATCTAGATTGAGGAAACTTTTTACTTTAAAGATTTAGTTGAATTCCTTTTGTCTTCCAAAACTTCTAGGTAACAACGTTAATCGGGTTGTTCCATTTTTTAGACAGCAGGACCGCAGTTATTATTATTATTATTATTATTATTATTATTATTATTATTATTATTATTATACTACTTTTACAAACTTTTTTGAAAATTGAATAATTAAAAATCAATATTTATTAAACTATTTTAATAAAATAATGTTAATCATTCAAACAGGAAATGATTTTGTCTGATGCAAAAGTAATATGAATCACATAGGTAATTTTATCGGTACCCACATATCTAGTAAATGGCATATCTATTTTATAATAAACTAAGTTTATATTGCAATTGCAAAATATTCAATTACCATGACTTTAATAATTAATTATATTTATTCAGTAATAATCTAACTATTATAACAACTTTAAAATTAAATTGTATTGACTTAATATAATTCATGGACAATATTATTTTTTTAATTCCTTATTTTTACATCCACATTATTAAAATATACCTAACAATTACAATCTAAATATCTGATATCAAGTTTAAAGTGTATTTAGTATTAATTTTAGTATTTATTTTATATATTAATGAGTTTAGCATTCTTTTTTTAAAATTATACCTACTAATTACTAACATCTTAAATTTTAAATAAATGTTTTAAAAATCGAATATTGAATTTGTGCATCAAACAATTGTTACAATATATATATATTGTACCTTTAAATGCGAGGTGAATCAAAGATGGATTGCTAAGGTGATACCAATCATGGTAAGTGCCATATAACAAATATGGATTTCAGCATGAGTATGAGTCCTCTTATGGATAAAGTATACGACAACAGAAATATAAATAACATAAATTTCAGGTTCTTATTTTATTCAATATAATAAACAATTACTTTGCTTAATAAATCAAAATGAACTCAAATGAAATAATAACTTGGGCTCTTAGTCAAAAAGATACTCTTATTTTCTTCTTCTATTATTATAAACTTATATATCATTTTAAAATGAATAAATAATAAAGTTAAATTGTAAGTATTTAAATCTCACACATAATTCTAATAAACTTGGTTAACAAGAGAAACTAATTTAATATATTTAATGTTCTAATTTTATAAAATAATAATGTCAATATGAATAGTGGGTAAGTTTTATTAGAATTCTTTACTATAAGATTTGAAATACCAGGCATTCTTAAATCTGGAGCCTAATTGTAAATATAGGGGATTTGAATTCAGACTTTTAAGAACCCTTCAACTATCCATATTATCTCATACCACTGATACACATGACCACATGTATGCAGAAAAGATAAATAATCACCAATATATGTATTTTGTGCTAAACCAGCACTCATCAGTTGATCCAGATTACCATTTCCCATACATATATATAATCAGTGCTCAGTTTATATTAAATTCTTACACTTTAATGGACAGACTTCAACCTACTCCAACCTCAAACTCTTCAGCCATCCATACCATTGAAAATCTGATGATAGAATTCCCAAATCCCATGCTGATGCCAATATTGTTGTCATGCCCATGTTGATCTCAAGTCACTCTGACCCCTCATGTACAGGACAGTATCCATTAAATACATATTGGGCAGAATGCAAGCTTAATATGTATTTAATAGATACTGTCCTATACATGAGAGGTAAGAGTGACTTGAGGTCAACATGGGCATCACAACAATATTGCATCAGCATGGGATTTGGAAACTCTATCATCAGATTTTCAATGGTATGGATGGCTGAAGAGTTGGAGGTTGGAGTAGGTTGAAGTCTGTCCATTAAAGTGTAAGGATTTAATATAAACTGAGCACTGATTATATATATGTATGGGAGATGGTAATCTGGACCAACTGATGAGAGCTGGTTTAGCACAAAATACATATAGTGGTGATTATTTATCTTTTCTGCATGTATGTGGTCATGTGTATCAGTGATATTAGATAGTATGGATAGTTGAAGGATGCTTGAAAGTCAGTTCAAATCCCCTACAATTCTTTACTATCTAATTTTGTAATAAACAAAGTTAAAATAATGCAGTTGGTAGAAAGGACAATTTTATTATACCCATTACACCATTAAGTAAGTACTTTTATAATAAAATTCAAAATAATATAACATAGTAGTTTAACTAATACAGGTATTCCAAATAGATTGAATAAGTAACTTCAATGAGATTTTTAAATGTACTCTTATGTTCAATATTATTTAATTTGGCTTTATTAATTAGATTTTCTGGGTAAATTGTTGTGATGATAATGATGACAATAAAAACAAACATTTAAAAGAAAATATTTATTTACATTATAACATAGAATTAATATTATAATTAAAATAAAATAATATAATAAACAATAGTCATTGTAGAATCTATTATTCCTGAAATAAGTATTTAAATAACAGTAATATGTCATTTGAATAAATTTTAGAACTAATATTTATGTTTGAATTGCATTTAAGAAGTTCTATCTATCATTTAAAGCAAACAAACCAGCATTTTTTACTAAGAATAACAAGAATTTGTCAACACAGGCCATTGTATGTGGATGATCGAATGACAATACAAATTAAATTCAAAATTGACTCAATCTATCCAACTGATATTGCTTAGGGAATCAAATAGAAAACAAATATAATTTATATGAGTTCCTACCTGTTTATGCATACACAAAGCAGAATATTAGTAGAGCTCAATAATACAAATCCAATATATTTTAAAAAGACATAAAGTGAAACTACACCCTTACCCACACATTTGAATTTAATGTGCTTATGAAAAAATATACATCAATAAAACATAAGGTAAATGATGGTAAAGAATAATTCAACACCAGGTTATATGGCCTTAAGTATCACATAAGCCTCAATCTCTACCCTGGAAGGGCTTAATAAAATTTAAAGTAGCAGAAACTATGAAAATTATTGCCATAATAGGTACATGAAAATGTCAAAATACCAATGAAGTGAAAAAATACCTAGTTATAAATAATACATGGAAAGATGATTACGCATTTACATGCATATACACATAAACACCTCCAAATAAGGAAATATGAAAACCAATACAAATATAATTGTAAAGCAATACAACAAGATAGGAATTAAAATTAAATTCTACTATACACCAACCTTAAATGAATACATTCATTCACATACAATTCATTAAAGAACTTCCTTACTCTGGGTGCATATTTAACACACTTGTACATCACTTGCAAATTAAGTCTGAAAACTCTTAAAAATATTAATACTTAAAATTCTATTACCTTGATATTTACTCATATAAATACCAATAATAAAACACATAATATCATACATATATCTAATTATAATATAAAATATAGGAATAAATAAATAATATACTAGTAACAATAATAATAATAATAATGATAATACTAATATTTATAATACAATACATTTTATATTATCCCATTTAAAAAGTTTGAAAGCTTATAAGTTATGTTTTTTTTAAAAATCTCTACACTTATGAGTCCAATCATTGTCTATAAAGGTAAAACACTGCACAACTTTATTAAATATAAGAAACAAAGTGGAGCAAAAGTCCCATGAAGTATTAATAGCATTTAAATTTTTTTAATGTTGAGCAGAATAAGTTCATGCAAGTTTTAAATAAATAAGAGAGAAGCTTCTATAATAATAATAAAAATATATAACAGCTTAACAGGAGTAGCAAGTCTAAGCAGATTATAAAACATTTATCTTGTAGAAAATAAAATAATCTGAGTAGATAAATTAATAGAATTCCAAAATAATATTTGCATTATATGAAGCACATTATATAATGTCTTCATTAAGGTAATAAAATATAGCATAAATAACAATATTGTCATTTATTTAAACAAATTATGACTTCTAAAATGAATACTTTTCATTTCTGTCTTTTGGTTCTGAAATAATTTTAATAATTTGTCTTAACATTTATTTTCAGTAAATTTAAACAATAATAAATTCAAGACAATCTAAGAATATTTCAATAATTAACAATCAAAGCCTCTTTGTAACGGTTCACAATAAATTAATTTTTAAATAGTTCAAATAAATAAAGCATACGGATAATATTATTGGGCTTTATAGGTGAGCCATATAAGTTTTAAACTTTGGAATGAAATATTAATAAACTGTTCTAAATAATGACTAGAATTAATTAAAATTTGTAGAATATGAAATAACGTATGTAATTATTTGTCCAGTTTGAATTTTTCTCATAGAATATCTTTATATTTACTGATTTGGAGACTTTCATTTTACAATAAAACCTCTTGTACATAGGTAGCAACAGCATGGCAAGGCACATGTTATAGATTACTTAAATGAAATTAAGATTTTAGCACACATTATAAAATAAAACTTATTTCAAATGTGATTCTCCAAAAGTGAATGTTATAATAATTTCTTTCCTCTTTTTTTATTTTTAAATGTGTATAGATGCTACATGAATAAGTTAATCACTTGGTTTCAATTAATCCATCTGCAATTAATATTGGAATGGGGTTTTAATTAACTGGTGTGACCTTATTCATTTTTAAGTATGTCATCTAAAAATAAATTTAACCTTGAAACATGTCTGATATGATCAGACAAATAAAATAATAACAATTAACTCTAATTAATTAACAATATTTATTTAAAATAATTCTTTTTTGCTTTATTTAAAAGTTCTCAAAAATTATGATGTAATTAATTTACTTTAATATTTAGATAATATCAATCTATTAAATTTGTGACTCCTAAAATAATTAATTATCAACTTTAAAGATAATTTATTTCAATTTTTTTTAATAACATCCATGCACATATACATACTAGACATATCAGAAAATGATTAGAGTTATGAATAAAATTATAAACTAATGGATATCAATTTGACAATGCTTTTTAAAATATAACAAAACTTTATCTATTAAAATTTACTTAAAACATAAGCTACTTCAAACTATTTTATTTAATTTTAATTTTTCAAACATTTACTTTAAATAGATGAAATAAACCAATTAATATCTTATCAACTAATATTTAAATACATTTATCAAATACTTTAATAATATAATTTGAGAAATAAATAATAAAGACTTCATATTGTTTGGAATAATGAGTCTTATTTAGTAAATAGCTATCTTTATTTAAATCAATAATAAAGAAAAAAATTAAAACACTATATCCCATGTTTAACATTCTCTATGCTAAATAAAAGGTTACTAAATATACTATATTTAATGTTTTCATCATTATATAATATAAATAAAATACTTTTTGGTTTATAATATGTATTAGGTTTGATTAATTCCTGTTTCAATTAAATAGTAACAAGATTGGTTGTAAGGTAAAGAGATTGAGGATGAAGTAGTTGAGCATTCAGAATATGTGAATTAACAAAAATTTTATTTTCTTAAGTTTCATCATTAATTGTTTCAAGTTTATATTAAAAGAAAGAGATAAAGTAAGTAATCTCTCTCTCTCTCTCTCTCTCTCTCTCTCTATATATATATATATATATATATATATATATATATATATATATATATATATATATATATATATATATGGAAAAATATGATAATATTTTTATAAAATATACAAAATCTAAATGTGACATACTATAAAGAAAATCTTCCTACTAGATTATCTACTTTTCTGGTATGTGCTTAATGCTTGCAAACAAACAATGTTTTGACATAATACATTTTAGATGATAATCAAGATTCATTTATAATAAAAGATAGTATTACTAGGTGGAGTCTTATTATTGTAATTCAACAATTGGAAAAAGCAAAAAATACAAAGATATAAATATTAGTTTTACTGCATTTATAAAATAAAAGCAATAACTATCTTTAAAAAGTTATTTTTGATATAGTAGAGGTAAATGCAGAAAGACCATATTCAGTGTTAATACCAATGTCTCTATTCTCTTTGGACTTTAATCCCATCAAATTTCTTTCAGCAAATGTACAAAGCACATCAGTGAGAAATTTTTTTATGGGTTAGATGGAATAAAACTAGGAGCATGTCTACTAGTGAGTCAAAGAAAGAAGGGATATTACTGATTTTCCTTACACTGAAAATAGGGATAGCATAGTTTTCTATAGTTTGTTCAATAATATATAGTTTGAACCCTAGGGATCACTCTTA
The DNA here is from genome assembly GCA_028023455.1 of Epiperipatus broadwayi. NCBI lineage: Eukaryota > Metazoa > Onychophora > Udeonychophora > Euonychophora > Peripatidae > Epiperipatus > Epiperipatus broadwayi. The sequence goes on along the minus strand of JAQFVV010006202.1, from coordinate 19,119,060 downwards.
ATACCATATTGTTTGTTATATTTATAAAGTGCATGCATTCCATATAGAGTGGTCTATGAAATGTCTAAATATTTTTATATAGTACCTTTTTGCTGCTTTCTAGTTTATTGACCAAGACTAATGTGGCATTTGATAATGCTTTGTAACATTATTACCCAAAAAATTACCTCGACTCTTCTTTGCAGTTTGACCTCCAGTTGTTTGATCGAGACTTTTAAAAGCTTATACCTTTATTAAAACACTTCTCAGCATAAAGGTTTGCTTACATAACAGTCTTTTGGAGTAATGCATAATCAAAATCCATTTTGAACAATTGCAAAGCTAGGATATCTGAATGCATACTCACAATTATGTCTGCTTTTTCACTGAAGGGAAACCCGATGGATTGTTAAGGGATAAGTTTCATATATATTTTTACCCATAACTCAGTCTTATTTGATTCTCATCACTGCTACTTAGTTCCTAATCCATGTTTAAAAATCCTAGATCATTTGAACTTCCCATACTTCTCACACTTGCAAGCATAATCAGATTCTGTATCAGTCAAAGTGTTTGGAGCTGGTATCAGGCATGATTATGGAATCCATTATACTTAATATATATAAAAATTAGATTTAATAACTAAACAAAGTAATATATATATATATTGAAGCTGGAAATATAGTACACATATTTCTGCTTCACCTAGTGCCAATGTCATTAGCACTAGTCTGGGTTTGAACCTAATCATTATTAACTGACACCCATCTCATATGAGGTGGTGGTATATTTATAATTGTTATAACCTTTTGATTAATTTGTATTTTATGATTAACTAACCTTTTATAATAGTTTATTTATTTATATTTGTAAAAATGTATATTGCGTTTATTTTCTTAAATTAAATTGAATCCTAGATATCTATAAAATGTTACAAATATTTCAAATTCTTTATTAAAGTTCATTTTCTTCAATTAATTAGTGGGTAACATTTTATATTTATCTTTTAATCAATGTACACTTGAGAATCAATTATTTAAACAATGTAATATTTCAATTATATTTTGTAAATTTCTATTTAAGTTTATGGAAAATATGTTTAAAAGTCATTGTACCAAATTCCTAAAATTTTTCAGAATAAAATCTACATTTTTGTTAATCTAAACCTTAATTAAACAGATTTTGTTGGTACAATGACTGATAAACTTAATATGCTTGTTGTTGTTTTTTAATTAGCAAATCAACCCTTGGGCATGTAGGATTCTAATTTCCCTCCAAAGCTGGCACATACCACAGAGAAGCGTTTAGAGCAATTACAATTGGTGGTCAGTATAGATTGAATCCTGTAGATAAGACCAGAAGATATAAATAGTGGAAAATTTGATTGAAGAAGGTGATTACTGAGTTTACTGAAGAGAAGTGAGGAATACATATACATCGTGCCTAAAGAAATGACGGGGTGAAAAGATCGGTCGTTTGCTTCTCAGAGGTCTGTTCCACCAGCCTATCCATGCCTTTGCAGTGCTTTGAACATCTAGACAGAGACTGTCTGTGTCGAGGAAGCCTGAAATGATCTGACTATATTAACTGCCTCTATTAACTGATTGATTCTGAGGTAACATCCAATTTGCAGCAAGCCATTGATTGATTTTATTTGTTTTCAAAATCTATATTAATTTATATTTTATATATTTGTGTAATGTTTATACAGCTTGGTTTCAAAACGCATCTTTTAAATTTATTTAAGTTAAAATATCAATTCTTATAAAACTACATTATTTTGATGCGGCAAATTAAATTAATTTTGTCGGTTTGTTTAGATTATTTGACTGCAAAATTCAATAAGCTATTAGCTTTAAATCCTCCCCCTGTTATTTTTCTTTTAATTTAAAAATCATTACAAGAAGTCTTACTTCCTGTAAATTAACTAATCGAAAGCTCGTTTGGTTTTGTATGTTATATATATATATTTATTTTGAATGATTTATTTTAAAATATCTTACTGTTACCTTCAATTTAAATAGCCCTGTAATTATTTCTGAAAGAATAAATAATTTTCGTGAATCAATTGAGTAAAAATATCATAGAATTTTATCAGTATATATATTTCATACATATATTTTTATTTGTCAGAAAATATTAAAAGTATGATTTACAATTTATTAGACTGATATTTAATGCCCGTCTGTGTTAATGAAAGACAAGTCCTATTTTGTAATCTTCCGTGTGAGTGGGAAAGCAATTTTATATTTAGTTTTAATTCTTGCTGTAATATAATTTACTATTCCTTCATTAATGACCTAATGTTTCTAGGACTTTACATTATGTCAGGGAGCAAATGATTTGAATCAGGATTCATTATTTTGTTAGTGATACATTATTTTATATATATATGTCGAGGGCATTGTGCATTTATAGTTACCACCATTTCTTTATTATGGCTATTCTTGCTTTGCTACAAACTTCTTAGGACCTTCGGAATCTGACCAGTCCAATCTCTCACTCTCCCCCAAAGTAGACATGGTTCATACCAGGGGATTTTTCGAGCATTGTCATTAAGATGTATATACACATCGAAATATTATTATGATTATTTAGAGACATGCTTTAGCTGAAGGGCTAGCATTTCTCTTATCTCCTGTACATATTAGGAACTTCTTTAGCAAAGCCACCCAGAGGTTCATAGCAAACCTCATTTCTTTTGTTGTAATTTGCAATAGCATACTGCCCTCCTCATCATCATCATTTTATAGCTTTATGTAGCAATCCTGCAATGCTCTCTGCCATGATGGCACATCCTTCACAAACAAATAATTAATTAATTAAATTTGACTGTACAATTGTCAATTATTTATTTAAGAATTATTTTGCTTCCCACACTCATTATATACAAATGATTATAAATGTAATAATGTTTTAAATGTACACTTTCATATCTTTTAATATATATAAAGAGATTTATTTATCTTGAACAGGGCTAATAATATTTTATTGCTAATTGGTTTTGGCCGACCAATTAACAAACTTTTATATTGTTTGTCAAAGCTGCATCAAAACAAATTAAATAATAAAATAACCAAGTTGTATAAACAAAGACTCGACTTATTTTGTACTAAATTCTTTAATAAATTCCTCTAATATTGTTATTTAAATAAGCTTAGTTTGTCATCACTCCCAATCTCTAAGGTTCATTACTCTATTTGTTTAAATATTTCTTTGATTTAAATTCTATTCTTTATAATGTTGTCAGAAAGAATTATCATTATTATGGTTCAAACCATTACTAATCAACCAAATCATATCTGTACCACTCTGCAATTGTCAGAATCCACTAAATCGTTGGTTTTCCATATAAACCCCCTTTTTATTTTGAGTCTCTATGTGAACCATGACCTCCGGCTGGGACGGAATAAAAACCAAGCACTGCTAGTGTCATCACAAACGTTATTCATTAGTCAGAGAGGCAGTAGTTTAGGCAAATAGGTTAGGATTCATCCTTGCCCTGACATATGTATCTTGTACATGGTTGGATTCAAGGTACTTTTGCTTGGATTATTGGTCTTGTTGAATGAATACACGATTTTGACCGGCACAGAGGCTGCGTATTTTTTTTTCCGGGCTTGGCTGCCCAACTGGGGCTGCGATATAAACACCCACATACCCTGAGTACTGAAGTCTGTTTATATGTATTTTAAAAAAAAAGGTTGTTATATAATTTTTCCCATGTTTGATATGTTTAAAATAATGTGTTCAAAGTGTAAAATTCACTGTTTAAAGCTAAAACCCATGTACTACAACTATAGTACAAATGTATTTTTTTTCTTCAATGTCATATAAAGTTTTTTTGTTCTTGAGACATATATAAAAATGTATAAATAATTCATAAATCATTTATCACTCTTGGTTAGATGGCGCCCTTACAAATAGAAATTTTGCTAACCAGTAGTGAGCCAAATGCAAAAAATTTTGGAAGTGGAGGGTTCGAACTCAGATAAAAAATTATTGAGAGCAAAAATTTTTTTTGGCTTAATACTATGATGTATCAATTTTAAACATGTAATAACCAGGCTATGAGTTTTCTTTTAGATGCATGGATTTTTTTTTTCTCAACTTTTTCTCCAAAGTTTTTTTTTCCTTCTCTTTTCCAATGGTATGTAGTATTGTGTAGTGTATATAGAAGTATATGTGTGTGTAAAATTTATGTATTTGTATATGTAGCGGTGCATATATATGTACATAGCTGTGTATGTGCAATGTATAGGAACAGATGTGTTTGAAAATTTCATGTGTATTGCATTGCTATATATTTTCTTGGAAACCCATATGCCTGGAGAAATTGTGTTGTAGCCCAAGCATAGAAATTTTTTTTTTCTTTATATAGATGTGAAAAAAAATTTTTTTCTGGATGTAATATTGGAACAAATATTCACATCCCCAAATGATATTTTTTGTTGCATATACTCAGACCAATAAACTTAAAAGTTTGTTTAGTTCACCTGAGTTTGAATGCAGAGTGACATGTAATAATTTGTTATGTATGTGCTCTTAGGTTTGGCAAAGGGTTTTCCCTTAATGTTAGATAAATACCAAACTCAAACTAAGTAATATTCATCACAACCAAAATTATGTATTAAATGTTGAAAATAATGATTTTTTTAAGTCCATTTCAGAGGCAAGGAGTGACCAAGGGTGACCAGCTAGAATCAAGAAATAAATCTGTCATTCACATAAAAAAATAAAATAAAGTTGTTTTTTTTTTGTTGAAGCTGAAACAATTATTTAATTATCCTGCTTGGAACAGTCAGAAACTTAGTATGGCAGGTCAGAAAGGACACAGTCAGTAAAACATGATGGGAAGAGTGGACAGAGTAAGGGAAGCAAACATTCGAATTAGTGATTATATACATTCTATTTTTCAAGATTATATTAAAGTTTCAGTGAGCCATAGTTCCAGGAAAATAGCTTGAATTCAAAGATCAGCATTATTACTGTCATCAAACTTTTAAAAATCCAAATGGATAACAGCATAAAAAAAAAGGAAAGTGAAGATGTTGATGCCAGCATCTCAGTGAAAGAAGAAAACATGGAGGAACAAATTTCGGAGGTCATAATAAAGGATCCATTACCCCTTCTCCATGAACTCAAACATAATTCTATACCTGATCAAAATGAGAACCTGATTGCCTTACTCCATAGTATGATGGTTCAAATCCAAAGGGATGCACAAGAATTTAGAACAGCAGTGATGATGGCAATCGACAAAGGTTTAAAAGAATACAGAGAGGACAATGCCCGTGTTCTACAAACAATGGAAGAGACGTTGGGAAGTACTACAAAAAGAATTGAGATGTCAGAAATGATTGAAAAACATAATTTAGTGGAGGAACATGTTAAAACAAAAAAGGAGTCAGAGGATATTGTTGAATTAAAGCAAGTTGAAGAAACTTTGGAATTTCCAACCAAAGATATTTTAATGGAATCACCAGTTGAATATCCAATTACTGATGAAGCAAAATTTGAAAGTGTTAAAAAGGAAGAAATTGAAATTACAAAGGATCTTATTGAAGTTGTCAGTTCACCTTCAGGAAAACTTCTAATTGTGGACTATATCTCTAAAATTGCAAAGGAAGAAGCAGTAGATCCAGAAGCTGAGACTGCAATAATATCAAATACAGTAACAGAATTTAAAATGGATGCAAAGACTGCTTATGAATTGCAAACTGATTTAATAAAATCTAAAATTGATTTAAAAATTGTGAAAGAGTCTAAAATTAAGGTTGAGATCATGCCAGAACTTCTTGAACAACAAAAAATAGTTGAGAACATTGAGAAGTCTATAGACATGGAAGTAAATGAAAAGGAATCCAAAATAAATATGTTAAAAGATAGACCTACTTCAGAAATTCCCAAAATAAATGATAATGTAATAGGGAATTCAAATAAAAATGAAATTCCATTAGAAACATTGAAAAATGAGGTTGCAAAGGATAATATACAAGAATTAAATAGTGATTTGGAAGTGATTAAAGGAAGAGAGAAACTGCTTTCAGAAATAATCAGGAAAATAGCATACAATATGATGAAAGATTGAGATAAAGAACAGGATAAACAGCAGAGCAAGGAAGAAGAGAAAAAACATAAAAATAAACATCGGAAACATAAAAATAGTGCTTTCATCCTAGCTGATGATGGAATACGCAAAGAAATTTTTAATGAACAAAAAGAGACTTTTAATGCTGCCCATTTAAAACCATATCATGAAATACCTCCAGATCCAGGGGAAGTCTAATTATTTTCAAAATGTGAGACCCTTTGTGTATGACCCCATGTAATTGAAATACATATTATGTTGCTGGACTGTTGATATATAAATCTTATCTAAGGAATATTATCTAATAGTAACTAAATGAAGTAAGTTAGTAGAATGAGGAAGATAAGAAAGAATTGCTAAGAAATAAATCGCTTAATAACATGATAGTTTAAGAATTGTAACTTCAGCAGAGTAATAAATTTAGAAGAAACTAAAGGCTTGCAGATCTCAATACAGTTACTGTTCCAATAATAATATAATAAACCCTTGGTCAGCCTCTATTGTCACTGGATGCCCAAGTAAAAAGTTTTTTTTGTTGTTTTTTTTCCCCAACTCGAGGGATATGAAGCTGGAAATATAGTACACATATTTCTGCTTCACCTAGTGCCAATGTCATCAGCACTAGTCTGGGTTTGAACCCAATCATTATTAACTGACACCCATCTCATATGAGGTGGTGGTATATTTATAATTGTTATAACCTTTTGATTAATTTGTATTTTATGATTAACTAACCTTTTATAATAGTTTATTTATTTATATTTGTAAAAATGTATATTGCGTTTATTTTCTTAAATTAAATTGAATCCTAGATATCTATAAAATGTTACAAATATTTCAAATTCTTTATTAAAGTTCATTTTCTTCAATTAATTAGTGGGTAACATTTTATATTTATCTTTTAATCAATGTACACTTGAGAATCAATTATTTAAACAATGTAATATTTCAATTATATTTTGTAAATTTCTATTTAAGTTTATGGAAAATATGTTTAAAAGTCATTGTACCAAATTCCTAAAATTTTTCAGAATAAAATCTACATTTTTGTTAATCTAAACCTTAATTAAACAGATTTTGTTAGTACAATGACTGATAAACTTAATATGCTTGTTGTTGTTTTTTAATTAGCAAATCAACCCTTGGGCATGTAGGATTCTAATTTCCCTCCAAAGCTGGCACATACCACAGAGAAGCATTTAGAGCAATTACAATTGGTGGTCAGTATAGATTAAATCCTGTAGATAAGACCAGAAGATATAAATAATGGAAAATTTGATTGAAGAAGGTGATTACTGAGTTTACTGAAGAGAAGTGAGGAATACCTATATACATCGTGCCTAAAGAAATGACGGGGTGAAAAGATCAGTCGTTTGCTTCTCAGAGGTCTGTTCCACCAGCCTATCCATGCCTTTGCAGTGCTTTGAACATCTAGCCAGAGACTGTCTGTGTCGAGGAAGCCTGAAATGATCTGACTATATTAACTGCCTCTATTAACTGATTGATTCTGAGGTAACATCCAATTTGCAGCAAGCCATTGATTGATTTTATTTGTTTTCAAAATCTATATTAATTTATATTTTGTATATTTGTGTAATGTTTATACAGCTTGGTTTCAAAACGCATCTTTTAAATTTATTTAAGTTAAAATATCAATTCTTATAAAACTACATTATTTTGATGCGGCAAATTAAATTAATTTTGTCGGTTTGTTTAGATTATTTGACTGCAAAATTCAATGAGCTATTAGCTTTAAATCCTCCCCCTGTTATTTTTCTTTTAATTTAAAAATCATTACAAGAAGTCTTACTTCCTGTAAATTAACTAATCGAAAGCTCGTTTGGTTTTGTATGTTATATATATATATATTTATTTTGAATGATTTATTTTAAAATATCTTACTGTTACCTTCAATTTAAATAGCCCTGTAATTATTTCTGAAAGAATAAATAATTTTCGTGAATCAATTGAGTAAAAATATAGAATTTTATCAGTATATATATTTCATACATATATTTTTATTTGTCAGAAAATATTAAAAGTATGATTTACAATTTATTAGTTTGATATTTAATGCCCGTCTGTGTTAATGAAAGACAAGTCCTATTTTGTAATCTTCCGTGTGAGTGGGAAAGCAATTTTATATTTAGTTTTAATTCTTGCCGTAATATAATTTACTATTCCTTCATTAATGACCTAATGTTTCTAGGACTTTACATTATGTCAGGGAACAAATGATTTGAATCAGGATTCATTATTTTGTTAGTGATACATTATTTTATATATATATATATGTCGAGGGCATTGTGCATTTATAGTTACCACCATTTCTTTATTATGGCTATTCTTGCTTTGCTACAAACTTCTTAGGACCTTCGGAATCTGACCAGTCCAATCTCTCACTCTCCCCCAAAGTAGACATGGTTCATACCAGGGGATTTTTCGAGCATTGTCATTAAGATGTATATACACATCGAAATATTATCATGATTATTTAGAGACATGCTTTAGCTGGAGGGCTAGCATTTCTCTTATCTCCTGTACATATTAGGAACTTCTTTAGCAAAGCCACCCAGAGGTTCATAGCAAACCTCATTTCTTTTGTTGTAATTTGCAATAGCATACTGCCCTCCTCATCATCATCATTTTATAGCTTTATGTAGCAATCCTGCAATGCTCTCTGCCATGATGGCACGTCCTTCACAAACAAATAATTAATTAATTAAATTTGACTGTACAATTGTCAATTATTTATTTAAGAATTATTTTGCTTCCCACACTCATTATATACAAATGATTATAAATGTAATAATGTTTTAAATGTACACTTTCATATCTTTTAATATATATAAAGAGATTTATTTATCTTGAACAGGGCTAATAATATTTTATTGCTAATTGGTTTTGGCCGACCAATTAACAAACTTTTATATTGTTTGTCAAAGCTGCATCAAAACAAATTAAATAATAAAATAACCAAGTTGTATAAACAAAGACTCGACTTATTTTGTACTAAATTCTTTAATAAATTCCTCTAATATTGTTATTTAAATAAGCTTAGTTTGTCATCACTCCCAATCTCTAAGGTTCATTACAATATTTGTTTAAATATTTCTTTGATTTAAATTCTATTCTTTATAATGTTGTCAGAAAGAATTATCATTATTATGGTTCAAACCATTACTAATCAACCAAATCATATCTGTACCACTCTGCAATTGTCAGAATCCACTAAATCATTGGTTTTCCATATAAACCCCCTTTTTATTTTGAGTCGCTATGTGAACCATGACCTCCGGCTGGGACGGAATAAAAACCAAGCACTGCTAGTGTCATCACAAACGTTATCCATTAGTCAGAGAGGCAGTAGTTTAGGCAAATAGGTTAGGATTCATCCTTGCCCTGACATATGTATCTTGTACATGGTTGGATTCAAGGTACTTTTGCTTGGATTATTGGTCTTGTTGAATGAATACACGATTTTGACCGGCACAATATATATATATAATATACTGGAAATATGAACATTTTGAAATAAATTGACCAATAGATATATTTAGGAAATGAATGGACTAATATATAAAAGGGATATGAACATTTTGAAATATTTCAATATATGAAATAGAGAAAAAATCTAAATTGCAAATGGGCTAAATATCTCAACATACTAACATATATAATTGAAATTCTACTGGTTTGAAATACCTCATGTATGTGTGTATATATATATATATATTGTATGTGACCATAGTCTAATTTTTGTATGTATGCACATATGTATATTTTAATTTTGGATTTTTTATTTATTTATTTATTTTTATTTCAATTTAAATAGAATTTAAGCTTGATTAGGAGTAAATGTAGTTTTTTTTATTTGTTTTGTTTTTGTTTGAATTTTGTCATTGATTGGGTAGATATTCAGTGTTAGATTTTGTGACCAATCAGGGAGGGTTTGCTAAATTTATAATCTTTTATCAAATCTGTAATTTTTGATTATCGCCATTTTACTGTGTATTTTTTTCTTTCTGATGAAAACCAGTCCTCTGGTTGAAATATAATATTATTTCTTGGATTTATAAGTCTTTTTTTGTTTTATATATATATAAAACTAAATTCTAGGGGTTTGAAAAATCTCAATGATATATATAATTGAAATTCTAATGCTTTGAAGCACTTCTGAAATAAAAATCTAAAATAATATTTATACATTTAGAAAATGTATATGTACGATCTACTTATCAAAATATTTCAAAATATGAAGTAAATAAATAAATTGATAAAATATTTGACAAAAATTATATATCAAAATTGTAACATTTTTACATTATTTTACCTTATGAAATTTATTTGTAAATAAAACAAAAACACAAAACATTTGAAATGAATGAAGAATTTTTGTATATAAAAAAAACATGTCTTAAAACACAGTAGTCTTTACTCTTCTCAAACTTAGAAAAAATGAAGGTTTTTTATTAATCTTTAGCATTTATCCTTAGCCTCATATTTTGCTTCCTAAAACTCTAAGTAATATTTTCAAAAATAACTACATAATGTGGAAAATCTACGTAAATCAAATATTCTCTACTTTTTTTTTTTTTTTGTTTTTTTAGTTTTTCATTTTACCCTATAAAATATTTTCTGTAGATTGCTGTAAAAATAGTTTTAAATATTTAAGTGTGTTGCAAACAATCTTAACAGTATTATTTTTTAATGTTATTGTATAATATAATACCTGCAGATAATATTCTTCAAAATTTGATATCTCAGGTCTACATCTTGATGTTCCTAAACTTTAATCCCACTGAAATTCTTATAACAACCAAATACTTTTTTACAATCTATAAATCTAATATAAAATTCCAACTCATGTTAATTGTTTTTTTTCTATAATTTTTGTTAATATTTTGATGTAACCATTTTGCTATAATTATTTTTAAATCTCTCTTGTTCTTTTGATCGGATTAATTTCAAAGTTCTCTGCAGATGAAGAATAATAATGCCAATAAATATATTACATAGAATTTACAGAAGACCAACATATCAATGTTTAATAATTTTTCTTTTTAAAAAAATCAATATTATTATTGCACTATTTCAATCTTCCAATGTATATTTATCATTTAGACATGTGATGTGTAGTTTTGCTAGGAATTATCTTTTTTCATCTGCTTTTTTTAAAATGTCTATAATAAATTCATTTCATAAACTTTTCTATTCTTTATAAATTTTATTATATGTCTCATATTTGCATTTAAAATGCTTAGAATTTTAAAAGATATTGTTCATAATTTTAAAAGATAGTTCATATTAGATTGATTTTTATAGAATTTTCCCTCATATTTCATAATGACATCTCTATTTTAAATGAACATCTTTTCTTTTTGGTACCAAAACAACTTTCATTCCCACATCCAAGATATTTTAGATTTTTGAGTTTCTTTGAAATTTTATAATTATAATTTTTTATGCCATCACTATCTTGTTTTATCTTTTGTAGAATTCAAAATATTAATTTTTTCTCAATTGATCATTTTTAAATATTTTTTTATTTCTTCATTCATTATCTTATCTTAATTGAAAGTTTACTATAATTACCTAAATATAGGGAAATTGAACTCAGACCTTCAAGGAACCTTCAACTATCCACACTATCTCATACTACTGATACACATGACCACACACATGTAGAAAAGATAAGTAATCATGAATATACATATTTAGTGCTGAACCAGTAGTGTGGATAGTTGAAGGTTGCTTGAAAGTCTGAGTTCAAATTCTCTATACTTACAATTAAGTTCCAGGTATAAGAATGCCTATATTTCAAATCTTATAATTACTTTAAAAAAGCAAAATAGACTGCATATCCTCAATGCTGCTATCAGGACAATTAGGTAGCTGCCTCATAATTAGTTTTTTGCTTTTTATTGTATCTAAAATAAGCATTTATTTTAATTAGTATTTTGGTGAGGTGCCAGTATTCAACCTTGCCTAGGATACAAATTAGTGCACACTACATAATAAAATACTAAAAAAATGTATGTTGGGATTAATAATGAGGGTTTGAAAATAAAATACTGAGAAAGCAAATGTATATAATTGTATCATTAAAACAAGGGATTGATATGAAATTGAGTTTGATATATTATCAGGATAGGTGGACAACTAGAATCTTTATTTCTATTTGAAGGTAGACCATATATGAAGATGAATTAAAGCAACAGGAAATTTAGCTGAATGATGTAAGGATACAGTGAATTATTGAAACTGGTTAAAACTTATTGAGATCTTTATTCTGTAGGAGACTAATAATTATTGAAAATGAAAGTAATATTTAAAATAAAGGATCTTGCTAAAAGTATTTAATTCAATATATTTTTACACTTTTGAGAAATAAGAAAACATTAAAAACTGTCTACAGGTTTCAGCTATCAGTTGTTGATAGTTTTTAAGTTTTTATTCATTATTTATATTATATTAAACTAGCTACTCGTTTATTAATTAATATTTGTTAGAATATCAAAATTAATAGCAAATCAGACATCTGAGAAAAAAATCTAAACTCACTTGGCAATCAATAATTATTGAAAAAAATGAACTCCAAGTTATGAAAAGAACATAATATGTGCTGACCATAACATAATAAGACTCCTATATAAAAGATAAAGTAACCTTCATTAGCAGCCTTCTATAGGAAAACAATGAAGAAATAATTAGTGATCAGACTTTGCAATTTCTGATTGGTGAAAATTTGAGTTTTACTTTTATTTTCTAGTTAAGAATATCTAGAAAATCCATTTACATGATTAGTTTTGGATAGTTTAGTTATATTGGCTTAGACAAGCTATATCAATGAAAATTTTTAAGCCTAATTAGAACCAAAAAAAAATTCATGTTTTATTGGATCAGACTCAAACCCAAATTATAGGCTTTTCAGAATGTTTGTATATATTTTTAAGTGTGGAAAAGTTTTATACTACATGTATATCATGACTTGAATTTAATTACTTTTTAATTGACTGATTATGATCATGTATAAATTGTGAATATGCCAAGTGGCTTAGATTTACTTGAAATGCTTTTTGTACACACATACTCACTTATGTGTATGTACTGTTAACAGATTTTCATGGACTTTATAATGTAAATATTAAAATTATAATGGGAATTTTTGTTTGTTTATCTAGAAATATTTCATTTAAGATATAACTTGCAAACAATCAGTTATTGCAAGCAGAAATCACATAATCTATAAATAGTATTTCCTGTCTGACTCATTTTAAGACACAAGTAGATCTTTCTTTTATCTTAAAACTATAATTTATATAAGAATTGTGAAACGTGAAAAAAGAATCTCAATATTTTATTTTCATGAATACAGAAATTCACATTGTAATTTCAGTACTCACACATCTATATAAATAAAATTGGAAAGTCTGAAGATGTAAATAATTTTTCAATTGAACTTTGCTATTTTATTGGATCACTGCGTTATCTTGCTAAAATTTTGTTTCATTTTTGTTTACTAAACTCGCTTATCCTTATCAGTTTAAATGAATATTGTTAGCATTTAGCTTAAATTAAACGGAATGATTTTTCTAATATAATTTGTTTACTATAAAAAGACATTGTTTTAGTCAATTATTACTTTGTTAATTAGTTACTAAAGTCTGCTAAGATTAAAAATAAAAGCTAAAGTTATACTTTTTGTTTGTTTGTTTTATTAAAAAAAAAATTTAAATGACAGAAGTACACAAAAATCTTGAAAAATAAAATTTACTTTAAAAATATTTTTTTAATGTGTGTTTACATAATTGCGTGTGTGCGCGCATTCTTACAAAAGTATAACTTTCTTTTGTTTTATTAAAAAATTTTGAATGAAAAAAGTACACAAAAATCTTGAAAAATAAAATTTACTTTAAAAATATTTTCTTAATGTGTGTTTATATAATTGTCTGTGTATGTGCATTCTTACAAAAGCATATTTTCTTAGGGTTTTTTTTTCCTTTAAATCAAAGTGACGTTTTTGTAGGAACAAATAAATGCATATATTGGAATATAACAGTAACATAAAATAATTTATTTGAACCATACTTTTAAGAATTTTTTGTATGAGGAGGATATGATAGAATATATATGATAAGTATATGCTATTATTGTGAGTTTCAATCGTACTCTTCTAATGACTTGTAATAACAAGATTAATATAGATCGATCTATATTTTTAGGAAAGTTCCAACATCATTTTAACTTTCTTTTTCAATTCTTTCTCTTCTTTGTTTTCTATTTCATTTAAAATATAATTATTGAGAAGTAATTTTGCATATGTATGTATTTGTATAAAATGTGTTGAATAAATGCTTAGCGTGAACTCTTCTGCATTTAATGATTATTTGCTATATATATATTTTGTGTGTCACATATTTATATTTTAATAATATATTTCTTGTTTATTATGTTCTGAGTAACTTTTCCCATTAGTGAAAGTGGTCTCATTGAAAATTTGCTGTATCAATTTAAACTGAAGAAAATAAAAATTTCTATCTGGCACTTCAGAGCTTGCTATGATTTTTCAAGTAGTTTATTGATTTATTAATAAACTATATTTAAATAATACATTCTATTTGGTTTAAATTTTTTTATTAAGTATGTATTTTATAAAATAAAAAACATATGATCAATATATCATTTATACTTGTTACTGGTGTATATTAAAATATTTTTTATTATAAAAGTTTTTTTTTTAATATTTATTTTATTGTAAGGTTTTAAAATCATTTGACAATGGATGCATTCGTTTATGTATTATTATTTTTAATAATATGCTAGTTTTATCATTAAACAATTGAATATACAGTATATATATAAAAATATCCTTTTTTTTAAAAAAAAAAAAGCACTAATTGTGGTTATTTTTTATTTGACACACTTAAAAATGTATAAAGTACTAACAGAATTAACAAAAAAAAAAAATCATACCTTTTAGAGGGAAAAAAAATCTCAAAAATAAATTATAGTATATAGAATATACAAGACTTTAAAACGCTGGTTTAAGAAGCTGTTAATAGCAAACAATCAAAATGAGTTAATCCAGGCTAAGCGCTTTCAAGGTGTTATCCCTCATAATCATAACCAAAATAAATTATTGTAAATATTGAAAGATTATAATCTAAACTTTTAGTTTTATTGTTTTACTTTTTTGCTGTTGTTAAAAATGTGTTCTGTAATAGATTTTTTATACATGTTTATCGAATGCACTGGTTCGAATAAATTGAATTATTAATATTGTATGTGTATATATATATTACTAATATGAGTTTTATTGTTTTACATATTTTTTCACCTGTAGTTAATAATGTGTCTCTAATTAAACTTTTTATGCATGCCTATAGAATTCATCGATTTTAATAAACTGAATTATTATCATCATAATCATCATTACTATTATTCCAAAGTGTAAAATAAAACAATTATTATAAATGAATATTTTATATGTGATTATATGAGCGTATTGATTCTCTATTAGTTATTCATGTGCTCATCTGGTTTTTTTAAATTATTACAGAAAATAACTCTTGGCATGTATTCTCTCAAGTCGACCTTAATTTGAAAAATATTCAGTGTTGAAACAAGCAAATTTATTGATATTTTTTTCTCCTTGGCTATTAACTTTAGTTATTGATTTGTTTACCATATAAGTAATCCCATCGCTATTAATAGAATATTTATATTTTTTAAAACTATAAATAATTTAATATAACTAAAATTCAAGTTTTAGACATATCTTAATTTTAAAAACAATACATCAAATTTTAATTATTAAATTTCCTAAACTTTGAGAAAATATAGGATTACATATATAAATAATCATTAAAATCAGTTAATACTTAGACAATCCCAATACAAATAACAATGCGAAACTATTGTCAATGCAGCCTCCTTTTAACAATAAAGGTGTATTTAGCCTTGAGCATTATTACGTTTATATATATCGGACGGATGGTGTTTGACATAAAGTGATTTGCTAAAAATTAATTTTTATTGCTCAAAAAGTCTCTCTGCAAAATGAATTTATGTGAGAATGGAAATTCTTCTATTAAATACAACATATAGTAATTACTTCTTTTTTAAAAAAAAAAAATAAGAAAACAAATATTAAAGCAAGAGAATTAAATTATATTTATTTATTATTGAAAATAACTAAGTTCCATGTCATAGCATTCATAAAAAAAGATAGTGCCCTGAAATGGCAACTTGGCAATAAATAAATGGATTGGTTTGGTTGACACTGGAGTATTTTAATAGAAAAAGACTTTTCACGGCGTTTTTTTTTTGCTATGTTTTTATAATTTGGGATTATAAATTTTTATAATATATGCCCATATTTCTTAGTAAGTATTGATTTTCAATCGTGATTGGTTTTATCATTTTTTTATTTTTATTTATTTTATGATATTGAGCCCGTTTATATACAACTAAAACATCTTAATATAATGCACTAGTTAATTAATTAGAAACATAATTTGATCTTTTAAACTCACCCACCCCCCATCTAGATATCTAAGTTGTTTTCTTAGGGAATTATTAAACTGATGTCAATTTTCTATTAGAATATTTTTATCACTTCTTTAGAAGTATACAAAAACAAAAAGTTACCTTGCAAATCGTCCATTTCTATATTTTCAGGCACAGAAGATAATACCAAATATGATCAAGATTTGTTCTATATAATTAAAACAGAACAATCTATTAAATATTACCAAAATCACATTTTTCTTTATTTTTCCAAATACAATTTATCCAAATCACTTCAAATACTTTTTAGCAAAACTTTTTATTTGTACATATGCATATACCTACGTTTTGACCTACCTGCAGTCTTCTTCAGAGCTATGATATAATGAACAAAATAAAACAAAATACATAACTATATAATAACACTATAAAAATATAAACAATAAAAAAACTAAAAACAACAAAATATATTTAAAAAACTGAAATAAATAATCAATATATATATATGTGTGTATAAAATTAGGAATACATATGTATAATTTATATTTATTTTTTTATTTATGTTGTATATTTTATTTTACATTAATTGTTTTATTTGGGTTTGATTATTTATTTCAGTTTTTTAAATATATTTTATGTTGTTTTTAGTTTTTTTATTGTTTATATTTTTATAGTGTTATTATATAGTTATGTATTTTGTTTTATTTTGTTCATTATATCATAACTCTGAGGAAGACTGCAGGTCAGTCAAAACATAGGTGTATGTATATGTACAAATACAGAATTTTGCGAAAAAGTGTTTGATGTGATTTGGATAAATTGTATTTAACAATCTATTAATGAAACATTTACATATTGCCTTGAAATAGATTTTCTTCATTTCATATTTTTGTCTGACAGATATCAAAAATCAAGTTAATTCACTGAAAAATTATTAAATAGATTGGATTTATTATTAACTGGGGGCATAATTTCATTTATTCAAGATTAAATCTTTAAACAACTAAGAATTATGGCATAGGAAATGAATTTTATGTGAAATTCCAGACACACCCACCCCAATTTAATATTAAAATTAACTTGCTTTAATCTTTCTAATTTTATGATGGTCTCATCAACAGATCTGATTAAAATTGATATTCTCATCTGCTTTGGAAATGGAATTTAATAGGCTCTGACTTATGTAGTTTCAACCAAACAAAAATCATGAGCGATTTAGTTAGTGATTGTCCAATATATGCATACATTGACAAATTAATATATTGTAACGGGCACATACGTACGTTACATTATTTTTTATTAGTAAACATAAAAAAAAAGTTCGCCAATAAAAATTTCTTTTTTAAGAATTAAAAACTGAAAATTAAAAAATCATCTTAAACTCGTATATATAAATCACACAGATAAAAAAAAAAAATTATTAAAATAAAACTTTATTAAAAATAGAAAGGTATTTTAAAAGCAAAAGCTTAAAAAGATTTAGAGATAAAAATATATCTTTAATCTTGGAAAACACATTAATTAATCAGAAATGGAAATGATTGTTTTAATTAGTTAAATGTAAACTAGCCTTGGGCATTTAAATGTAAAAGCATCGGTCAGATAGGAAAACAATAGAAACTAATAGCCAATGAAGAGAAAAGCAATGGAATCAGACCTCAGCGAAAAGACCATCTCATCGATGATGAAATGTAAATTCAATCCTTCAGATTAATATAAAAAGACAAGTTTGGAAATTATTAAGATGATAGATTGATTATTATTGAGAGATGTGACAGATATGTGTTAGTGCAGAGGTAAAGGAGAAGGGATTGAAAAGATGCACTCTTCAATCTCTTCAGTTTTGCCAAAGAAAGAAAGAGAAATGAACTATCGTTTTCTACATTGAGGACCAACTAAACTAAAAAACCTCCGAATGAATAAATAAAACAATGGCTAAATGGATACCAATCTTTTGAGGACGGCGTGGGAATTCACGTTCATGGCAAGCAACGGATAAAGATGAACTGTTGTAAACCATAAGAACTTTATAAATAATGAACATTAAATTAAAACTTTCCATATTTAAATGATTGCAATATTATCCTATCTGACTAACATTATTTATTAATTAGTTATAATTTTATTTAATGTATTTATTTTGTAAAATCATTTCCATTTATTTATTTTTTGTTCTTTAAGTTTTATTATGATTTCGGTTTTCCGTTAAGTTAAATGATATAAATGTTAAACTTAAATCGGGCGTGAATGGCTGTATAGATTTGTAAAGTTATATTAGGGGAGGGTAATCTTAGGTTATTTGTTTCATGGTTAAATTGGGTCAATGGATTGGATATATTGGTGTGATTAGTAGATGTAATATTGATTCGCTACGGGCAGAATCGCTTCATACGCCGCACACTTCCGTTTGCCTATGGAAGGAATTATAAGTTGAATACCGCAGTGCTCTTCTTCGCAGATAGATGTAATATTCCTATCTGAAGAGAGGCAATTTCTTCTCTTAACTTTTTGTGTTGCCATATTTTATTACATTGAATACATCGATATATCAGATGAATTGATGTCAGTTTGACTACGAATTTTAGCCTAAGGTTAAATATGGATAGAATGTTTATTTTCAAATGCAAATCTATGTAGTCTATTCATACTCGACACTAAATAAAAATGCAGTAAATTTAAGTTGTTTATAGACGCTTGCATGGATTGGTTATCGGTTAAGTATGTTTCGGGTTTTCATATTTGATCAAAATATATAGACATTCGATAAATAATGATACCTTACGGTGAGTATCTAAAATGTATTTATTCGGAGATGTCTTTTAAGTTATTGGTGACAATGCAAGTATCTTATGGTGAATACTATTGGGTTACTTATAAATTTCCCTCTGCAATTGTCAGAATCAATGATTTTATATTTTGATTGTTTATGTTTATTTTGAAATGTTTTTAACCGTTGTAATCTATGTAACCGATCTATACTCAACATTATTAAAACAAATTTTTGTAATTCCATCTATGCGAACTTAATTAAAATATAAACTTATAATATAATAGAAATTAAAATGTAAATTAAAATCTAAAGTAAAATTAAAAATAATGTTAAATGTTAAAATGTAAACTGATACTAAAACAATTTTCAATCTTATATATATGTGCATAAATAAATGTTTGTATGCTAATTACTGGCAGTGGCTAATTTTATTCTTTTTTATATATACTCTTAGATTATATTATTTAATCTCTGCTATTCCACTGAGCTAGTGACATGGGCTAATGACCGGAATCAAAGTTTAAAAAAAAAAAAAATTTTTTTTACTTACGTATCTGCCTACTTTATAAATTTTTCTAGGTTCAAATGCCTAGATGGCGCCCTGTAGTGCAGATCACGTTAAGTGGTAATCCCCGGATCGTTACAATATATATGTAATTTTTTCAAAATAAAGCCACTAGAAAATCTACTTTATGCTGGAATGTTTTTACATTTCTTTTTTAAATATGTATGAATATTTAACTGTACAAAAAAAAAAATCTGTATATTAAATAAATAAGAATGTAGTTCAATAATATTTTTATTTTTAGTAGATATTTGTTTTAATTAATATTCTTTTTTTTTTCAATTAAAATTAAAAAATTGAAAATAAATATTTAGCAATTACCAAATTTGAATAAAATACCTCAAAATAGTAGTTTTCACTGTGCTTCATAACAAGATGAATTTAACTTATATTTTTAAAAATGTTTAATTGCAAAATAATCAATAGAAGAAGAAAACACGTTTCAAAATCATAGCATGTTCATATGAATCATTCAGAATTTTTTTTAAAGAATAATCCTGAATATTATATAATATTAAAGAAATAACTTTTTTTATTTAACAGTTTGATGTATTGTGTTTTTCTATAGATTCCTTTTTAAGACTATTTCTAAATTATTTGTTTTATAATAATGGTAAAATAATATAAATAAAGAAATGAAAGTAATTTCATTCAGATTAAGATACATGGTATTTTATTTATAAATGCTATGTATTTTCTCCATCTATATTTTTTATCTATATTAATTATTTATCTTTTGTTATACTAAATCCTATCCATGTTTTTTTTGTTATAATAATAATAATCATAAAATTTTAAACAAGTCTTCTTGTTTTCATTTTTGTTCTTAAAAAACCCTCAAATTTATTCAATAAATATAGATTCCTGAAAAATTATTAAATAGGACAAATTTTCTATATTACCATATAGTTTTTATAAAAATAAATTCCTATTTCAAATATAATTTTTGACTCTAACTTTTCAGAAAATAGATAAACAATTTATATAGAATTTTATATTGTTCTTTTATTAATCTTGGCATGATTATATTATTACTCTTGATAAAGCAATTTTCAGAACTTTTGTCTTTTATTTGAAAGCAGAAATTACTATGTCTGTGGCAAAATTCTTTCATTTAAAATAGGATCGATAATTCAACTAATCAATGATTTTATCTTTTATTTACTATCATTCACTATCATTATCTTTCTGTTGCATGTATTTATCTCTTTTATAGATACTATGATTGTTTCAGTTCTTCTGAATGTGTTTTCTTGTCTCTTCTGCCTAAAAATTAATACTTTATTCTATCTTGTGATATTCATTACATTTTTCTAAAAATTTTGTTCAATTGTTTTTTATACTTAACTCTTTAGTTAGAAGTATTTTTCTTCTTTTTAAAACTAATATTAACATACTTTCCTAAGTAGAGCAAATTTTAATTTTTTTTTCTCATTTTTTTTAGAATTCACTGTTGTTTTAATAATACGTTACTTTTTTTTCTTCATGTGTCAAAGCATCGGCCGGGAAGTGAACCCGGGATAACTGCTTGTAAGGCAGCTGTGTTTTAATGATTTATTTTGAATAGTTTGTGTAATTTAGCACATACAAGCTTATGGTTTTTGAATCAGAGCTCAATCTGTTAGTTCTTATGCTTATTTGTCATATGATTTTCCAAACAACTAATCATTTGCTCATTTTATAATAAATAATTTTAAAAAATGCATATTTGTTTGCTGCAGTAATAGAGCTGCAAATTCTGAAGGTCAAGGTCCATAGATCGCAGCTTCATTTTGTCACTTCTGATGGTCAAACTTTTTATGATCCCCTTATGATTAATTTTTATTATTATATTTTTTTTTAAAAAAAATTTTTTTCTTCTTCTTTTATGCAATTTAATTGTGTGATTTACTTCTAAACCCACTCCAATTATTTATTATAAATTTTAAGCCTTTTAAGCTTTTGTACATTACACTCATTTATATAAATTATCTTCTCTATTAGATATTTATCCCTTTGCCTTTTACAGAAGCATAACTATTTACTATTTAAGGACTAATTTTTTGTTGCACTTAGATTTATGACTATTGCTTATATAAAATCTGTTATATAATATTTAATTACTTTTACTTTCAGATGAGAATGGATTACTGTAGTAATCCAGGCCTGCTTTATATACGGCAGTACCAGTAATGGCTGGTTGGCATAGTTTGGCTGGTTATCTATATCATCGTTCAGATGGAAGTAAGAAAACTTTACTACAAAAAATTATTTTTATTATCTTATTATATATATATTAACTATTATTCATTGTTAAAAAACATTTAAGTCAAATCATAAAAACTCGGTAGACATAACGATTTGCTGTATATATGCTTATACTTTGAAAAAATTAAAGTCCTGACATAAGCATTTTTTGTTTGTAAATATATGCTATTACCAAAAAGTAGGTTAGATACTTATTTAGTCCCACCCCCCTTTCCTGAAGGCCTTAGCTCAGAATATTATTGAAATTATATAACTTGTATATTTCTAACTAATATAATATGATGATATAAAATAGAAAATCATATATCATTACAATACTAACCAAAACAACAAAATTTTATTAAAATTCTTCTACAGCCATGATTTCATCTATTAACAAATAAACCTTTTCAAGGAGCCTTGTATATATCTTGTTGAATTTCACTTGCAAAGGTCATAGCTGTGGAAAAATTTTAGTAAAAGTTTGTTGTTTTGACTAGTATTGTAATGATATATGATTTTCTACTTTATTTATAATTACTAGTATATTGGTAGGCAGTATTTAATATGACAATATTTATTGTGTCAACTGAAATTTGATGTAAATTCAAAATGTGATGAATGCCAAATAAATATTTTTTTCTTATAACCTCAAGAGCTTTAAATAGGTTTCTATGACAATGAAATATTAAAACAAGAAATGCATTATTATTGTTATTAATATTGCAATATAAAATTATAAATTAATATTATTCATTTAAAATGCATATATAAATAATAAAGTTTATAGTTTTTAATAAAATTATCATTGCTTCTCTATTTTATGTATTTTGGTTACTGCATTCATGAATAATAGATTATAAACAATATACATAAATGTTTATCTGAAATGTATTTGTCATTATTGTATTGGAAAGATATATATATATATATATATATATATATATATATATGTATTTGTCATTATATTTATATGATATATCATTATATTTATATGATAGATATATATATATATATATCCAGTGCAGTATGGTGAGAATGTGATGTAAATTGTTTTAGTTTGTGTTGAATTAAAAAAATATTGTTTGAATTTTAATATGTGAATATTATTTATTATATATGTAATGATTGTAAAATAGTTTTTCATTTTATTATTATTGTCATAAAAGTAGTTTTAAATGTAGAGCATGGGTAATTTCAATATAAGAGTAAATAAAGAGTGTAATCTTGGCTTTTATTGGCATCAATTATGCAAAATTATAAAAGGGACTGAATTGTTTAAATTCTCTCACTGATGTTCTGATCTTCATAGATGCAAACCTAAGCTCTTTTGTATTTTTTTAAATTTAAAAATAGTTACTTATTAACTATAAAAATGATGATGTAAGAAAGATTATATTTATACAAATAAACTGGACAGGATTACTGAAAATTTGTTAGGGAAATGAAAAAGTAATTTATGGTGTTCAAAATAATTTTAATAACTTCCTACTAAAAATGAATATGCATATTTCAGTAATGAAATGTAAAAGCTAACAATATAATATTGTATATGAGAATTGTTTTCATCTGCAAATATAATTTTATAGCATCGATGAAGTGTTTTTCCTCAGGATTTAAATCAGTTTATTTGTACGGTATACTATCAGCAATGGAGATTGGTATAATGCCATTATAATATTAAATACCTGCAAAATGAAGAATAAAATTTAATACTTGGAAAATATTAGAATTAAAAAATATGCATTATGAGGATAACTATTTTTAATACTTTTACTTGGATTAGATTAATAAATATTGTTAAATTATAGCTTGTGGAATAGACATTGTGTTACTTTTAAATACTATACAGGAGAACAGTGATTAGAGTCAGGTCATATGTTAATATATTTTTTTTTTATTTATGCATTAAATTGTATAATACTTATAAATATAATTGATTGCTACATCTTAAGTTAGACAATTGTTCATTTTTTTATATGTGATATAAAGGAAGTTAAATTTTAGCCAGTACAATTTTGATTTAAAATATTATTCTCTTATTCATTAACTGCAAATTATTTTTAAATATGCATCTTATACATACTGAAAATCTAAAAAACTATATCCTAGTAATTATTCATTGGTATTTTATTTGAAAAATAAAGTGAATGAATAAGAAAACTTATTATTATATTTCATTTCAATTAATAATTTTGTTATGAAATTTAAATAAGTGTCATTAATTTTCTTAAATTTCAAAGAATGTACATGTGCAACAATATTTTGTCATATCACTTAAATACATATACACCTGGGTCTCTTTTTACACGGATTTATTTAATACGATTTTGAAGTTACGCGATTCACGTTTTTCCGGAAGTCGAACTCCGATAATGCACTATTACTTTAAATAATAAATTTTGCACACTTATGTCATATTGAAAGTAAAAGCACATTATTGGAATTTGACTTTATCTTAGTAATTTCAATATTTTCAGTGCTTTATAATAATAAGATTTTATGAATAAGGAAATTAAAATCATGATTTCCACATTTTATGTATACACACATTAAATTTTACAAGATTATAGTGTAAATTTGTTCAAACATTGTGTGTGTTAATTTTGCATTTTAAATCACATTCTGTTTTTGCTTTTTAAAAAAGAACGTAATCAATTATTAATCATTTAGTGTCCACAAGTTTATTTTTAAAAGGTGAGTAATAGCAGTGGGCACAATTAAAATTGAAAATTAAAAAATTAAAGACAAAAATAAGAATTTAATTTTTAGTTAGATTAATTATTAATTACATTGTCACCAGAAAACCATTAACACAACATGAGAGTGACAATGGTGCTTGTTGTATTTCCTCTTGTGTAGAATCTGATTTTTTACCAGTTTGCAAATGAACCTGTTTAACGGCAAATAGCGATAATAATTAAAACGTATAAAAAAATGTAAATTACTGTAAATTATGCATAAAAATATATTGTTTTGAATAAAATTAAATATTATAGTTAAAAAAAGTTTATCTTGTATCAATTTTTTTCAAATTTGAAATTTTTTATTAGTCATATTTTATTTTCTTATTTTTTTTGCATGAATTTTAAAGTAATTTTACATTGGTGCTTTGCTTTTACGCGATCTTTGAAAAATCACAGTCTGCATCCCCCCTTTTTCAAGGTAAATTACATCTATTTTTGTGCAATTTCATTTGCACATGTTTTATGAGAAACCTATCTATTGCGTAAAATGAGACCCAGGTGTATTATAAATTAAACATTATGTAGATGAATTTTAATGTATAAACACCTATTTTATTAATATTTATTTAAATGTGGAGAATATATTTCATAATATTTAATTATAATATACATTTTAAACATCTATTGTCTATTTGTCATTTATTTTTTTAATATATATTTATTGTTAATAAATGTTAAATTCATTTAAAACAAGTAAACTTGCTTTAGTTGTCATGTAATTTATAATGCAAACATATTGGCTAATAAGCTTTTGATAGATAATAGTCATGTATTGACTTACATCATATAGATTATATAAATACTCATAAGACAATATGGGAATTAAACAATGGGATTGGTAAGTGTTTGTGCAATTACATATTATTTTCTTTATAATAAATCCAATATATTAGCATTTAAATCAGATATATACTTTTACATAGTAACAGGTTTTGTATTGCTAGATAGTTGATAAGTAATTAGCAAATTATCATAATTATTTTGTTAATTATACACAATAGTTATTTTAAGATAGAAATTTATATCTGAGCTGGTTTTATGGTTTATAAAACACAAATATATTAATTGTTTAAGATAAATAAAGGCTATTATAATTAAATGTTTGCCTATTCTTTTAGACTATTATTTATTGGATAAATGTTATAGCCATTTAGTATTTAATTATAAAGATGATAATCTTATTATATTATTAAATTGGTAATAGCATAAATTAAAATTGGTATGAACCTCATTAAATAGAAAGATTTACTTTAATTAAATTTAAAGCTCATCAATATAGATTATAAATTTAATTTAAATAGTAAGCTTTGATATTGACATTTTATTATAATAAATTATTAGTAATATTAGATACATTAGGGTAACTATAATTTAAAGTTAAGTAATTCAGCTTTATTGCTTTGAAGGATAATCAGTTGAAATTTGCTAATAGTATTTATATAAGTGTCAAATAAGAATCTTTCATTTAATTCATGTTATCATGATTGGATATTGAAACTTTAAAGTTATTTAGAGGGTTGACTTTATTCCATATTACTATAAATTGGTGAAGGAAGTGAGATATCCTAGATTAATCAATTCTGTATATTGTATTTTATTATAGTTTAGTATTGAAATATTTTATTTTTTATTAAGATTTGATGTTATGAATTTGTAAAGTTTTAAAAGAGAAAATATTATAAATTTTATTTAAAATGGATTAATGTGCATAAATCTATAGGCTAACAAAGCCTTTTATCATTTTTTCATTCCATTACAATTGATATATCTAATAAAGGCATATTACTGTTTTTAAATATTATTCCTTTGTTAATATTGTCTTTATTTTCATTTTATTAGCATTATTTTTATTTTATTTAGTTGTAATTAGTGATCAACTATTGGATTATATTTTATTTAATTACAGTTCATCTTTTAAGTTTGCAGATTCTTTTTTTTTTCATTTTCATTTCATTACAAATAGCTTCTAAATTCATAAGGTATATTAAGGTCATTATTTTTATCCATTCATTAATTTTTTTATTCAGTTATAAATAGAATTTAACATTTAGGATAGGTTTATATTGTAAGAAATGTTGTCAATTGATGAGGAATATTAAAATTTATCTTCCTTGTCCTTTGTTATCATTTTTATTGTGACAAATAGCTTGTTCAACAGAGACATATTATTATTTATAAACCAGTTTTGTTCTGTTATTTTCTTTATTTTCATTCTGTTACAAATGGTGACCAACAGATGGGCTACAGTTTTATTTTGTTACAAATGTCACCACAATTCATGGGGGCATTATTAAACCAGGACCATTTTTTCATGGTTTATTGTTATTCTGATTCTGTTACAAATGGCATGACTACCTAAGGTCTGGAAAATTATAGAGATCAAAGTCTCATACCTATTTGTGGAAGAATATAAAATTATATGTTTTATATAACAATAATATTTTTATAGATAGTTGCACTTTAATTAAAATGTTAAAGAATTTGTTTGAATAGTAGGTGAAGAAATATTTTGAATGCTTTAAAATGAATTTTATTGTTGTGCTTGTTTTTTACATATTTTTCGGTAACTGGAAAGTTGAATGGACAAATATTTTGCATTAAATAGCAAGACAATTTAAAATATTTTTATAATCTTTTTGGTTAAAAATAGGATATTATTTTCATAAGCAATTATAGAAGTCACTAGTGGTGAAACATTGGCAGGACCTGAAGATGATATTCAAGAAATGTTGAGAAAAATGATAGAAGATATATATAATAAGTTTGAGGTTCAAAGTAAAGAATTGAGAGAAATTAATAGTAAGTTGAATGTACAAAATGATATTTGATATTCAAAATAAAAAAATAAAGAAGATATTAGAGAATTAAAGGTAGTCAGGACAATTCAATAATAAATTAGATTTGTTTAAAATTAATTTTAATGCAATAAATATACAATTTGAGGAATTTAAATATAATCTAGACGTTAAATTAAGGGAATCCAATACATGTGATAGAAGGTTTAATGAATTAAGAGACCAATTAGATAAGTCACAAGAAAGATTTGAAGTTAGATTTGAAAATTTAGACAGTGAAATTAAGATATGTAAAGTTGAATATAAAGTGTTCAAGAAGGAGTATATGAAAATTGAATAGCATACAAAGAGGATCAGGAAGCATCAAAATTGAAAAATATACAGAATGATATAAAAATAAAGTACAAAGATGTATGTAAGAAACAGAATAAGGCTCATAATGAAATAAAGAAATTGAAAAAAGTATATAAAGAGTTGCAGGGTAATTTAAAAGGCATACAAGAAGAATTAAACAATATTAAGCAAGTAAGGCAGGAGAATTGGATGATTTAAGAGATAGGTTAAATAGTTATCAATTGTCTTTACAGGAAATAGAGAATTGTAATAAAAAGAAAGAAGAGATATTATAGTAAGTTGGAAGATAATAATTATTATAGATTGCAAGAGTTTGGAATTTATCAATCACAGCTATCTGAATAATGAAAGGCTAATTAGGTGAAAGTTATTCCTTCAGCAATTTAATTATAAGATGCAGTATTGTAAAGGAAAGGATAATATTATAGCAGATATTCTAAGTAGAAATCTTGTCAAAATAGACCCATATCATATAAATATAGACAAATCTTTCATCGTGATTATTTCTCTGGGAGTTGATGGTTCTGTTGAAAATGATTTTAAAAATCTATATTGAATTCTATTATTCAATATTTGAATGAAACAATAGAATTTTTACCAATTAAAAGAATGATTAAAAGTAATGTTATATTAAGATATTGAATGATTCAACACTTGTTGCATTATGAAGTTAGAGTAGACCATGAACAAACAATCATGGAGAATAGTGATACCATTACGTATTAGGAATAGATTAATTTATTATGCTCATTGTTTTCATGGACATTACAGACCCAGAAAGATAGAATATGTTGTTTACCTAATCACTGCAATAAACTTTTAGTCATAGATTTCTATGGTTCTTTGCTGATGAAGTTTAAGTTTATATTGATCACTTATGATGTGTTTTCTAAACTTGTGGGTGCATTCCTGATGATGAAAGGTAATGCAAGAATTGAATGACAAAATTTGTCATATTTTGTGTTCCATTAGAAATCCACAATCTTATGTGAGAGAATTAAGCATCAGTGGGGTAGATTGTTTAGTATATACTTAGATGACAACCACTGTAATTAGGTAAATAAGTTTAAGGAAGTGGTTAATTATATCAATATAACTCAAAATGAGTCAACTAAATTTACTCCAATATATCTATACTTCAGATATAGGAAGCCCATATTAATTAGGACTTCTTTATCCATTATATCTGGAGAAGAATTAAGCTATGATAGTGATCTATCAAAGGTTAATGAAAATTTGAGAGAAATGTGACAGAAATGAATTATACAAACCTCACACAAGATTTGTGTATTTAAAGTAGAAGATTTTGTATTTGTGAAGACTTCTCAAGTTAGTGACCTGCAGAAATATAAGTTTAAAAAGTTTTTAAATCTATATGAAGGACCGTTCCTAATAAAAAAAAATGGAGGAGAATGCATTTCCTTAGAAAACCCCTGATAGTGGAAAAAATACCTTCAATGTTCAGAGTTAAAACCAATGGCACTACCCAATAAATGTGACTTATTTAAAATTTATGTATGACATATCATAGAGTGTAATAAATTTAATAAATGTTGCTGTAATGTTTTGAGTTGGACTCTGTATTAATTGATAATAATGTGACCATATGTGTTAAATGAAAAGATGTGAGGTCTTTTATTTGATGTTTTAAATGGAATTAAAGTAAGACCAGACTAAACAAAAAGCATTTGCAAGTGACAGTGCATTAGCATTTCATAATTGTTGTGAAAAATATATGATACCAGAATTAAATAGTCGATAGTTGAAATATAATATTATAAATAGTATAGGATGTAGTATAAGAGGGAATAATTATTTAATGTTTGTGTTAATAGCTCCTTATGTTATTTATAAACTATCATATAATCCTAAAGATAGGAATATTCTATATCCCATAATAATATGAGATATATGAACAATTACATAGCAGTGCAAATATGACAAATAACAGAGACCTGTAGCTATTGAGTATTAACAGACAATATTTGATCTTAAAATTAGGAGTGTGAAATAATATTGATTTATAATTAAAACCTCTGGAACATAAGTTCCTCCTCAAAGTTAAGTAGTAGATGTAATCTTAAAAGAAATACTATATTGAAAATTGAAAAATACATTATGGTGTTTCATGGTATCATAGTATGAGTGATGAATTAAATGATTTTAATATAAGAGGACTTAAGGGGAAAATGTTATATTGTTTGGTTATAATGAATTTTAATGTTATTTTACTGATGGAAAAGGTTACTTAAAGGAGTTAAAAAAAGGTTAGTCTCAAATTTATAACAAAACTTTAGCAATTATGATTGACAAGTTAGATTAAAGCTAAAAGAACATGAAGATATAATCATACTTTATGATAAACTGTTAGTAATGATATCTCTGGCATGTTATACATTAAAAATATACAATAAATCAATAGGAATATATATAGGAGATGTGAATAAAAAAATATGGAAGTTTTTTGTCTTATTTTAAATTGGAATACTGATAGAGTATTCATAATTTGTGGTGATCAAATTGTAAAATATTATATACAAAAAGAAGAAGTATAAAAAAAGAAAATGATAAACATTTGTATATATTTGAGTAAAAATAACTCATTATATACATTAGATATAGCAATAAAGTTATTGTTGTTAGTTTATAAAAACAAAAATAAAACAAATTTGTTGATAGAAGGGAAATATTGTGCCAACTGAAATTTGGTGTAAATTTAATATGTGTTAGAATGTCAAGTATATTTTTTTTTCTTGGTTGAATTTTATTAAATAATGTATTAGCCCCAAGAGCATTCAAATAGGTTACTATAACAATGAAATAGTAAAGCAAGAAATGTGTTATTATTATTACTGCAACACAAAATTATAAATTACTATTATTTATTTAAAATGCATATATAATAATAAAGTTTATAGTTTTTAATAAAATTATTATTGTTTTTTTTATTTTATGTATTTTGTTTATTGCATTCATGAATAATAGAGTATAAACAATAGTCATGAATGTTTAATGTCTTAAATGTATTTGTTGTTATATTTACATGATATATGTAACATTGTATTGGGAAGATATATATATACAATATATATTTCCAGTGCCGTATGGTGAGGATATGATGTAAATTGTTTTAGTCTGTGTTGAATTAAACGAATATTGTTTGTATTTTAAAAGTGAATATTACTTATTATATGTGTGATGATTGTAAAAAATATATATTTTTATTGTTGTAAAAATAATTTTAAATGTGAAAAGCATTGTGATTTCAGTATAAGAGTAAATAAAGAGTGTAACCTTGGTTTTTACTGATTTCAATTATGCAAGGGTATAAAAGAGACTAAATGATTCAAAATTGCTCTCTGACATTTTGACATTCATAAACACAAACCTAAGCTCTTTCATGATTTTTTTTATTTATTTTAAAAGTATTTAATTATTAAGTATAAAAATGATGGGATAACAAGGATTTATTTGTTCAGATAAACTGACAAAATTGCTGAAAATTTGTTAAAGAAATGAGAAAGTAAATTCGTAGCATTCAAAGTCATCTTAATAATTTTTTTTACTGAAAATGGATATCACATAAACAAAATGTTTCAATAATAAAATATAAAAGCTAACAATGTAAGATTGTATATTCAAATTGTTTTGTGTTTGAACTCAGGATTTAAATCAATTTATTTGTATGATATACCCGTCAGAAATGGAGATCGGCATCTGTTCATTTATAATGCTATTATAATATTAAATAACTGCAAAATGAAGAATAAAATTTAGTATTTGGAAAACATTAGAATTAACAAAATATGCATTATTGGAATAACTATTTTTGATACTTTTACTTGGATTAGATTAATAAATATCGTTAAATTACAGCTCATGAAGTAGATTTTGGAGCTAGTGTGTTATTTTTAAATGCTATACAGGAGGATGGTGATTAGAATCAGGTTGTATGTTTATATATATATTATTTATTTATGTATTTCATTGTATAAATTGTTGCATCTTAAGTTACACAATTAATATATATGAAATAAAAGAAAGTTAAAATTAATTTAAAATGTAAATTTATATCTTAAGTTTTAGCAAGTAAAATTTTGATTTAAAATATTTTCTTATTCATTAGTTGCTAATTATTTTTGAATACACATCTTATAAGTACTGAAAATCTAAAAAAAACTATATCATAGTAATTATTCATTAGTATTTTATTTGAAAAGTGAGTGAATAATTAAACTTATGATTATTATATTTCATTTCAATTAATAAATTTATTATGAAGATTAGAAAAGGATCATTAATTTTTTTGTATTTCAAAGAGTGTATATATGCACCAACATCTTGTCATTTTACATAAACATATATAAGTTAAACATTATAAAGGTGAATTTTAATGTGTAAACACCTACTTTATTAATATTAATTTCAATGGAGAATATATTTCATAATATTTAATTATAGTACATGATTCAAATGTCTATTGACTATTTGTCATATATATATATTATTAATAAATTTTAAATTCATTTAAAACATATTAACTTGCTTTAATTATTATTCAGTTTATAATGCAAACCTATTGGCTAATAATATTTGGACAGATAATAGTCATGTTTTGACTTATACCATATAAATACTCATAAGACAATTTGGGAATTAAACGCTGGGATTGGTAAGTGTTTGTGCAATTACATATAATTTTTTTTATGGTAAATCCTATATATTAGCATTTAAATCAGGTATACACTTTTACATAGTAATAAATTAATGGGTGTGGTATTACTAGATATTTAGTAAATAATTAGCAGATTATCATAATTATTTTGATAATTATATGCAATAGTTCTTTTAAAGTAGAAATTTAACAAATGTATAATTAATTATAACTATCGTATTATTACTTGCTTTAAAATATAGTTTTGAAATTAAAGAAAACATTAGTGCATTTAACCATTATTTAGATAAAAATGTAAGGTAATTTAACTATAAAATGTACACAACTTGCTAAGACATGGAGGTTGGATAAGTAAGAAAAAAATTTAAAAAGTCTTTATTTAATGATAGTAAAACTTTGTAAATAATATATATATATATATATGTTGATATAAAGATTTTCACGGGTTGCATACATAAAAGACATATTTTGCAAGTTCATCCGTGTTAAAAAATTTTAAATATTGATATATCAACGTTTTGACTTGATTACACAAGTCATCTACTGGGTGATGGTAGAAAGATGGTTGTAGAGGCTCTACAATCACTGATTTGAAAAAAACGTTTAAGTTCCACCAATAGCAAAAATGTTAAATTAAGAATGTTTTTTAAAAAAATCGTTTCAAATAGAAGGAAATTTGCATGTATCATCTCACTTATTGATACAATCTGGCCATTTAAGTATCTCAATGGCTGCTCTAATTTTGCACTGGTAGAGATTATCATATTGGATATGGGATCAGAGAAAACAATTTTATGACCTGAATCTATAGTATGGAGTGAGAGTGCTGATGATGATGATGACTATTGTTTAACGCCATTAGCATGCTCATCTCCTAACACTGATGTGACGATTACTCATATCTATGTAAGAAGCTTTACAATTTTCACATGAAATTTGATAAATACCATGAGATTCGAGAGGGATCGAATCCTTAGACTTGGTTATTATATAGTTGATCTTTTGATGAGTAGAAAATGTTGTATTTATATTATAGCGTTTTAATATACAATTATATAGTTTTCATTTCCCAATTGAGGGCTTGTGTTATCAAGTCAAAACGTTGGAGCTTACACGGATGAACCCGCGATTACTCATATCTATGTAAGAAGCTTTACAATTTTCACATGAAATTTGATAAACACCATGAGATTCGAGAGGAATTGAATCATTAGACTTGGTTATTATATAGTTGATCTTTTGATGAGTAGAAAACGTTGAATTTATATTATAGCGTTTTAATATACAATTATATAGTTTTCATTTCCCAGTTGAGAGCTTGTGTTATCAAGTCGAAACATTGGAGCTTACACGGATGAACCCGCAAAATAGATTTTTTATATCTACAAACCGTGAAAAATTCGTATGAGCATATATATAATGACATTAATTACTTATACTTTTTCTATATAAATATTCTTAGAGAATAATATATAGATATAAAATAAACTATATAATATCTATATATCATAAGCATTTATGTAAAAATATATTTCACAAGAGCATGTTGACAATTATGATAATAACTCAACATTTTTTTTTTTTTGTTGAACCAGGCTTCTGATACAGAGAAACTTTATCAAAGCAACACTAATTGACTATATACTCTTGTAGAATATTTTCTTACAGATTATCTATGATATATAGAGTTGCTAATGTATATGTTAATGATCTTTGCTGCTTTGCGTTGATAAAGACCCTCTGTATTTAAAACCTGACTCAGCAAAGAAAAAAGCAAATATTGCTAACATTTATTACTGTAATTGTGGACAATTGTCTACATACCCTAACCGAAAATATTCTTTTATATATGTACGTTTATTATTATTATAGATAAATTTGCTATTTTATCTATCAATTAAAGTAAACAAACAAAATGTTAACTCATAGCTCTGCTTACTGAGCTTATTAGTGCTTATGCAATTTATAAATGATTTCTGAAAAGATTCAGAAGGAAAATTAATTTAAAATAATATCAAACCTCGATTACTTAACAAATAATATATAATAATTAAGTATTATAATAACTTTTTCAAAAACTTTAATATAAAACTAAAATAAAATTTAAAAACATTTAATATTTGCTGAAATATATATTATTGTTTAATATTATTGACCAGTAAAGAATAAAAGGTTATTTTCTCCAATCCATAACTTTTCTTATTCACTATACTCGGGCAAACTCTTTTTATTTCACCCATCTATCTTATATGCGATCAATTTCTAGATTTTTAAAATCTTTTAGATCCAATATTAAATTTTGTCTTCATCTATTATCGTCCTTTTAGCAAATTGTGCAATTTAATATGTTTTCATCATTCATCATCATCATCAACTATTATCAATCCACTGCAAAGTGAATGTCTCTCCAAGTTCAATACAACTTTTCCTATCTTTAGCTTCTATTCTCCACATCACCCCTACACACTTTCTTATTTCATCCATCCATCTCATGTGTGGTCTCTTTCTGGGTCTTTTACAATCTCTTGGAATCCAGTTTAAAATTTCAATTGTCCATCTATTATCATCTCTTCTAGCAATATGTCCAGCCCAACTCCACTTCAGTCTTTTAATTTTTTCAATGAGGTCAGTAACCCATGTTTGTTCTCCTACCCATACATTGCGTTTTCAATCTCTTCTTGTTACTCCCAACATGCATCTCTCAATTCTTCTTTGAGTGGTCTGAAGTCTCTGTATTGCTCTTCTGTTAAGTATCCAAGTCTCAAACCATAAGTAAGACCTAGCAAAACACATTTATTAAAAACCTTTTTTTTCTTCAAATGCATAGGCATATTTCCTTTTAGTATCAAATTATTTATACCAAAAGCACTCCAACCAAGTTTAATTCTATGATTAATTTCATCCATTATGTTTCTATCTGTATTAATAATCTGACCAAGGTATTTGTAACTGTTAACTTCTTCTAACTCATCATAATCAATCTTTATTTTCATATTTTGAGAAAATCTATTAAACATTACTTTAGTCTTTTTAACATTTATCTTCAGTCCTACTTTCCTACTTTCATCTGATAACTCCTGCAACACTTCCTGTAACTCTAAAGCATTATTTGCAAAAACAACTACATCATCTGTAAAATCTAAATGACTTAAATAATCTCCATTTACTTTCACTCCTTTAGCTTCCCATTTTAAACCACAAAATACTTCTTGCAGCACTGCTGTAAAAAGTTTTGGAGATATGGAGTCACCCTGTCTTACGCTCTTTTCAATGTTGATTTTCCTACTATCATTATGTAATCTAATTGTTGCTGATGCATTTTTATAAATATTCTTTAAAATATGATAATACCCTGGATCTACATCTTGATGATCCAATGCTTTAATCATTGAAGAAATGTTTATAGAATCAAATGCCTTTTCATAATCTACAAATCCTAAGCATAATGGCAACACATATCATTTGTTTTTTCTATAACTTCTCTCAATACCTGAATATGATCTACTGTACTAAAATCACTTTTAAATCCAGCTTGTTCTCTTGGTTGGTGGAAATCCAGTGTTTTCTGTAGACGAGTTGTAATTATCTTAGTAAAAATTTTGTATAAAACTGATAAAAGACTGATAGGTATGTAATTTCTAATATATTCTTTATCACCTTTTTTAAATATTAATACTGCATTCTTCCAATCATCTGGCACATCTTTATCATTTAGGCATTTGGTATTTAACTTTGCTAAAAAAAAATTATATTTCTTCACCTGCTTCTTTTAAAATATCAATTATAATTCCTTCATTATCTGGAGCCTTGCCTTTCTTCATAAATTTAATTGCATGTCTCACTTCCTCATTCAAAATTCTGGGCAATTCAGAAGATATAATAGGTATAGGAGGCACTTGTTCTTTATTACTATATAATTCTTGATAGAAGTCTTCTACACATTTCATGATGCCATCTCTCTTTTTAGTAATAATGCTATCTTTTTTTTTTATTTTTCATCATTAAGATGTTTTAATTATGTTCTTATTTATTTATTCTCTAAATCTTGTATTCCAGTTTCAATCTCTTTGTTAATCTCAATACATATTTTTCATACTTTGTTGTCTAGTCTGAAGTTTATACATTGTTTTTCTATTGTCTCCAAATCTCAAATTTATATACGAACAGGTCAAACATATCTATAAAAAAAACTCTGCTTTCAAACCCAGGATTTTTTATTTTTAATATCAAATTAGTTTTACCAAAAAGCACTCTTTCCATGTTTCATTTTATAATTGAGTTTACTCATTATGTTTTCAGCAATATTAATAATTTGACCAAAGTATTTCTAGTTATAAACTTCTAATTTATGATTATCAATCTTTTTTTTAATCAATTAACGTTATTTTACTCTTTTTAGCATTTATTGCTAGGCCTATTTTCTTGCTGTAATCTGATAACCCTTTGCAACATTTCTTGAAGCTTTTAAAGATTATTTATAAATTTTCTCATGTCATCAGTAAAATTTAAATGACTAAATAATCTCCATTTACTTTTATTCTCATAATTTTCTATTTTAATCCACAAAATAAGTTTTGTAAAACTACTGTAAAAAATAGTAGAAATATGGAAACACCTTTTCTTACATAAATTATAATATAGAAAAGTTTCACCGCGCATCAGCTATGCGCGTACTATTAATTACATTTTTATTATTCTTAATATGGGCATGTACTCTAATCAAAGCTATTACATTTTAATAAATATTTTTTATAATTTGCCAATATTCTGGAATTTGTGTCTTACTATTCATTCGAAAGCTTTATTAATCACATGAAAACACATAGAGAATCAAATGCCCTTTTTTTCAATTTACAAATCTAATGCAAAATTGCAACTTATATTCATTGTTTTTTTATTATAACTTCTGCTAATACTTTGATCTC
Source organism: Epiperipatus broadwayi (assembly GCA_028023455.1). Lineage (NCBI taxonomy): Eukaryota > Metazoa > Onychophora > Udeonychophora > Euonychophora > Peripatidae > Epiperipatus > Epiperipatus broadwayi. The sequence goes on along the minus strand of JAQFVV010006202.1, from coordinate 19,081,421 downwards.
TTTTGATACACTCATATATAAATATAACATTTTTTGATTGGTTTGAGACCAAAGTTCTCTGTAGATAGATATACCGATATTAGGAAAGAAACTTTTACAGAACTGATGGAACACTGATAGGTCTTTATTTCTAATATTCTTTTTTCATTGTTTTGATTTTAATATTACTATATTCTTACAATCATCTGGTAAGTCTTCATATTTTAGACATCTGGTATATAGCTTAGTCAAAGATTTCTCTATTTTTTCATTTACTTCTTTTAAGAAATTAGCAATGTATTCATTTCCTATAGATTCTTATTTCCTAGAAATTTTCCATTTTTACATATTTCATTTCATCAATTGAAATACTCATCATTTTAAAAAAATATTCTTGTTAATAGTATGGTACACTTTTTGTTCATTTCTATTTTATCTTATTATGCCTTTCCCTTTGAGTAATACTGTCATCTTTTTTTCTTATTGCTGGAACATTTATTTTACTAACAGCAAGATGTTATTTTACATTTTGGAATCTTTTGTTCTTTTCTATGATCTTTTTTTTCAATTCATATTTATATTTCTTTAGTTATTATTAACTATATTTGGTTCTTCTAAATGAATCATTTTTAAATAATTTATATTTTTTCTTTATATATATTGCCTTGTCTCTAGAGAAAATTTACTGATGAGTTTCTGATTTTTATACATTGTGTTTAAAGAATTTTTCTCAATAGCTGTTATCTCTTCAGCTTTGTTTTTAAACAAATCTTACATCTCACTTTGATTTGAATCTATTAAATATATTACAATATTGAAGTACATTGTTCTTTTAATCAAAATATAAAGTAACTTTGCTACATCTTCATTTGGATGCTGGATTTTTCTCAAAATAAAAAAAGAATATATAATATACAAATTTCCTTATTGGAAATTCCACAAGTCTATGCATTTTTTATTTTCTCTTTTTATCCAAATTTACAGTAATTTCATCTTGCAATGAATGATTTTCTAATTCTATTAAGCTACTTTTAGAATATCGGTCTAATGAAAAGCATTCCATACATCTAAATAAAAATCCTTAATTTTTTCATCAGAATAAGACTTTGTTGAAACATAAATGCAATTCTCTTTATTTGGTATCTTCTTCTAAGTCTAATAATTATTATTAATTATAATTAATCTTGCTACTCTTTCCAATATATTCTAAATCTTTACATTGCTGTTTTTTTTTTGTTTATTTATAAAGAATTGAATTCTATTTTAATTTTCACTATTTATGTCTTTATAGTAAAGTCCATGTCCACTTTGTATTTTCTATTGTTCATCTTTTTTTAACTTCACAAATTCCAAAAATATATCGTTTAATATTAAAAAGTCCTTCTACTTTATGTAATCTTTTTTCACTTAAAATGATCTATCACTTTAAATGGCATGAAAAAATCATCAAATGGTAGTCCATTCATTTTTAAGACTGATTCTTAATATCTTTTGCTTTTTGAGTTGTTGGCTGAGGACTTTACAATTTCAGGGTATGTCATCTGTAATTTATTTTTGTCTCTATGCTTTGTAAATATAAAAAAAGAATAACTGTCTACACGTTAGCACATTCACACATTAATTCTGTTCTCAAGAAAACCTAATTTATGATTCAGTTAAGGGTTAACATTTATCTAGAAAGAATCTTTAGAGATAAAAAGCCTGTACACTTTTCATGTTGGTTGATGTGTGATGGTGAGCATCAAAATTTATGCTTATTTGTCCTATAATTTATTATAAAATAATAATAGCTGTCTTGTCAAAAATATATTAAACAGGAGTTTGCTTCAGAAGTACTTTTGATTACTCAAATCATAATTATTAATTGAACTTAGTAGACAAAAAAATAAAAAATGTAACATGATTTTCCAAACATTATATATTTCAGTTCTTAGTGCATTGATTTTTTTATTATGGAATTGTAAAATCTAATTATAAGAATTGCCTCTTTAATCTTTCTTTTTCTAGATTTTTTTATCTAGAAAAATAGTATTGATTAAGCAAAAATTAAATTCAAAATTATAAGATTTTTTTTATGATCAAAAAAATGTGAAGTAACAGGTTTTATATGATTAAAAAGAAATTGGTATGCCTTTAATATTTTCCTATACAATATTTTGATTCATTTGTATATAATTCATAGTATTTATATATAATTTGATAGATTATATTACTTTTTTGCTCTGTAAGTATAGCATTTTTAATATTATTGCCTAATTTATGTATATTTGGTGGAACATAAAGTGAAATAAATTTAAATAAATTATAATTAAGAAAAGACATAGATATTCATTTTTTACTATTTCTGTTTTCATTTATAACAAAAACTTTTTAATTAAGTATATTTATGCATTCTATTGTATCCAATATTTATAAGTTCTTGAGCAAACACTTTTATATTTTATTACTTTAAAAATTATGTAATCTTTTGGTACTATTTAGAAAAAAATTAAAATTTGCCATTTTATGTATCATTGGATCACATGATTTAAAAGTGATTATTAAATCCTCATTTTTGAATGGGTTTAGAAAATAATTCAATTTAAAGTATTATCATATGTAGGTAGATATTTGTAAACTAAAAATTTAAAGATTTCATTTTATTCATTAATATTGGTTCAAATTTAAATTGTTTAAATTGTTTAATTTATATAGAAGTGAGTCTATAATTATCTTTTGGACCACAATCAATAACATGATTACTACATCTGGACTAATCTACACTTTTTAAAATTACTAGTACTTAAATATAGTTTTCATATTTAAAAATGTCAAAGTTAAATATTTGAGTGACCATAGAAAGACCCATAAGCCATCTTATATTTCATTTATTCTTATTCAAAATGACTTCAATGTTGCTAAATTATACAAAACTTAACATGAATTTTACTGTAGATTTATTTATAGAATTTATATCTAAAACATATAATATTTAAATAAATAAAATAATCAAAAAGAGCCATATAATGCAATAACATATAAAGAAGCTATATTGCCTCAATTATGAAACTTCTTATTTTTAATTATTTTAATAAATTCTAATGTTGAAACTAAAGTAAATTGACCATAATCCATTGCCTGTATTATCACTATTATTTTTAACTATTATTTATCCATTGCAAGATGAAGGTCTCTCTAGGTTTAATCCATTTTTTCTTATCTGTAGCCTCTCTTTTTACATCAGACCAGCAAACTTTTTTATTTTATCCAACTATGTCATGTGTGATTTCTTTCTAGATCTTTTACAAATTCTTGCAATTTGCTTAGTATGTCAACTGTTTGTCTATTATCATCTCTTCTAGTTATATATCAAGCCCAGCTTCATTTCAGTCTCTTAATTCTTTTGATTGGTGTTAGTAATATTGTTTATTTTTTACCTATGTATTTTGTTTTGAATTCTTTCTTTTTACTCTTAATATACATGTGTGCATTCTCTTTTGTGAAGCACTGAAGCCATAAGTCCATCAGTAAGAGTTGGTAAAATATATTTATTAAAAATCTTCCTTTTCAAACACATAGACATATTTCAATCTAATATTGTTATTTCTACTACAATATTTGGAATAATAATTTGTATAAAAATAATCATAGGTTTAGAAATCATATGGTGAAGATTGCACCATATTATAATTATTTTTTATATAGTCAGTTGCATTGACATTCAATAAACTACTTAGAAAATGTACTCTACAATTACTGACCATTATTAGTTGAATTGGTTATAAGCTATCTATTTTTTAAAAAAATATTCTAAGGCTGTTTTCTGGCTAGAAAAATATACAAGCTATGGCAGGAATTGAATGTACTAAGTATAATGCTATGAGACTTTTTATAATATATATAATTCATATAATGGCGTTAACTATTTATACTTCTGCATGGAATATAATAAATAAAATGTGTGTTTATATGAAACTATAGAGAAATTTATTATTTCTATAAATTAAATATGGTTTAGCGCTTTTGAAAACTTATGGCATTCTCATATTCACATGTATGAGAATGCCATTAATTCTTTAAAGCAATTGCTTTTAAATAATTGATGAGTTGGACATTCCACATCACTAGGTGAGGGTTCATGATAAATTTAATCAGAGAAGTAAATTTTAAAATCAACAAGTTATTATTACCATTTATTTTAAATTGATTAAATTGTTTTAATTAAATAGAGCAATCTCTCTGGTTTATAAACTTTGCAATTAAGGATTCAAAGAAAATATATGCAAAGATAAATGGCGAATGTAAGTATAACATATATATATACAATCAGATAAAGTAAATATGATAACAAAAAACTCTGGAATAAACTCTACTCAGAATGACGTAATATTAGAACTTCAAATTTTAAAATATTAACAGACTTTAAAACTGGTCCACTTGACTGTAAACAATATGAAAATAAATACAATTTATCCAAACCACTTCAAAGACTTTTTAGCAAAACCCCTTATTTGTGCGTATATATATATATGTGTGTGTGTGTTTTGACTGTCCCGCGGTCTACTTCAGAGCCAATTTATTTTAATCTCTTTAAAAAACGTTTTTTTTTTTTTCAACATTTTTTTAAACGTTTTTTTAAGTGATTAAAATAATTGAGAGAGCGAAAATCTCTCAAGCGCTTATGACTACAACCAGCCAATCAAATCTTAAGCACTGAGACAGAGAATTTAATAAGAAAAGAGCGGTTCACTCTCTTCTTTACTTGTCTTAATATATATCCAAGCCAGTCCAAAGTACTTATATTTGAAAGCATGAATCTTAAATATCATCACACTTAATTCACCGAGTTCAAATTATAAACATACAGCATGAAATCTGATTAAAGTAAAATGGCTTTGAAGAAGACTTCAGCTTTGTTGAAACATAGATGTATGTATATATGTACAAATAAAGAATTTTGTTAAAAGGGTTCAAAGTGATTTGGATAAATTGTATTTATATAATATATTACCGAAAATAAAGAAAAGGGTGATTTTGGTAATAAGAAAATAACTGATATATAATTAAGAATTGCAAATCTAGTAAGTTTTCTACTGAAAGAAGATAATATATAAAGAAAAAAAATATGAAATTTTTTTAATGATTTATTAAGTAAAATTGAATACCTAGGATATTGTAAAATTGTATAAAAAGAATTAATAGTGATATAAAAATGTATAATTGTGAAGTAACAACAAATTATAGAAATGAATAAAAGCTATCATGGTAATTAAAGAAAGATTGTTTCAGCAATAGTTATAAAAAAAATTATATAACAATAAAGAATAAGAAAACAAAATATTCCCTTACATTAAAACAGGCAAAACTCTCCATACAGTAGTGCCACTCAGTGCCAACCAGAGTAATCAATGGATGCCAGAAGGCTTGTGCATAAAATCCCTATCTAGTGTCTACTCATCCAATATCCCCAGACTAGTTTCTGGCTTGTGGTCTTTGTCAGTGATGAGCTTTGGATCTGAGAGCACTGTACCTAGATCTTAGGATCTAATGCAACCCTCCAGCAGCCACCTTTTATCTCTACTTAACTACAAAACCATGAGAATAAAATTGAAAACACAATAATATTTTCAATTTAAGCTCAATAGCTTATATAGTCATATGGGTTGAACTCAGTTCAGTACCCATACATTTTGGGGTCTTTGGCAAGCCTTCTGGCATCCATTGATTACTCTGGTTGGCACTGAGTGGTACTACTGTATGGAGAGTTTTGCCTGTTTTAATAGTAATGTGCTAGCATAAGAAATAGTGGTCATGCGATGTTTGATGGTTTAACACCAATCCTGCCTAAGAGGATAGTGGTGGTTATGGTTGTTAAAGAGCCAAAGACACCAAAATGTATGAGTACTGAACTGGATTCAGACCCATATGATTATATAAGCTATTGAGCTTAGATTGAAAATATTATTGTTTTCAATTTTATTCTCATAGTTTTGTAGTTAAGTAGAGATAAGAGATAGCTGCTGGAGGGTTGCATTAGATCTTAATATCTAAGTGCATTGCTCTCAGATTCAAACTTTTCACTGATGAAGGCCACAAGCCAGAAACTAGTCTGGAGATATTGGATGAGTAGGCACTAGGTAGGAATTTTATGCACAAGCCTTCTGGCATCCATTGATTACTCTGGTTGGCACTGAGTGGCACTACTGTATGGGGAGTTTTGCCTGTTTTAATAACAGTAATGTGGTAGCATAAGAAATAGTGGTCAAGTGATGGTTGGTGGTTTATCCCCTATATTTACTACATTTTTTGAATTGCCAAATATTTTAAATAAGGAAATGAAATATGCAATTAAATCTATGAAGATTGAAAAAGCTCCAGAAAATGGTGAAATTTTTATTGATGTTTTGAAAGAAGCCAATGAAGAAATAAAAACAATTATTAGCAAAATTATAAAGATATGCTATGTAATTGAAAGAATGCAATAGTAATATTGATATTTATTAAAGATGATAAAGAAGATATTTAAAATATGGATCTGTCAGTATTCTATGATAATTACAACTTATCATACCATTTACATCTTTTTTAAACACTTTATCACTACTACTTTTTTATATCAAAACTTTATTCTAACAGTTTCGACTTTATAAAAGCTACAATATTCAAATATTTAATTATATAATTACTACACTTATACACAAATTTATATACATAATTAAATACACAAAATAAAACATACATTTAAATCTGAACTGTTAGAATAAAGTTTTGATATAAAAAATATTATTGATAAAGTGTTTAAGAAAGTTGTAAATAGTATGATAAATAAAAATCAATACATAGGAAAAGGAAGAAGATAATTACAATTTATCTAAAATGAGTTTTGGATTCAAATCAACCAAAAGAACAAGTTAGATTAAAAATGATTATAGCCCAACTAATCACATTCCAAGTATTGGGACAAGTTTACAGAAAAGATCAATCCATATAAGTGTTCTTTATGTTTTGGATTTATAGAATTTGAAATAGCATTTAATTATATAAGCATTTCCAAGATGATTAAAGTTTGGAATCATCAATATATAGACCCAAGATCCAGACATATTCTGTAAAATATTTATCAAATGCTTATATGATGATATTAAGATGAAACATCGATGATTCCATAACTCCAAAACTTTTTCCAATTTTATGAGAAATATTTCATGAATCAGAATGAAAAGCTAAAAGATTAAAAGTAAACAGTAATTATTTAAATATTCTAGAATTTGCAAATGATGTGGTTGTTTTAGCAAATAAAGATTTAGAATTTCAAAAAATACTGCAAGAATTATCAGATGAAAGTAAGAAAATAGGATGTTAAAAAGATGAAAATAATGTTCAGTGGATTTTTTTAGAAAAAGAAAATAGAGATTGATGATCATGAATTAGAAAGAGTTAACAACTACAGTACTTTGGTCAAATTCTCAATAAGCTGGAAACATAATGGATTAAATTAATTGTAATATTAAAATTGGATGAAGTGCTTTTGATAAAAATAACTTTAGTATTAAAAGGAAATATACATATGTATTTGAGAAAAGTTTTTAATAAATATGTTTTACTGGTTCTTATCTGAGACTTGGACAGTTAACAGAAAAGCAATAGAGAGATCTTGTGACCATGCAATGAAATATGGAGTGGTTTTTGTGAATAATAAGAAATTAAAAAATTAAATATGAGATCAATATAACAAATAGATATGACTAACATCATTGAAAAAAATTAGAAGATTGAAAGAAAACTAAGTTGGAAATTTTGTTAGAAATGATGGTAATAGATGAACAATTAGTGTTTAAAATTGGATCTCAAGAGAATGAAATTACATGTAAGATAGAGATGAATTAAGAAATTTGCTTATATTATTTGGAGGACAGATACTATAAACCAGAGAAACTGGATTAAACTTAGAGAACATTTTAATCCTGCAATGGAATTGGTAGTAGTTTTAAATAAAGGTAATGAGAAATATCTCAGAATTTAATTATATTATTTATTCAGACTCATCATTGGCTGACTTCCAAAGTAAGTCTGTGTGTTTCAATGAAATTTTAATGTATATATTTGTATTGAAAAGTTAGTATTAACTTGTTTTGGTTAAAAAATAATTTAATACAATTGAAACCTCGTAAATGGAAATGATTCCATACAAATGCTAAATAATGTTTGTACTTGAAAATAAAGAAAAATCAATTTGTTTCCTTTGCATTGTAAATACTATAGAAATAAAAATTAAAATTTCACACATTTTTAAATCTCGTTATTAATTTTTATTTGTTTATTTATTTTTTATTGACGCATATACCGTAAACGAAAAAAAATCTTCCTTTATTTAATTTAAAAAATAAATAATACTTCTGTATATAATATAAATATAAAATAAAATAACAATTCGTGTCAATTGTTAATGCAGAGTTTCTTTAATATAAATAAAATAATAACAAATAATATTTCCAAGCGCTTTCAACTCTTATGAGACCTTATCAAGGCAGTGTAAAAAAAATTCTATTTTCTCCTAGGTGATGAATTTAACATTTCATTGTATTGGCCAGAAATAACTAATCGGAAAGCTGGTTAATTTCGAATTCATAGGACAAGATGAATTTTGTATAAGATATGACTCTTTAATCTTACGTTTTTTAACATGTGTTTCGTGCATTAATATTATATATATGTAATCCAAAGAATTTTACAATATTAATGCATGAAACACATGATAAAAAACGCAAGATTAAATAATCATATCTTATACAAAATTCATCTTGTGCTATGAATTCGAAATTAATCAGCTTTCCGATTAGCCAATACAATGTAATGTTAAATTCATCACCTAGGAGAAAATAGATTTTTTTTTTTTTAAACTGCCTTGATAAGGACTCGTAAGAGTTGAAAGCGCTTGGAAATATTATTTGTTATTATTTTATTTATATTAAAGAAACTCTGTATTAACAATTGACACGAATTGTTATTTTATTTTATTTAAAATTTTATTACTGGAATATGAACATAAAATTATTTTTTTTCCAAAAATCATTTTATTGTTTTAACAATATGTATTTTTATTCATTTGTTATAAGAACAAAAGTTTTTACACATATATATTATATCTTATGGCACTTGCTTTCAAACAACGTTTATTTATATAATAGCTAATTTAGCGATTGCCATATTTGCATATTCTTATACTAATGACAAAAGTCATAAGATAATTTATATATTTGTTCATTAAACTAAACAGGTTAAGTTTCTGATTAAAGTTATAGCCGTCATTTATACTTAAAGTTTATTTTTAATTGCTTTTATTTTGGTGTGAAATCAAATTTCAGATGATAATTTTATATCTTTTATTAAATAAATACATATTTTTAACATCATTAACTCAGATTAGCGTGAAATCCAGATGATAAATTTATTTTAAGAAAAATTTATGATCAAAATAAATAATAAGTATTTTTAAGTTGTAATAATTTTAATTGGTTTGAAAACTAAATTAGAGATAGTTCACATATTATACTTGTGCTAATTTAAAATGTTTCAGCAATATATAAACATATAAATAGTATATAATTCAATGTTTTATAATATGCTAGTATTATTTATACATATGGACAGACTTAAAATATAAGCATATAAAAAACTTTGTGGTGTAATGATTAATTACTATACATATATCTCCATGCCTATAATCTTTTAATTCAAATGTGTGTAGGTTAAAACTTAGAAATTTTTTTTAGTCTACAAACAAAAGTATGGATATTGTTAAATAGCCAGTTTGTAACTAACTTCTACTGCATCATTATTGTTTAGAATTTTTGAAGAAGTCTTCTTTCTTCAGAGAGTAATATAGTAGTTGTCTTAATTTATTGACTTATATTTATTCTATAAAACACTTAGAAATTATTTTGCACCTGGAAATAAGAACTCTGGCGTTTGAATTTTTTTATGAGAATATGAATATATTTTTTTCACTTGAGTGGAGTTAGGAAAAAAAATACTTTAGTTAATTTATTAATATTTTTAAAGTTTTTTATATTATGTTTTTAGATTATTGATAATATAAGTATGCTTTATATATATAATATACAAATAAAAATACCATTTAAAAACTATTGTAATAACAATAAAAAGAATAAATATAATTGTAATTAACTATTGTATACAATCTTTCAATCTGAAGTAGTGATTTTCGTTAATTCCATAACCTGCGTCAATTGCCATTGAATTTAATGGTAGTTGAGGAGGTTATTGAATTAACCGAAAGTACTTCTGCAGATTGCAAGACTGTATATAATAGTTTATTACCATTATATTTATTTTTATTGTTATATATTGTACCCTTACTTCTTGATATGTAAAATAGTTTAAAAATACAACTAGCTCAGTTACATTATTATGCTTAATTAAAATTTGCATATCTATCTTTAATATACTTTTATATTATCATATCTTAATTAAATTTATTATCAATCATCAAAATCAATATAGTTCTAGATTATACTAATTAAATAAGTATTTATAAAATTATGAGACTGTGAAGTAAAGTTACAAAGTAATAAGCAGATTTACACTGAGTCAATATCTCCCAAGATACTGTCTCAATGGCATAAGAATACTACCACTACCTTATTATCTTACCACTACATCTATAGCATTCTTATGACTTTTAAATGAAATAAATTATCTTTAATAATACTAAAATAATTCCTAACTTTTAACTTAAAATATAATTAAATAATCTCAGGTTCTTCTAAGTTGTTTTAAAATAATAATAACTCATGTAAATAAGTATGATGTGGGATTTTATATCAAACTTAAATACACCTAACTTATTTTAATAATAATAATAAATAATACTAATCTTAGAGTGTAATTTAATCTCATCTATTTCTATGATATAATCAATCATTAAATGAATAAACAATCATATGTATATCTTTTATTTCATATGGTATCTTCATTTTAGGAATAGATCAAAATCTTATACTTAATAATCTGTGGCAATAAACAATACTGTATTCTTATAATGTGCATTATAATCATCTTATGACCATTGCAATATTTTCTGTTCATGTCAATCAATTCTTATAAAATAATGTTAAGCAAATATTGTATTCATTTCTAAATAATAATAACAAATTCATTTTTGTACAAATATTATGTTTATTTCAAATCATCTGATGTCAAAATGCTGTGGTGAAAAATAATGAAACTCGACACACTTTTAAAACAAATTAACAAATTTATTTACAATAACTTCAAATAAAATTTATTTACACTATTTACAGTTTTAGAATTTAGGAAAATAAATAAAAATAAAATAAGAAATTACAAATACAAGAAGTTTATACTGTTACTAATTCATGTGCTTAACAAGCAATTATACATTCTTCAAATACTATACTAATAATATTATAGTATGTTTTCAAAAAAAAACTTAGATTTTTTAAAATAAATGTTAATAAACTTCCATTACAAATAATAATATATGTCAAGACTATTTATGTAGCATGTGTAAACAATGAAACTTCACTAATTAAATAGCTACATTAATTAAGTATTACCATTTATAATGTATCATCATATATTTACTTTATTATTAGCATTGCTTAATAGCTTTATAAAATTAATGTATCTTTGTAATGTAAAACAAATAATTGACTGTAATTATACTTTACTTAATGTAATTCCTGTTATATGTTTTATCAAATATGCATTACATATCTGTACTGTTCAAATACTATTATTTAAATCATTTATCAATTTCAAATTCATAAAGCATTACCTTAGATAAATTCTATGATTCTTTTCTATGTAAAATCATTACTTTACTTTATGTGTTATTTTAATCCTTTCTAATAATTTCTATCTATAAAACACATTCTAAACTTATCTAAAATTTCCGGAAAATAAATATCAATTTTAAATAAAATATTCATTATCTAAACTACCTATACTACATTGTCTATACTTAATAAACTTCAATCCAAATATAAGCTTCTACCCATAACGTAACTTAACTTATTTAATAAAACAAAATACAAAAAAAATAGAGTCTTTTCAAATCTATTCTTATCTTGCAAATAATAAAATAATTACCTAAATAAAGAATAAATATAATTCTAATACTATAACATAATAAAATATCAAAATTTATTTATGAAAGAATCATATAATTATTTCTAAGCTTCTTACGTAATGTTGTATCATGTTGACATTATAAATTAAAACTTATGCATATTTTAATAAAGTTCGTTGCCAATATAATGTATGTGTTTTCATAAAATATCTATCCATTCATTCTACAACAACATAATATTCAGTTGATCTAAAGAAAAAACATATTAAATTCATTAAAAATCATTATACAATATTTTTACCATAATAATAATAATGTCCAATCTGCTATCCAGCATTCTTCGGAATTTGCAGCTTCATAAAATAAAAATCATTCACATTTACACTCATAAACATTCATTAGAATATTCCGTGTTATATTAATTATAAAATAAATTTATGTAATTAATTATTATATTATTTTTAAGTTATTATTTAATAAATGTACCTAACCTACTTTTAATAGTTTAATAATATTTTAAATTTTATGTTAAATAAATAAAATAAAAGATTCATATTACGTATTCCAGCGACGACTTTTGTTCTACCATAAAAGTTCTAACAAATATCCTACGTATAAAGTCAATAGAACACTATTTCCTGTTCCGTTGTATCACGTGTTTCTTGAAAGTTTATAAAAAAATGGTAACGTTCTTTTTTTTAAAAATAAAATAAGTTCCCACAAGAAAACAAAATAAAATTAAAAAATAGTTTATAAGTTCTCTTTCTGGATCCAGTTCTTCATAAAATATTGTTCAAAAGTTATTATTTCTAAATTAATTTATAATTGTTGAATTATTCTCATTTAATTACTTCCATTAACTTAGCTTGGCCTGATTTGGTTTGGCCTGGACGTCCACGTATTACTTGCGCATTTTTCAAAACAATATATCTAGGTAAGAATCTATTTTTCCATCTATAACGTCCAGCGTTTTAGATTACTTCAATATAATAATTTTATTATATTACGATTTTAAATAATCATATTTATAATCTATTTGCCTTTTCAAATCGTCAATATTTAGTCTTTTAAGCACAAAGACTTAACAAGGCATGTATTTATTAAAATTACTACTTCTTATATCTTTACTTAAGATATACATTTTATTTTTTAAAAATCTGCAAAAATACTTTCTTTCTATAGAAGTATTCATATTTCTTTTAAATATCTATTTATAATAGACAATAGTAATTTAAACTTTTTAACACTATTTATAGTCCAAAATACTACTTTTCTCCATCTCATAGTTTTATGTACTAATCCAGCGTCTGTTATTTTTCTAGCATAAAGTTTCTGATATATTTCTCCGATACGTGATGTTTCCATGATTATTTGTACGTAAATTGAGTTTCGATATTGAGAAGACCAATAGGGAATTATTAAGTTTCTACTGCATACTTATCATTTAAAAATTATAAAATTATATACAATAACACTCTTATGATTTTACAACTGATTTTAAGAGCGTTTATAAATTTACTTAGCTATTTTCTCAATAGCACGATTAACTTAGAAATTTAATTACAGAGAGCCCCCTTCAACAATTGAATCCAGCTTTTATACTGCCAGAAACTCCTTATCTGATTGGTACATTTAAACAATCAAACTTTCTAGCTTATTTACATATTTACTAACACACTATTAAAAATAAAATAATGACTTATTTAATATTTAATATTATCACATTTTAAAAATAATTTTATCGTTTATTCAAATCTATCAAACATTTTTTAAAATATTCTTTCTCACTTGATTTAAATCTTAACTTTTATAAGATCATTTAAAATAAACTAAATCTTTTAAATACGTTATATTTTTAAGACAATATTTTTAAAAATCAGATTTAATATTCTACATTAATATCTTTATTTTTATCTCGTGATAACTCACGTATTATTTATAAATTTCACAACATAATTTTAAAATAGTTTTTGCAACTTTATGAGAAAGCTTCCAAGCATGTGTGTGTATATCTCTAATTAACATCTGTCTTTACAATACAAGAAACGCTTCCCATAATCTAAAAATAACTTAACAATTGCTTTTTTAAAATAAATATTTATTTTTAAAAATAAATAAGATATTACATCAGATTTTAAAATAATTATTTGATATGATTAAAATCAAATATTAATCTCAATTTGAGTACTTATAATTTAAAATATTTCTATTCACTTTTAACATATATTTTAAATTAAATAAATATCTTTGTCTAATTTTAACTTGTCTTTTAAATACTTTAGCTTCAAACATTTGTCATTAAATTTATTAATGCAGTATTACATCATAATCATCATCATTTTTTAAATATCTTCTCAATATCAACACAATTCACATATCAAATACTCATAGATTGCTTTAATTAAACTTATGGTAACATTACCACAAGCAAAGTCAACATCACACATTTTAAAATACTTCTTAAATTTAAAATTTTCTACTAGATTAGCACAAAACTTAAATGGTGACCCATACAAAAGGGCACAATATATATATATATATATATATATATATATATATATATATATATATATCATATATATATATATACAACCATTAAATGTCTATATTTTTAAATCATATAATAATAATTCAAACAAATATATTTAACAAAGTATTCATCAAAATTAAATACATATATCTTTACAACAGAAGTAACTTTCAATTATTTCACTGATTAACTTATATCAACTGTTAATACAAACATACTAAAAATAAAAACTTGCATTACCCATCATTCAATCTATTCAAATTTTCCACAATTCTGTTGTCTTTATATTAGCCGATTGTCTATTCATTAAACCACCTCTATTCCTAGATAATCAAATTGAAAGGTGTAGTGAAAAATGTAAAATTAAAGAGGCAATGATGATATCTAGGAATAGAGGTGGTTTAATGAATAGACAATCAGCTAATATAAAGACAACAGAATTGTGGGAAATTTGAATAGATTGAATGATGGGTAATGCAAGTTTTTATTTTTTGTACGTTTGTATTAACAGTTGATAATGATTGTCAGTGAAATAATTAAAAATACTTCTGGTAATGAATATATTATTTAATTTTGAATACTGTGTTAAATATATTTGTTTGAATTATATATATATATATATATATATATATATATATATATTGTGCCCTTTTCTATAGGTCAGTAATAGTTCATAACAGTCAATTACTAAAAATTTTAAATTTAGAATATGTTCTTTTAATATGGTAATTGTATTAAGTCAATTATATCTTTAAAGTACAATTTGAAGCTAAAGAAAATACGTAGTATATAAAATTATAGCGAATTATTTAAAAATAGTTATGTAAAGCTTTAAATATTGTTTCATATGGTTGTAAAAGCTGGCCATATTAAATAACACAGCTATAAAAATTAAAAGTATATTTAATAAATTCGATTTTAATAGTTTAAAACTGATAAGTTAATAAATACAGTGTTTAAATTTATAATCATATTTAATAGTCAAAAATTAATATAATATATTTTTAAAATAAAACTTTATGATGGTGAGAATTGTATTTAATTCTATATTTTCTAAATTGTTCTTCCAAATTTTATAATTATATTATATAATATAATAAGTGTATCAATTTTATAAATCTGGGCAGAGAAATAGATTAAAAATCGTCTGTCAAAGTTATTAATCATGTGACTTTTAATGTATACTTTCACACACACGCTTGTTTGAAATAATAACAAAGTTTAAAATATTTTAAAAGTTATATTATAGAATTGGATAGAATTATTGCCTATCATAAAAGTAAATAGTATTAAACATTAAGTTAACTATCATATGTAATGTCTTAAGTAATGTAATAAAGACGAATACATTCATAATATAAAAATTAAATATTTTATTTAAATAAAAATAGATAAATTGAATATTAAGAAATGGAATAAGTTATTAAATGTTATTTTAAAAGTTATTTTAAAAGATTAAAATAATTTAAATAAAGTTATAATTGAATTAAAAGTGGTATTTTAAATAATATTTTAAGTTCATTACATCATAATTTCTAATTTTGAAATTTAATTCTACTATAAACTAAAAATATGTAAATTTGTTCTCAAGCTAAAGTAAGAATTAACCAATAGGAATAGGTATTCTTACAGACTATAAATATGAATTGCACGGGGGTATCGAAGGGAGATTAATAATGTATTGAAACCGGAGAAAGGTAAATTATAACTATCAAAGAGATAGTATTTTATTAAATTTTTATTTTAGTCAATTTTTTTTAGTACTTTCTTATAACTTTATCTGCAAAAAAACTAATTGATAATTTTAAAAATATTTTTTGCAAAAGAGAGTATAAACTAAAAAATATTTTAATAATTTCGTTTAACATGCTTTGTTAAATTTTTTAAAGTTACTTTATCAGTCGTATTTTATCTAAAAGTTTAACCTAAACTTCGCAATAAAAAATGGATATACTATGGAATAAAATGGATATAAATTGTAATACTGTAAAAATGTTTGGAATATTTATTGATACAGCTTTATTAATATTTCACCGAAGAACTGTTCTGGTACATAAAAAACCACAGCTCGGACATTATACGGAGTCTAAAAAAAAATGTATTGAAACGTATTATTTATAAGCTTATCCAAGATTTATTTTTAAATAGTAATAAGACAATTATATTTCATGAATTATTTTATAGAATATTATATTCAAAGGAGTAAAATGTTATATACTTTCTGAAGGTAACATTTTTTTAAAAATATTTTTCAAGAATTAAATAAAGAACCCAGGAAAATATGTTACAGAAGCATTTTGATATTAAAATATCCATTCTTCGAATTATTTAAAATGTATTTGGAAAAGATTTGTTCAAAAGTACTTGAAGTTTTTATTTTAAAAGAGATTTATAAAAATACCAAACGAAAGTTTAAATGTATCAAGAAGGAAACATAGATAAAAAAGTGAACACATAGATGAATAAAAGATGGATCCATGGAAATACAAATAGTACTTAAAAGTTTATCGAATATTTTTAAAGTTAAATTAGATGGATTGATGCATCGGATACACAGAGAATATTGGTAGAGAAGATTAAGAAGCTTCACGGGATTAATTAATATTATGATTTAATAATTATCATCCTAAATACTAAAACCAAGGATTATTTTCTATAAATTTTACTAAATGGATTAATAATTATTTTTATTTTAAACTTTAACGCGCTTGGAGAAGAACATTTTTAAAAAACTCTAGAGAAAATAATAAACATTTTGGACTTATCAGGAACTATCGTCAAGAAAATATGTAATTATAGTTTTGATTCCTTTTATTTTGTTAACCTAGTTTAAATCTAAATTTTTATATAAGATTAGGAAAAACATAAAAACATTAATTTATTAATATTAAAATTTTATAATATAACAATCTAATAATTTAGCTAAAAATATTTTAATATAAAGTGTATGGGTGTGAATTTTTTTTTTATATCTGCAATGCTCAAGTGGATAAAGAAAAGCCTACTGAACACGATGACTAGATAAAGGTTATTGGTAATAATAATAACTATTGATAATTTATAATGTATATTTTTTTTGTTTTCTTTAGATCATCCATAAATTGGAAGAATGAAGTGTAAAAGTTTTTTTTTACTTATATGTACCGCATTTCATACAACATTTTAAAAAACATTATGAGATAGGATTGATTTGAAAATATGCATACGACGATTTTTTTTTTTTTTTATTAGTGATATAATCCAACATAACAAATAATTATGTGATTCTTTTAAAATTTTCATGTTATTGGATATTCAAATATTGTCTAAGTAGATTGTATATGATTAAACATATAGAGCAATGAAGTAAGCAGACTTTTCTTATGGAATCGTAAGATTGTTTAACTATTAATGAATTTTATTTATTGTTTTGTAAATGCAGATAGTTATTTATCGATGTAAGATGTGGAAAAATCTTGAGAAATAATGTTGAGATAGTGGCTTGGAAGTACTTAGTGAACAGGAAACCAAGATGATGTTTTTAAGAAATAGGATGTTATAAGGAATGGAAATAATATTTAGTCTTTATGTGAATATCAGCATAGTTAACAAAGCCCTATGACTGATACACATTTTATTTGGACAGTGTTTATATTTCTTTAAATATTTGATGTTCTAATAAAGCTGAAGAAATAGCTTTAACATCGTCCCTGTACTAGAGGATATTAGGCAGGTAAATGTCATACCTCTTCACACTGTACCATGATTTTGAGATATGTTAAGAGTAATACTCTAGCTTTCTTCCTTAATCCTATGCATCTGTTTTCGCTATCTTTATTTCATGTAACTGCATCGTTCAGTAAGATATGTTTAAGAGAAATGATAAATAATTTAGAACTTAGGTTATGCTATCGTTTTTGTATAAGATTAGTTTATTTGCTTATAAGGAGCAGAATATTATAACTTAAAATTGAAGATCCAAAGTATCCTAAGGAAAGAAAAGAATCATAGAATATATTTTGAATTTTATTTCGGAAATGAAATATAAACTTTTTAAAATAAGGTATCTAAACAAAGATATTTTCTTTAAAGTGATAATAATTTTAAAATGCTTTAGTATTATTTTTTTTAAGAGAAAAATAAGTATTGCATATTTTTAAAATACAATAGTACAAAGTAAATTATGTAAACAATATGCATAGTATATTTTTTGTTTATTGATTAACAGAAATATATTGATGATTACACTTATATCATACTAAAGTAAGGCTTAAAGAAGAATATATTATGATTAGTAAACATTGTGTGATAAATACTAAAATCTAGTACTGAATTTTGGATAATATTTTGTGTAACATCTTTGACTTTGCAAGATGAAATTTTTTTTAATATTTTGAGAAGTCCATACTCATTATAAAATTTTGTTTTCTATAGAATGTTTTTCTAAGTATGAATTTTTAAAATAAGATAGTTTAATAATATTAAGGATAAAATGCTGTTGCTAATAAAGTAGATAAATATATTTGTAATAAGTTAACCATAATGAGAAACCAAATAGTAACATTTTTTTTTAAATTTTGTCCTAAATCTAAATAAAGATATAATTGAAATATAAATTATTTTTTTTATAACCCGGTAGATCAAACTGTAAAGTAAAAAAAGTTAAGGATATCCACTGTAAATAGTGTAAATAAATTGTTTATTTATTTGTTGTTAGTAATAAACTTTGTTAAATTTTGTTATTTCAAAAATTTTGTGTCCGAGTTATTTATTTCTCCACATCGCTGCATGAAATCACGATATATGCATAATAATCGAAACAAATATATAATTTTGCACAAAAGATAAATAGAGAATTATTTTAAGAATTTTAAATATTTTATTGGTATTCATTATAATTAAATAATCATAATCTTACATTATTTTATTGGTCATAAATCAGTTATCACAATATTATATTAAATTATATGCTATCAGTTGCCACACATATTTTGTTTGTCAGATTATTAAAATGCTACCACGTATTTATTATATCATTACATGAAGATATAAGATCATATTATATTATTTCATTATTTTATTATGGTAATAAAATTATAGTAAAAAGAAAAGATATACAGAATTAGTTAAACAATGAAGAATATTATTACTGTTATTTATTATTATTAGTTTCAGTGTAGTAGATTATGACATAAAATCCCTTCTCATATTTTACTACCGTATTTTTAATTAACTTAGAATAAACTTTATGAACCTGAGATTATTTTATTGAGCTAGATTATTAAATAGAAGATTAAGATTTAATTATTAGTTTAATCTTAGTGAGTAGAAGTTATTAAAGTCGTAAGAATACTATGAGTTTGTTATTTGAAATAGTAATAAGGGGGGATAGTGTTCTTATGCCATTGAGGTAGTATCCTGTGGGATATTGGCTCAATGTAATCTATCTTGTCACCTGTATTTTCACTTCAAGTCTCATGAAAATATTAAATATTTATTTAATTTATTTTTATAAACTGAACCTTATTCGTATTTTAAATTTGAGCTAGTGAAATATTTTAATTTTAATGCTGAATATTTTAGTTATTAATTATTAACTGAGATAGAACCCGTTTTATTTTTTATAATATATTATCTGGAAGTGAGGATGCACTGAGAGTACAGGTTAGAATATATATATATATATATATATTTATATATATATATATATATATATATATATATATATTTTTTTTGCAGTAGACTGCCTCCCACTGCAAGCACAGTGACTATCCAATATTAGAGGGCTTTCCTAGTATTATAGTCTAGAACTGTCATACTCAACATGTAGCCCACAAGCTTTTATTTGCAGCCCAATAGTTGACAAACAGTTAACAGATACAGATGACCACACATCTTTATTTTTATAATGAGAGAAAAAAATAAATTGTGATCTTGCAATGGATTTTTTTTATTGGTGCATTAATAATGTTAGCTGCCAATTTTTTATTTTCAGATCTAAATAATCATGGAGGGAAGAACATGCCTTTATTGTTGACAAATAACCACTTGTGTTTGACTTTTTTTTATTGATGCACTAACAATGTTAGTTATCAATTTTTAACTTTAGTGCACAAATTACTTTTTTGGCAACTTTTGATTGGTCAATTATGGAAATAATTTATAGCTGTCAATATAAAATATATAATTGTCATCCAATTTCAAAGTGCAGCCATATATCAATGATTTCTATATTAATTTATCTTCTTATAAAAATAAATATGTTTTACTAAAATCTAAATTATGCTTTTATAATAATTAATATTTTACAAATATTTTGTGAAAGAAATGATAATTGTGTAAAAAAATATAGCAAATATACATTTTCATTTTCAAAATCATAATGAAGAAAGAGAACTATCAAAATTGATGACAGGTGTTTTCATGCAGAGAGAATGAGAAACTGCCAACCAATATCTTAGAAGACTTATACTTGTATTATTGTAATTACATTAGATTTAAATATTATTTATTTATTAGTTAAAAAAAATTCTAAAGAGGGCCATTATTCAGTACAGTTTTTTCTATAAAATGAATGGAAAATCATGAAATAAACATTAAAGTAATAGTTAAAATGAGTTAAGGCTGAGAATGAGAATTTTTGATTCTTTCATACAATTTTAATTTGAGCAACCATGTGAGGAAGAACCTGTCTTTATTGTTAATGAATAATCACTTGTGTTTGATTTTTTTTTATTGACATGCTCATAATATCAGCTGTCTATATTCTGTCATAACTAAGCCAAAGTTGTTGTTTTATATGTTAATATAAACACAGGTTGTAAAATACATTTATAAAAATAAATCTGGACTAGTCCAATATTTGAAGAAAAGTAAGTTATGACATGATTATTGTAGGTAATTTGAAAATTTTTTTGTTTTGTAACATACTATTTTATATCAAACTATAATTAAATACCCATAATGATGCCTTCAAACAACAAATGAAAAATATCTGATGAAAATAGAGTATTTCAAGATAAGTGTGAAGAGTAATTTTCTGTTGTATTAAATAACAAAGGTTCAGCAACATGTTTAATTTGTCAAGAAAGTGTCATTTTAAAAAAATATAGCATTGATCGTCATTATACCATGAAACATAAATCATTGAATTATACTTTTTCTCATGGGTCTTTCAAAAAATCATTGCAGTAACAACAAAGTATTATGCCAGTGGTGATCACACAAGAAGCAGTGATGATATGAACATCACATGAAATTTGTTATTTACTTGGCAAAAATATGAAACCATTTACTGATGCTAAATTGTAAAAAAAATGTTTTATAAATGCTTCCAATATATTATTTGATAAATTTAACAATAAAAATAAAATATTATTACAAATTAAAAAATTCCAACTCTCAGATTCTATTTGCATTAGATGCATTGAAGATATTGCAAAACATATTTCTGATAACATAGAAGATTTTAAAAATTGCGAATATTTTAATTTGGCTATTGATTTTAGCACTGACATTTTGGCAATTTCATGTGCCATTTTCATCAGATATTGTATTGAACAGAATTTGATTCATGAAGATTTTTTTGAATTTTCTTCCTGTAATAAATCAAACTGAAGGTAATGATTTTCTTGATAATATTAGTACTTTTCTAGAAAATAATAATATTGAAATGAAATAATTGGTTTGCATTGATGGATGCCCTTCAATGATCATATCCAAAAAGGGATTTCTTTCCTTATTAAAAAAGGAATACAATTTAACAAATCTCTTATCATTTCATTGTTTAATTCATAAAAAAAACTTGTTAAACCATCAAACATCACATGATCACCGTCTCTATACTAGCACATAATTTGTTGTAAACAAAGGCAAAACTCCCCATACAGTAGTGCCACCCTGTGCCAAACAGAGTAATCAATGGATGCCAGAAGGCTTGTACATAAAATCCCTGTCTAGTGCCTACTCATCCAATATCCTCAGACTAGTTTCTGGCTTGTGGCCATCATCAGTGAGGAGCCTTGGATCTGAGAGCACTGCACCTAGATCTTAGGATCTAATGCAACCCTCCAGCAGCTACCTTTTAACTCTACTTTACTACAAAACCATGAGAATGAAATTTAAAACATTGTTAATATCTTCAATCTAAGCTCAATAGCTTATATAGTCATATGGGTCTGAACTCAATTCAGCACCTATACATTTTGGTGTCTTTGGCTCTTAAACAACCATAGCCACCACTATCCTATTAGGCAGGATTGGTGTTAAACCAACAAACATCACATGATCACTACTGTATGGGGAGTTTTGCCTTTGTTTACAACAAATTATGTGCTAGTATAGAGATGGTGATCATGTGATGTTTGATGGTTTAATACCATTCCTGCCTAATAGGATAGTGGTGGCTATGGTTGTTTAAAAGCCAAAGACACCAAAATGTATGGGTGCTGAATTGAGTTCAGACCCATATGACTATATAAGCTATTGAGCTTAGATTGAAGATATTAACAATGTTTTCAATTTCATTCTCATGGTTTTGTAGTAAAGTAGAGTTAAAAGGTGGCTGCTTGAGGGTTGCATTAGATCCTAAGATCTAGGTGCAGTGCTCTCAGATCCAAGGCTCCTCACTGATGATGGCCACAAGCCAGAAACTAGTCTGGGGATATTGGATGAGTAGGCACTAGATAGGGATTTTAGGTACAAGCCTTCTGGCATCCATTGATTACTCTGTTTGGCACAGGGTGTAACTACTGTATGGGGAGTTTTGCCTTTGTTTAAAGAAAACGATGAAAATCATCATAAACATTGTGAATTATATTTGAACCTGAGAGGTAAACACTCAAAACTTTAAACATCTTTTGGGAGAATAAATAGTAATTATGGTGACATACTTTTACATACTTTGGTGCAAAGGCTTATGAGAGATAAAGTTTTGGATCACATTTTTTCATTGCAGCATGAAATTATTTCATTCTTACAAGAAAACAATAAAGTTTATAATGAGCTTGACAGTGATAGATGGTAGTGTCTTTAAGCTTTTTTATGTGTCATTGCAGAAAAACTTTGCGATCTTAATATTACTTTACAAGACAAAAATAAAATTATTTCACACATGGCTAATAGAGTATTTGCATTTGAAAAAAAAACTAAATATTTATTATCAAGAATTTCAAAACTAAATACTACATCATTTCCCAACATTAACGAAAACTAAACAAGATGATATTGACATTTCTTCACAAACTTATGGCATCATTTCAAATTATTTAGCTATCTTATTGAAAGAATTTATAAGCAGATTTCAAGATTTAAGAAATATTAAGAATTGTCTCTTGCTTGTAGAAAATCCTTGGCACTTAGAAATAGCAACTATTGCACAATTAGCAGCATTTGGACATAATTATGTTAGGCTATTGGATGAATTTGTTGAATTTAAAAATGACAATAATTTGGAGTTCATTTTTTAAAAAAAAGGAAGGGAAAAAAGTATATGAAATTTTGGAAATTAGTGCCTAAAAAATATGAAGCTGTCAAAAAAAGTATGCATAAATCTTCCTCACATTGTTCACATGAATATATCTTTGCATATTATTCAAAAATGAAATATGAAAAATATGTATATAGAAACAGGCTTAGTAATTCATGTCTTGATCATATATTAAGAGTAATATGGAGTACTTATAAACCTGGTCTATCTAAAATTGTTAAATGTCTCATTATAAAAAATCATATTAATATTTAAACAAAGTTTTGATCAAATAATGGTTTTCATGTTTTATTAACCTGTTAAGATATAGTACTCAGCCATATACCATTATTAATATGTATTTTAAGGCCTTTAAATAACAGAGAACAGATATTCTTTAGCAGCATCAGCATCAATTGACAAAAACAGACAACAACAAACAAATCCATAAACAAACAATTTATTAACAGTTCATGGCATATATTTCATTTGTTGAGATCATGTAGCCCTTTTCAATATTAACAATGACAAAACATTATCTTATTAAGTATCATCTCTGAATACTATTATTTATTTGATTTAGTTATATATGTGTTAACTACATCAAGATATGTCATAATATATATTTCACTCATACTGTAAAGAATTGACAATGATAACATTGGTTAAATTTAAATGTTCACAACATGAAGGGCAATGACAAAATTAGCCTCATTCAACATGCATTCAATTCTTTCCCACATAAATTATCTCTAACAACTTGGAGTATAAATTAAAAGCAAATTTATTGGTGAGAAATGTTTCTTAGCCTGGAGAAAATCAATGTCATTGCCGAATGATTACACAAAAATCAAACTCAAGTGAAAAATTGTATAAATCATGGGAATGCAAACAACAAATACACATTTCAAGTGCTGCATATAAAATATCTACAGGACCTCTATATATATTCACACATAAATATTCTAATCTTTAATTTAGGTATGTGTGATAGAAATGAATATCAACCTGCCTAAAAGTTCTAAGTAAAATAAAATCAGCTTTATAAACTGTCTACATATATATCATGTTTTAGTATCAATCACACCTATATCTCTATTTTCACTAATTTATAAATATCTTATCCAAATGATTTTGAATAGCTTCAGAGAGATAATTTTATAAACCTAAATCTTAACTTTTTAAAACTCAATCTTCTATATTTTAAAACAAATTAAATTCTTTCAGAAAATGATTGATTTAACATTTAAATTAAATCTTGATTATTTAAAACTATCTTTATTATTTAAAACTCTTGAGAAGTATTAATAAAAATAAAATTGACTTTGATTTAAATTTTATTTCATAATAAATAAACTTTCTCCTCATTATGGTTTAATAGCAAATATTCAAGATATATATATGTCAAATTTTATACTAAAACTAAAGAAACTATTACAAAATATCAATAAAATTCAAAAGCTAATATTGAAAAAAAATACAATAAAATAAATATACAAAAGACATTAATTAAACTACAAATTATCTGATATAGATAATTATTACTGGTTTGTGGAAACTAGAATCTCTTCCAATTTACTTAATTATCATTGTTCATGATAAGTACAATTGTTACCTTGAGTTTGAGAAAATATTATTTTAAATATGAAGTAGAGATTAAATTTGTGCATGTATATTTTATCTTTGGCCAAAGTAGAAGAGCTCTTTGAAGTTCAATAATAAAATGTACAGCAAATAGTTTTCAAATATCACAAAGGTTTTTACATTTTCTTACACTGTTGAAAAGCAGATCTGTTATAGCTGCAGGGTCATATACATGAAGCTTGTTGGCAAGAAATTGGAATTAATTCAATACATAGATTTAGACATTGTGGGTTAGGGATTTATACTTTGGAAGAAGTTCTTTAATGAATTCATCCAGTCATGGTAGTTATTTTAACTCCTTTAAAAGATTTTTGAAATACATGTTGACAGCAACAAGCAGAAACAGCAAGCAAAGACCAAAACAAATTACTTTCTGGGTCTCTATTTGTAAACCTTTTTCTTTTTGCAAAATGTATTTTTTAACATAATTAAAACAAAGTAGTAATTATTTTTAATCACCCAAATTTACAAAATTCCTCAGATAAAAAAAACCACATGTTTACTTGCATGATAACTAAGTATTATCTTAATGCTATGTAGTTGATAGAGCACTTGACTTAGGTTTAGGAGATCCCAGGATTGATTCTAGCACTCGATTTGGTGCTCAAACTTCTTATGAATTTCCAAACAACAAAACCATATGCATTTTTTATTATCTTAATCTCTAAAAAAATGTTCTAATCAAGCATTGGTGGTCGAAAGGTCAGCGACAACTGCTTTACAAGTAGTTGTCCCAGGTTAGTGGGTTCGCTTCCCAGCTAATTCTATGACACATGAAAAAAATATATATTGAAATTTTAAACCATTTGGTAAACATCAAACAAAGGAATTTACCTTACTATTATGATAAAATATTTTATTAAAATTAGTATTAATTCAACATTGCTTAAAATCATTTTATTTCTATGGCATAACTTTTAAATAAGTTTATTTAGCTAAAATAAATTAGATATAATTTTTCTTTTTAAAACAAACTAAATAAATAAAAAATAAATAGACACACATCTTCACTGATGTATGTGTGTGCCACTTTAATGATAAAATCTAAATTTAATTTATAAAATCTGACTCAGATTCATAATTGCAATCTACCTTTATTTTCTTAAATATAACTTTAAATAGGCAATCTATTTACATATCTATATATATAATATTTAAGTACATGATTATTGTCTAGTCTAAACTTAATGTAATTAGAAAGGACTTGAACTCAAACTTCCAAACTCCTTACAACTATTCACTGTATCTTATATAACTGTTACACCTGAGCACATACATGTGAAAAACATAAATGGCTTCAAATATATTTCATGCTGGACCAGAACTCATCAGTTTGTCCAGATCACTATCTCCCAACCATATATACAATTAGTGCTCAGTTTATATTAATTAAGATAGCAAATTTTCAAATTCCCTTTAACTCCCCAGCCATTTACATCATTAAAAATCTAATATGGATGGCTGGGGAGTTGGAGGGTGAAAAATATTGAAGCTGGTCCATTAAAGTTTAAAGATTTGCTATCTTAATATAAATTGAGCACTGATTATATATATATGGGAAATGATGATTTGGACCAACTGCTGAGTGCTGGTTCAGCACGAAATACATATAATGGAGATCATTTATCTTTTTCATGCATGTAGTCATGTGTATCAGTTATATAAGTTAGAGTGGATAGTTGTAGGGAGTTTGAAAGTCTCAATTCAAAGTCTCTTCTACTTATATATATATATATATATATATATATATATATATATATATATATGTAGACACATGCATATGCATACAAAAGGGCACATATATATATATATATGCATTGTGTGTGTCATTGTTAAATTTATTTATCAGAATAAACAGTGTAAGTTGAAGAAATTAACAGAAACTTTTAAAAAAAACTAAATATCTTTAAAAAGCAATATATATATAAAACTAACATTCTATTAGTTTTTTTACTTTTAAATTTATATTCGTAATATATATTAATTTGTTAAGGGTAACTGATCATAATAGTGGAAATATACAATTTAATTTTGTTATAAAGCTAATATGCATTAATTTTTGAATCAAGATTGAAAACAAAATAATAAATATATATATGTGAATTTTAAATTTTCATCAAGTTAATTGTAGTAGAATAAATAATCTAATGATATTAATGTCGACATTGTATCCATCATTTTATTAATGCACTAAGCCATGCAGAATAATACCTATTGTAAATGACATATTTTTAGAGTGCAGACAATAAATTGTGAAATAATTTTTTATTGATGTACAATTGTTGAATAAATGATATGATCTTTCACTGTATAAGTTCTTTAAACAGTTGTTTGAAAATTGATTAGAAGGTATTTTCTTAAGAGCTATATAAAATTGCAACTTGAAATCAAATACATTGTCATAAAAATAAAATTGTAACATTTTCTAAACTATATAGAAAAACCTAAGCCTGCAGATAAAAAATTTTATGAACTGCAGCTTTCAATTATCAGTATGGTTTAACTTACTCTTTTTTTTCATTCATTTTACCTCATATTATTTTCAAGTTAGGCACAACCAACTAGGTTTGAAGCAGAACCTGGAACTCCTGCAATAGGTTTTAAATCTCTTCTTTTGATTCATTTTCATGAATCTAGTACAAATGTAATTCTTTTATTGAAATTTGATATCAGATTATATTTTTATGTTCTCCATTTTTCATTAATAAACCATACTTATCCTGTATTATATATTCTTTTTTCACAGCCCAAACCACCCTATTACATTCACTAATTAATATGTTTACTATTTCAGAGTCCATATAAATCACCTTACACCTTAAATAAATAACTAAAATCTTAATAAATAGTCAAAAGAATTTTTACAATAAAATGAAAAAAAAATAATTACAATATAACTATAAATTGCCAATAAAGATCAATAGTTACAATAATACATAAATTTTGATTCAAGATACCACTTTTATTAAATATAAAGTATAAGTAGAAAATATGTTGTTATATCTGGGTTTAAAATCTAAAAATTTAAATCCAAACTACTTCATTTATTTATCATATTCATTTGAAGTATTATAATTTTATCTTTCTTATTGTATTGCCAAATCCATATAATATTAATATCATCTATATTCTTTATTACTTTTTACAATGCTTTTTTACAATTCACTACTGACAGTTTTAATTGCTCCAGCAATCTTCTTCAGAACTCCTACTTATATTTCCAAATTTTAAATATAAGAAGAAGTTTTGAAGAAGATTGCTGGTGCAATTGAAACTGTCAATAGTGAATTGTAAATGAGCATTATAAAAAGTAATAATGAATATAGATAATATTAATATTACATATTCATTTGCTTGTATATTTTATTTCTATATTTTAATAAAACTATATGTTTGTGATATGTGTGACAAACTAATGTGTAAAACAATTTATCTATAAAATTAAAACATAAATAGTATAGATTTATACTTATTTATACTCATATAAAAGAATTAATTTTAAAAAAAGAAAGCCAATATCAATATTCCACAAAATCATTCATGCAAAATATTTCTTTATATAACACAATAATATTTTATTAAATTGTAAAAATATTTACAGATTTACATTCTGAAAAATAATACATTAGACATATTTATATTCAGTGTTGACTTTAATTATGATGTGGTTAGTAGTAAAATAACGTTTTTAATATTGTACATCCATATTTAAGTATAGATATGTGAATATTTTCATTTATCACTTGTATTTTTAATTCATTTAAAAAAGACTAATTGAATATTTCAGTTTTAAGCTAAGAATTTTAAAGTTTTAGTTTACTGCAATTTAGATTTCTTATTTTAAAAGTGCTATTCATTTTCCAATTTTAAATTAATTCTAAAACTAATTTACAAATACGTTTTCAAGCTGTATTTTCTTTATCTACACTAATAATCAAAATAAACAAAAAAGTAATTGAATTATATTTTTTTCATTCCACTGTAATTAAAAATTATATTCAAATGTCATATTATTAGGCTCATGTTTGAATATTGATTTATAAAAAAAATTGATTCTTTCTAATAAAAAAAATATTTAAATTTAATATCACAATTCATTATTATTTAAATTTTAAATAACAAAATAAATATGGACATTGAACTTATGATTAATAGTTTTCAGTTTTTAAAAAATAATAAAAATCACTTAAAATTATATGTTTTTGAATTTATCTTAACTGATTAATTATGACTTTTTTGACAACTCCTAATAGCTATTTGGTTATATATTCTGCTTTTTTGTTTAATAATTAAACCTTTATTCTGCATTGTTTTACCATATTTTGTATTGTATTTCTTAGAAATATAAGTTTACAAATAAGAAATAATCTTAAAAATAATATTTGTACTTTGTAAATATAGAAAAAAAAAAACTGAAATATTTTTTTCAAAATAATCATTTTTATTCTTTCACAATTCCTGATAAAAATATTGTATGATTGAAATAAAATTTGTTTTTACTCATTTCTAAAACCAAATGAATTATTGTTAATTATATATAATCCAAAAAAAATCTAATTTAAAATTTAAAATTCTACTTGTAATTATTAAAAATGGCAAAAAGTAACAAGTTTGGTATTTATGGAGATGTTCATTTTTATAACCAATCACAGCTTCCTGCTTTACCCTTATTATATTTTTATGTCATTTTTTAAAACAAGTGTTTTCAAATAAAATCTGGATATAATTATAAATACTTTTGTTTGAAATAAATATTTATAATATTTTCTAAAATAAGTCCCCTCACAAATGATCTTGGAACCTGGGAACAAAAAATAACTATCAATCATAGTATTGTTGACTTATTTATATTATGTTCTGTTATGATATAAATCAGTATATATTTTAGTTCCCATTTCTACTATCAAATAAAACCCAAATCCAGAAAAAAATGCTACAGTTAGCCACAAATGAATGAATTTAAGCTGAAAGCAACTGCAACATGACTGGCCATATAAAGGGCTTTATCTTTATGAGTCAGTAAGAAGAATCTTGACAGATTTCACAAGCACTGATTGAATGTTATGAATTCTTAATATATTTACACAATTTATACCAGCATTTATATATTTTGTTAACTGAGAATAGACTTGGTTATAGAATAGCTATAACACTTTACATATACATAAGCATTTATTTCATATTTTAAAATTTTGAAAAGCTTTTTTAGATATGAAAACTTTATATAGCAGAGAAGATAATCCTTTTAAATTGTATGGGAATATTATAGTTCTTTGTAAAACTGGCATCACTTCAAATAAAATATAACTTTTAGAGCATCTTTTAATGGAACTGTAAAACTAACCAAGAGATTTTTAAATAGTTGTTTTTCAGATATTTTTATTGTTGGACACAGAAGTTGACTGTAGACATAACACTAGAGCTGGAAGTTTCTTCTCGATACTTGAATATTCCTACTGGTGAATGATCTAACATTTGAAGTTGACATTGGTTAATTGACAATAGCAAATAAAAAAAAAGAATAAAACAGAAAAGAAAAATTTTACAACAAAATTTTCATTTTTATTTTTTTTTAATCACGTTGTAAACAAAGCAAAATCTAGAATCTATATCATTTTCACTTCTAAGTCAAAAAGAAAATAAAGGATTAAAGTTTTTTTTTTAGAACTATTATTCATGTATTGTCTAAAAAGTTTTGTCTATTTATAGTTTTCTTTCATCTAAGATGCCTTAACGCTGTAGATTTTAAAAACATAAAGAAATCTGTTATCTTTTAACAAAAGTCTTTATAAAAACTAAGTTTTGAAGCAACTTTTGTTATTTTTAGAAAAAAAAAATTTTTCCGTAATTATACTAAAATTTAAATGTAGATTTAGTTTAAATAAAGTTTTATTTAACTTAATATACATTTTTATATTCGGGCGTACATATTTTCACATTTTTTTTTTTTTTTAAATTATCAAAAAAAAAAAAAAATATATATATGGTTTTTTGTGTATGCGTGAGTTTAATAATTTATTATTTGGATTTTTAATATTATTACTTTAAAATCGGCTTACTTAATTAAATAGTTTAATGATTCTAAAATTACTGTACTATTCTATTTACTAATATTTGTGTCTATTTTGAAATCCATGAAATAATTACTTTAATATATATAATTAGAGGGATTTGAACTCGGATTTCCAAGCTCCCTTTAGTCATTTTAGTTTATCTTGTATAACAAATGCATATAACCACATACACGCGAGAAATATAATTGATGCGGTCATGTATATCGATTGTACAAGATAAACTGAATGACTAAAGGGAGCTTGGAATTCTGGCTTCAAATCTCCTCTAATTACATCTAGCTTAATTGTTTATATTATATTTGTATTTAAACATTTTATATATATGTTGTTATATTTTGTTTTCTCATACTCATGTAAATTTACTGTAGCCCTTTGTATTATGAACTACAGATAGAAGAATACCCTTTTGATTGCATCACAGCACTGTAATATACTATTTTTCTTAGCCTCTCACAGCTAATCTTGATTGTCTGATAGCATAAAAACATTATGACTGCTGTTTTTACCTAATATTAAAAACGAATCTTTATTTATTAAATACTGTATTTACATATATACGTAAAGATTTAAAAATGTTTATTATCTGTAAAACTATTGCTTTGTGTTTTTTTTTTCATTTCTAAATAATCATAAATTCAATTAGGCAAAGCATCATATTCCCTTTTTTTTTTTTAATGGAAGAATTTTATTTTATTTTTTCATATGTCAAAGCGTTGACTGGGAAGCGAACCGGGCCAGCTGCTTGGAAGGCAGCCGCTAGGCCACCAATTTTTATTTGCAACAACAATTAACATTTCAGCCAAACATTTTACATTTTTAAATTGCATTTAAAATTGTAAGTTATAAAGTACAATTCATAATATTGATATATATGTTTAATTTGAACTATCATACCTGTTACGAAGTTCCAGGTGTTTCAAGTCTCTAGTTCACTTGATGAATATAGGTTGCTCTATGATATATATGTATAGCGAGAGAAGATAAATGGATGTATTTGATTGGTTATACATAAATATTGGATAAAAATAATGTAACTATTATTAATGTTGGGTTAAGATGTGCCTAATACACAGCAAAAGAGAAGTCTATTTTTTATAATTGAAATATCAAAATAATGCTGAGTGCTTATGAGAGTTACAGAGCATTTTTGAGAATTACACTACTCTCATAATCATAATTTGTGATCATGAGAGTAGTGTAATTCTTGAAAGAACTCTGCATTATTTTGATATGTCAATTATAAAAAAATAAACTCTTCAACTGCACATTAGCACACCTCTTAACGCATTACTTGCTGTGAAGTAGAAATATAAACATCATATTATTATTAATGTTGTGTGTATAATTATAATGCAAGATCTTTATTTTTATTATAGCTAAGAATAAGTATAAACATTTATTTTAAAAAAATATAATTTTTAAATGCTTTATTATTGTTTTAATGTGATTTACCTATATGAGTGTAAATATCTGTAATCACAAACTGAAACGGTCTTAGAAACTAGGATGAGTATTGTATAAATATAAAAAAAATTTTATAGTTTGCATTTTTATCATGTTTTAATATTTATTTATAGATATTTAAGTGTTTAAGATTTCAAGCATACTATATCTGATAAATAAAATATTAACTATTTTGATTTACATGGTTTTTTATTTGCTTAAAACAACAAATACTAGTTAATTTTCAAAATATTATATATATATATATGTTTAAAAATTGCACTTGCATAATTAGCTTAAAAATTGAAAATATTTTAAAAATTTTCTAGAAGATATAGTAAAATTTGTTTATTTTCTAATCTTTTTAAATAATAATTTTACAATTTTCCCCCCAGTTTATTTTTGTTATCTGATATT
Source organism: Epiperipatus broadwayi (assembly GCA_028023455.1). Classification (NCBI taxonomy): domain Eukaryota; kingdom Metazoa; phylum Onychophora; class Udeonychophora; order Euonychophora; family Peripatidae; genus Epiperipatus; species Epiperipatus broadwayi. The sequence goes on along the minus strand of JAQFVV010006202.1, from coordinate 19,047,795 downwards.
TAAAGTAAAAAAAAAAATACATTTTTACATTCATTGCATTTTAATTTTTAAATAATTTTATGAAAAAGTGAAGAGGAAAAATATTTTTTGTCTTTTTAATTTTATGAAAATCAATATCCATATAAGTTATATTTTTTATTATTATATGAATTATTACTGTTTTATTGTTGTTATTTAGTTTTGATTTATTAATTCCAGGAAGAATAAAAAACTATGAAAATTTTCACACATCAAGTAATGTGCAATATTATTTTTCAAAAATCATTTTGCTTGAAAATTATTGTTTTAATATTTGACTAGCCATTTGCTTCTTCAACTAACTTATTCTATTTATTCTTAAATCTTTTTTCATTTTAATAATAAAAGTACATAATTTAAAATTAAAGTCTATGATCATAGTTTTAATAAATTTTAAGAATAAAAATTAATAATCTGTTAAATAAATATGCCAAATTATTTTTATTTTAAAAATGATTTTTATTAATGATTTTTTTATACTTATTATTTTCACATTCGTTACAGAGATTTCTCTAATCTCTATAATGAACCCTTGTAAGTTTTTTTTTTTTTTAATAAAGATTTTAAAAATTGCTTAATATATTCTTTCTCCCATCCAAAGGACATCTTTCTTGAGAAGACCACTAATTTTTACTTATATATATATATATATATATATATATATATATCCAGCCTATCTTCAATTAATTTTCTTTAGTTCTATAATTATGATAATAATACCAATATTGGCTTGAATTTATTCATTTTTACCATATTTTATAATTATTTGTATATAAATTCTCCATACCCTTCTATGTCATGTATGATTTTTGTTGGGTTGTGAATTCTAAAATCAAATAAAACAAGGTTGTTGTTTTTTTGAGCTTAAAGACATGATTTTTTAATGTTTTTTTAAGCCTATCAAATGCGGATCCCATCCATTGTAATTTTATTTATTTATTCAATTTTATTTGATTTAGCATACCAATAGATTTAAAAAATATAATATTTGCCTCTTTATTTTTATCTTTTAATTATAATAACTTCAGCAATATGAATATTTTAATCATTACTTTATTTTAACTATGACAAACCCTCCATAATGTAGTGCCACTAGTGCAAACCTTACTAATTAAGAAGGATTGTGAAAAAATCTTTATCTAGTGTCTAATCATCCAACATCCCCAGACTAGTTTTTAATTTGTGACTTTCATCAGTGAAGAGCTTTGGATCTGAGAGCACTGCATCTAGATCTTAGGATTAATGCAATCCTCCAGCAGCCACCTTTTATCCATTTAGTTAACTAGATAAGGATTTTATACAAACTTTCTTGTATCCATGGATTATTAAGGCTTGCACTGGATGGCACTACTGTAGAAATAGCTTGCTAGTTTTAACAGCTTGTTATAAGCATAGGGAGAAATAATCATGTGATGTTTTAGTGGTTTTATATTTTAGTTTTACTGAAATTTATTTTCAATTATTTTTACTAGACTAAATATAATTCACAAATTATGATTATAAGTCATTGATTTATGTTGGAAAAATATCAACATAACATGAAAATCTAAGATGATTTAAATAATTATTTATCTTGGGGTCAAATATATATCAATCTAAATAAAACTTCAAAGTTTTTAAAAATAATTTTGGAGAAATTAAATCATCTTAATTACATCTTTTTCTGTTCTGAATTTTTTAGTAATTTCTTATAATTTAGTTGATAATGTGGGTTTTCTATATATGTTCTTAATATTTTTGATATGCCCTGTCTCCTTAATTCTTGAAACATTAATCATAACAGATGTATATATACAAATGTGAGTGTATAGGAATGCATATGTGGAATCAAATTCATTAAAATGTAAATATATAAAATTTCTTTATATATCTTGCCTATATTCTTTATTATGCAAAATTTAGCTTTCTTCAAATCTAAATAAAAATGTATATGAATAGATGACAAAGTAATACGTGTTTAATTTTTAAAATCATCTTTCTCAACTTTTTGTAAAATAAAAATACAAATACATCATTCTACTATTGGGAATGCTATTTTCTTTTAAATATCTTAAAGAGGGAAAACTGATAACTTTATTAATTCATCACTATCAGTTTTGATGCCACCTTCGCTTGTGATTTTTCATTTTTTAGACATTTAATAATATATGCTAAATTATGATTCCATTTTTATCAATAATTCATTTATTAATTTTTTAAAATTCTCGTTCCAATTTTTTAGCTTAAGCAGGCTCTAAGATTTAAGAACCTTGATTTTCAATCACCATTAGAGAATATAGATAAAAGAATTTTTATGATGCTATTTATGACTCTTATTATTTATAAAGTTTAATATTTAAAAATGAAATGATTGTCACTTAGTAAAAAGAAACTGTATTCATAGTTTCATTTGATTGATCAAACTAATACATTTTTTAAACTTTCTTAAATTAGGAATTAATCTAGGTATATTTTAGCTTTCTAGCTCAGCACTATTACTTCTATAATAAACTGTTTGATACGAAATTTGTATCCACTGCCATTACATTCTGATACTAATTTACAATATCTTTCTTTGTTTACCATATTTTAGGCTAGTTTTAGAAACTATATATATATATAAATAAATAAAAAAATGTCTGTTAATTAAAAACAAAGTTGTAATTATAATTGAAATAATAAATTTAACAGTTTACAAACTATTACAAACAATCCTTAAATCTGCAGAAGTACTTTCGGTTAATTTCTTAAACCTGCCTCAACTGCCATTAAATTAATGGGTTTTTTTTAATTTAATGACAGTTGAGGCAGGTTTAAGAAATTAACCAAAGTGCTTCTGCCGATTTAAGGATTGTTTATAATAGTTTGTAAACCGTTAAAATGTATTATTTCAATTATATATATATATAAAACTTATTTAAATTTAAAACATTAGCCAAAAGCAATTTAAAAAATTCATTACTATTGGTTTCTCTGCCAAAACAAACATCTCAAATCTAAAAGATAGCTCACAAAACACATACTTATACTATAATAATTTTCTATTTATTTTTAAAATTAAAAAATGTTTTAAATATATATCTTCAAATACAATTTTTGAAAAGAAAATTTCATTTATATAACTAAAAATTATTTAGATTAGTCATATCTTGCATTCTTGAAAAATATGTTGGTCTGCTATTATTTCTGTACTGTTAGATTGAAGCCCAACAATAAGTTTTGTATATAAGTATATAACATCTTATGAAAATAATATAATAAATAATTAATGTTGCTATGAAACAGAATAAATCTTCCTCAGAGATAGTTTTTTTAAAATGTAAAGAATGGGTGTTGTTTTTTATATATTTTTTCTCTTTATTATTTTCAAAAGTTTTAATTCAAATATGTGAAGCTATGACAAGATTTTTTCCTCTAATAATTTTTTCCAAATAATATTTAAATTTTTCAATTTGCATTTTTATTTATGCTCATGAATCTTTTAATAATTTCCATAGGTCATAGTGATTATGTTTTATTAGAATATCAATTTTATTAAAATTAATATTTAATTTTATAAGGGATTTAAACACAGACTTTCAAGCTCCCATCAGTTATCTGCTCTATCTCATACAATCAGCACATATGACCACACACAAGTGTGCCAGTTGTTGGAGATAGAGCAGATAGCTGAAGGGAGCTTGAAAGGTTGTGTTCAAATCTCTTATATAATTACATAACTCCAGAAATATAAATTATACTTGTATAATTAAATATTAAAATTGATATTATGATTTGCAACATTATCATATCAATTAATAGCTATCACACTAGATGTCTGTCTTTTAATAGATTCTATTGTTGGTCTATCTGATGTTTGGTGACAGTGGACTCAGAAAGAAATTCACACGTCATCATGTTATTATGATATTTTATCCTTAGTGCATGATATTATCATTAATTTTTTGAAAGTAATATAAATATTTTTACAAAAAAACATTAATAATTTTCTCAGTTGTCCTTTTGTAAATTTAGATTTTTGATTGTATTTTTTATTTAATTTATTGATAATTTTATTTGCTTTATAGTGTGCTTATTGATTTTTAAAGTTATATTGTTGGACTATCTAGCTCATTTGTATACACTTTGCATACCGCTTTGTTTCCTTGCCCTATTTCCTCATTCTGCACCTCATATTACCGCTATGAATATGAGGTAAATGGCCTAGAAAGCGCTTAGCATATAGTAATTTTTGAATCTGTATAGCTTCTCGTTCAAGTGTTTCATATGCTTTTTAATTTGTATATTGTTTATTATTGTTTTATTATTATTTTTTTATTGTTGTAGCTACACTATGATAATGTTACTTTCGAACACTTTTAAAATTTAGATAAAATTATAGAACTTTTTAAACTATTAGACTGAGTCTTTATTATATTAATATATATTATATTTTTATTCAGTAACAATTTTTATTTAATCTTGAAAACACACTCATTAAAAAATAATTACTAAAAAATGTTGGGGTACATTTTACAAGTGGTGATGAAGAGAAAATATGATTTTTTTATTACTGCATTGTCTCCTTATACAAGTAGATTTTAAATGTATAAAATATATTGTAAATATATATCTAAAACAAATATTAAAGTAAATTGTAAAAATATTTCTATTATTTAATATTTTAATAAGCTACTGAGCTTAGATTGAAAATATTATTGTGTTTTCAATTTTATTCTCATAGTTTTGTAATTAAGTAGAGATAAAATGTGGCTGCTGGAGGGTTGCATTATATCCTAAGATCTAGGTGCAGTGCTCTCAGATCCAAAGCTCCTCATTGACGAAGACCACAAACCAGAAACTAGTCTGGGGATATAGGGTGAGTAGGAACTAGATAGGGATTTTATGCACAAGCCTTCTGGCATCCATTGATTATTCTGGTTGGCACTGAGTGGCACTACTATATGGAGAGTTTTGCCTGTTTTAATAGTAGATATTTAAAACCATATGATCAGCAGCGATGACAGTGGTGGATCTATCTAAATTATTTCCACAATTTTCATTCTCAAACATTTTTACTTTTTTTATATTATGATATAGTAAACTTTTTCATGTCATCTTTTTAGTCTTAAATATATTTAGACTTAAAAAATTATTTATTAAAATTATAATAAAAAATTGTTAATAAATTTATATTTAGTTCTAAAGTAATGCTGAAACTAAGGAATCAGAAATTGGTTGAAATGTCAGTTCATTTTAAACTAAATTGAAAATTGTTTGATTATTTTATTTTTATAACTATTTGTTTTCTATACAAAAGAGCATTAAAAATGTTGATTATGGTATTAAAACTGATGCTATGACACATGAGAAAAAAACTGTTTTAATTTTTGATCCATCACCTGTTAATTTGCTGTGATTTACCATTACAGTGTTTTAATTTATTTTCTCTCATCATTTTTCGAGGTATATTTATATAAAATACAACTTTTTTAAACTCAATTGCAAAACTTTTGTGACATTTATTTTAATCTTTATGTTAAAGGTAAATATTTTAAGTATTGTTAAATCCCTTTAATAACCCAAACATTTTTTTTTGTTTCAAGTACAACTAGTTTTTATTATAAAGCTTTACTAATTGCTGTAAAATGATATAATTCAGTAGCGAATCTTTCTATTTAAGAGTGAACAATCAAGGTAATTTTTTTTTTTTTTTATAAGAAGATAATTCAAATATTACTGTCGAATAATAAACTTTTATTACTTCTTACTGAGCAAACATAAAAGCTTTCTTGTTAGGTTTTTATATAACTTAGCAACCATTTTTATGTATCTTTTTTTTTTCAATCTTAATGTAAGAAATCATATTTATATAAAAACTAGATTGTTTACTTCTCTCTTTTTTTTTTAATTTATAAACTACATGTTTTACATCTAATTGCTATATATTTTTTAAAAAGTAAATCTAATTCAACTTAATGTATTTCATTTAAAATTAATTCATTGTGTATTTAAAAATAAAAGATTAGCTTATGTCAATTAATAAATGGAAAAGTAATTTACACATTTTTATTATACTTATTTTGAAGTGAAGATTATGAATAGTTATAAAAAAATTGTTAAATCATTTTTATTTTTAAACTGAAAATCTATTCTTCGAAAATGTATTTTTTTTTTTTTTAATGTAATCTATTCATTTATGTAGCATTTGCTGTATATATGTGTAAAATTATGTTATAAGCTAAATATACCTTTGTAACCAATTAAATCATTTCTAACACTCTTAAAACTATAGTCCAAATTCTCATAAGCTATTCAAATTAGTGAATAAAAAAGATGTCAGATTGATTCTTATATATATATATTAATTCTAATATTTTCACGGATAAAAGATGTCATATTATTATTACTATTTGCGGGATATTCCGTGTAGTGAAAAAGCTAAATGCTGACGTTTCAGTACAATATCAAGTACCTTCCTCAGACGTCCTCTGAGGAAGGTACTTGATATTGTACTGAAACGTCAGCATTTAGCTTTTTCACTACACGGAATATCCCGCAAATAGTAATAATAATATGATATATATATAATTGATAATATAGCAATTTATACACACAAAATTATGGAAGGAAATAGACACGCACTCTCCCAATAATAAATGTTTTAAAAACATAGATCATCCAATTTTTCACATGTGCCTTAAACGTTTGTATAATAGCTAAATGATTAGTTTTGGACTATAGAGGAACCTCTCAAAGCTCAACAAGGTAGGCACTTTATAAAAATAAGAGAGGACATTTTATCTTTAATTTAAATTGTTATTTATATAGGCCAATCTACAGCATCTTGATTTGAGAGTGTGAAGATGTTACTCTTTTCACATTTAAGTCCACTATTTCCTTTTACAACTTACATGAAATTTTGCAATTTTCAACTAGTTAATATTAAGATCTTTTTAATGGAAATATAGAAATTAATGTAACAGTCTGATTATTTATCAAGTGCACAGGAGGTCTGTAATTAGAAAGAGAAAGGCTTTAACCTTTTTCACATACACCTTAAACATTTGTATAATAGCCAAACAATATAGTTTTTGATTATAGAATGACCTCTCAAACCTCAACCCAAAATAGGGAATTTATAAAGATAAGAATATTCCTGTCTGCTTGATAAATAATCAGAATGTTATATAAATAAATAACAAAATATTCCTTTTCTAATAATTTACATTTGAATTGACTTTGATATTTATTAAGTTTGTTATATCAATGTATGGATTTCACTATCATGTGCTGCAAATAATATACTGAGATACCAAAACATTATAAATTAGCACAATATTGCAAAAGGAAATATATGTATATATCATTTTCAAACTTTAATTAGTATGTTTAATTTGTTTCTTATTTTAATCATCAAACCAACATAGATTTATGAAGTTGTATTTCAAGTTGTAATTATAAATTTATTAAACGCACATTGATTATGGAAGTAATATTTACCGAGGCTGTAACCTTGAGAATATGCATATAAAATGCGATAGTAGGGACCTCTATAGGTGTTTAACCACAAGCTTACACTACTGAAGTTGTATTTCATAAAAATACTTTACATTATCCATTGCTACATTAAAAACTTGTTATTGAATTATTCTATAATATATTTTTATTAAAAATATAAAACTAATAAATTTCTTGAATATTTATATATATAGTAATTAAATGCATAAACCCTCATTGATATTAACCATCTTTATTTACATATAAAACTTATTCTTGTACTTATAATATATATAGTGAAACAAAACAAATGTACTTTTTCTTAGATAAAATAATAATCAGTAATAATATTTATTTTTTACAATTTATTTATTGGTAATGAGAGATATTCATGTACTATTCAAACATATGTATATTTAAACATAAATGATAATTATATAAAAAGGTATATTACCTGTTAACCTTTTTTATTATTAACAAGATATGCCCACTAAATCCTGACTTACTATCAATAACACAATATATATTATTTACAAAGTTTATAATCCAAAGATATACATTTAATTTAAAATGTATATAACATGTTAAAGTTCAAAATCTTCTAAAAAATTTCATGACATTTTTCTCTGACATTGATGTTATGTGTGAAGCTATTATTATTCTAAGTTACAGTGTTTTAGTAAAATTATTCATTTATCTCAATTTGCTTTCAATTTACAAAAGGATTTGTTAATCAGCATTTTACAAAATTTAATTTAGGCTTTAATTTGCATATCAATTATAGTAGTTGTTAACTCTTAAAAGACATTTTTGTGGAGTTATATTGCAGTACTTAACTTTCATATAACACTATTGAATATAATGAGATGATACTGTCCTATGTTATCATATTTAGATTTTCAGAAGATTGTAAACTCTGCTAAACTCTATTATATCCATAATAATTTTCAAATAAAATTATTTTATATATGCACTAAGTTTTGTGCTGTTTTAGCTAGTGAGATAAAAATGAGAGACTAATCTGAAATCACACTTATATCATTACTGTAGATATTGTTTCTGTGGTATTTTATCCTGTAATCTTTGATTTCACTTGTTTCCATAGTCGTCCTTTGTTTAGAGTTAAATCCATCAATCTAACTACACTAAAAATTCTTTTCTAGTAAACTAGTATTTCATAATGTTAAAATACCTTTTTTAAAAACTTTATAAATGAAATATTATACAATATGTAATAAAAATATTACTTTACAATTTAAAACCCAAAATATAGTTAAAATAATATATTAAAATAAATTAGACATTCCTTTTTATTTTATACCATAATTAATATTTTAAATATCCATTTTAAATAAATAAATATTTATAAAATAATCATTAAAAACCAGTCAACACTTAGACAATCCCAATATAGATAACAATCAAATCAACTTCCTTTTAACAATATTTATATTGAAATTGTCTAAGTTTTAGCTTTGACCATTATTACACTTATTATAAAATAATGTATTAAATATGGAAAATATAATGTTTTTGAATTATAACAAAACAAATAAATACAGATACATGTGTAGACATACTTTTAACAATAATTGATATTCTACTTATTTATTTTAAATGTTATTTTTGAAATGTATGCAGTAAATAAAATATAGACTAATAGATCTTTAAAGATGGAATTTGTCTTATCAATATACATGTAAAGCTATTTATATAATTTTATTAATATTCCAAACGTAACATATACATCCCTAAAATAAAATAGCCAACATTAATCTTAAAAATTCACCATGAAATTATAAAAAAAAAAGGTTTTGAGACATTTTCCTATTAAAAATATATACAGCTATTCTTCATTATGATTTATTTTAAAATCAGTACTTAAATTAATAACAAGGTAAACCATTTTAATTAATTTAGATAATATTAAAATTTAAATTAAACTAATAATATTTTTAAATAAAAAACATCATCATGCTTAAATTCAAATTGGTAGTCTTCTCTTAGCATGTTGAAACCACTTGAGGGTGGAATTTCTATGCAAATGCACAGAAATATGCCATTTAAGTGGCTGCACCACTATATAAGATTCTGTTTCAATGCTTAAGCATAGAAATAGTCTGTTTACTTGTCTGCAGCACCTATTTCTATGCTACAGCACAGAAATAGGAGATTTATTCTGCCGCAGTGGCTGCTGCCGCTTACGGTGAACTTCATTTTATTCAGTTTATACAAACAATCCCATTTTAAATTTCACTACAGTATTTTGTGAGGGTGTCTATAATTGAGACTGTTAAAAGTCTTCAAATTTGCATGCCCAAGTCATTATTTTCCAAATCCAATGAGGTAGTATGAGGTAATAAAAATTGTGGAAACTTTGCCCCACTTCTCTAGTCAAGGGTGACGCTTTAATAAATTGTCAAAGGGGAGATGTAAGCATGATTTTTATAAAATCATGCTAAAATTCACATTTGCATGAAAAAAATTGTGAGACCAATAAAGTTTATATCTTTTAGATAAATTTCATTATTTATGATTTTATTGTAAATAAAAAAAAAACACTTTAAAGTTGAAAAAAAACAATGGCCTGGTAACATTACAATTCTGTTTGTTTACATAGAAATTATGCCCTCAAGTGGTTTCAACATGCTAAGAGTAAACTACAAAAAATCTAACTACTACATTTTATCCCTGACTCAGAAAACAAATTAGTTAATAGCAATATTCTCTTTAAAAAAAAAGTTAACTCCAACTTCTATCTTCATTTTTAGTCCAATTACAAATAAAGCTCTTCATTTAACTATATTTCACTGTGATTATACTATATGATAAATATTAAAATATATTCTTTAAATAAGTTCACGATATATGGTTAATATTTATACATATTCCTATTAAATGACTATTTAAATTATAAAACCCTTCAAATTCATATTTTTTTTTTTGCAATTCATCAGATTTAAAATATTATTAATTCTTTCTTTTATTAACTCAAGATCCAATATTATTTTACCTTAAAATATAACTGAATAAATATTAACACATTGTACCATTTATCTAATTAATAACTAAATATAAAATAAGTAAGCACAATAAACTTATTCATCAAGAGATTAAGTAATTTATTTATTTAAATGTATTTTCTATCAAATATTCATAGCTAATAAAGATATTGCTTTATTCACGCTATTGGTAGTTGTTAGATTGTTCAAATTCTAAATTTATTAATTAAAACACAGAAATATATATATTTTCATTTAATCTCTTATTTTAAAAACTATCAAATATTTAAGAATAATTATCTGAATTAAAACATTTAAAAGTAGCACCTGTAAATCAGGCTATATCTTTATCAAATAATAATTGATCTAAGTACACTTTATTATTATTTAGATAATCTATAGCTTAATAACATTTTAAAAGAAATATAAACTTTTGAAAACAAATTCTCTACTATAAACACTAGCATGGGATAAACTTATAACTTTATATTGCTAAATTTAAATTATTAAAGTTATTTTAAAATTTCATATCTATGCTGTTGGAATATGAAATATTAATACATTTTTCACTAGAATTCATATTATCCACTGCCTCTAAATATTTATCATTTTCTAAACTTATAGCACATCTTTATTAAAAAAATAAACATGCTTTGTTATTTAAAAAGTTATTTTCTTTACTATCATATAAGAATTAGGATTAACTACATTATCTTTACTAAACTTTTGCACTTTGTATTCTTCTCCATCTTTTATTAAATAGAGACAACTAAAGACTAAACATTTTTATAAATATTATTCTTTATATTATTCTTTATATCTTTTACACTTCATATTTTAATTTATATAAATTACATTATTATTTATTTAGGAGGTGCCATTGGTTTGAGACTTTGGGCATTGAAGGTATCTTTATCACTTTTAGGAGTTTCTATAAGAAAAGCATTCTCTTACTTTATTTTATTTGAAATGATCCCTCATACAAATTAAAACCACTTTCAGGAGTTTCTATGAGAAAGTCTTTCTCTCTCAATTTATTTATTCTAAATGATTCCTCATATAAATTTAAAATCCCTGTTTTAAGTTTGTATCTCTGTGAATAATCAACCTGAAAATTTTGATTAGCATAAAAGTATCTCTCAGGAAACCAATGAATATTAATGCCCCTACTAAATTTATTCACTACAGAAAGAAAGTTAAGTCAGCGCCTAATTTATTTATCAAGTAGCAAATATAAACTAAAAAACTTTATTCAATTCTTTTATAAATAAACTATTATTTAAAATGAGGATTAAACAGAAATGGTATTTGTTTAATTTATTCTCTTTCCACTTAACTAGATATTTGTAAAACAAATGCACTATTATAACAACTTTTTATAGTACAAATAATATCTTCAATTTTTTTGTTACATATAAATATTACATCTTTATAGCAAACAAAAGGATTAATATAATTGTTATTATTCACAGAGATAAAACTCTCCATATAGTGGCTTTGCCTTTGTAAGCATAAAGAATGATGATCATGTGATATTTGATGGTTTAATTATTATTATTATTGTTGTTGTTGTTGTTGTTGTTATTATTATTATTATTAAATTCGTGTTTATTTATGTTTTGCAGTATCATCTTGTATGATAACTATATCTATACCAACCATAAAATCAATAAGATCAAAGACTTATATAGATATATATCTTTATAAAATGTTCTACTTGCTATGTTATAACAACTATATACTACCTAAGTATTATTAGTTTACTTATTATTACTTATGAAATGAGATGAACCAAACTTTCCTCTATATTTAATTTACTTTCAAATATTTTCCACCGATCACATTTTCTAGTGTGATAATCATTTTCATCAATAATGAATTTATTGTGTTTTGAACTATCTCCTAATAAAGTACACAAACTCATTTTATTAAAATTTTTATTCACTTTATTAAAGCTATAATATATTTTCTTCTTAAATAGATATGTAAAACTGCTTTTATTTTACAATTTATAAATATGTGTGCTATTAATCTTCCTTAATAAATAACTCACAACCAACTGTCTCATCCAGAGCTAATAATTTATTAAGTTTACTACCTAACTTATCCAGTTTATTTTTTAAGCCTTCAAATTTATTATTTGAATCATTTTTAGATTTCTTCAAATCAGCTCTGAACTCATATAATTTAATAAAAATATTTAAAATATCTTGGCCCCATTTTCAGACTCTCCCTAGTATCTATTACAAGTATGTTAGACAAGAATTATAACATGACCACCACCTCTTATGCTTGTGTATAGCTGTTGTTAAAACAGGCCCAACTCACTATATGTATTGCCATACACAGCAAGCTAGAGTAATCAATGGATGCCAGAAGGCTTGGGCATAAAATCTCCAAGCCACAAACTAGTCTGGGTATATTGGATGAGTAGGCACTAGATGGGGATTTTATGCCCAAGCCCCCTGGCATCCATTGATTACTCTAGCTTGCTGTGTGTGGCAATACGTATAGTGAGTTTTGCCAAATATAAACATATCGGTAGAAAATACCATGATTTAAAAAAATAAATATTCTATCAAATAACTAAATATTTTCTCCAACATCTGTTCATTGACAACTACAATCAAATGAGAATCTATAAAATAAAATATCTCAAAATGCATATAAATAAAATTATTTAACTACCACTATCATTTTGTAAAGTGCATTCAATTTCTGTTTCCCGTATAACATAATTATAAGATTTAATGATAAAATATTTTATCTAAGTCAAAATTCTATAATTATACTGTCAAAATATTTAATATGTTATAATAAGACAGAATATTATCAAAGTCAGATCAAAATAAAAATAAAATTATAATCACAATTAAGCTTCTCATCTAGGATTGCATTAAAAATTATTTCTCTTTATATAGTGCTATGCAGTTAATATTATAAACTCAAAATTACCTATATCATATAACACATTCCAGTATCAAATATATGTATATATATATATATATATATTGTACCAGTCAAAAACCCACCACCTAAACTGCAAGTCGGATCCAAACTCAGCTGAACCAAACTGAATTCAAACCCAACTCACCAGCTCAGATCAGTAGAAATCTAAATCGATGGCACAGTGCTATGAACCATGAAACTAGCTCAATGGTTGGTGAGGATTAGAGACCCCTGAACTGACACTAATATCGAATCATAAATTGACTAAAGATAATTTTAAATTGAATCATATATATGTTCGGGTTGCCAACACAGACAGTGAGCATTAACATTAAAATAATTATTGAATAAGAGAATTCAGAAATAAGAAACCAAGGGTGTTTATAAAATATTTAATAATAATAGTAATAGTTTTGTTTGAATTTTAAATGATTATATTAATCACCTCTAACCTTTAACAGATTTTATAATTATAATAAGAGTGGTGGTCCTTATTATATGCCAATGAGTATTATGCAATATTTGAAAGTCAATATGTCTATGCCCCCAACAAGAAAATAAAGGCAGATAAAGGTATCAGTAGTGATGGAAATTGTTATTCTGATTAATGAATCTTATTACAACAGAATGTGAGATTTATTTTCACATTTGCAAATCCATTCATGAAGAGAAAGATACATATTTTAGGGCATAACTTTAATCTTTATTGGAAAACTTATTTACTTTGAGATAACTGAGAATTTGTTTGACTTTAATTGAAATCACTTCATCATGAATTATGAGCATCAGAACAGGCTTTACCGGAACAGAGAGGCAACAGTGCTGATGAATTATGAGCTATAAAATAAATTGAAAGACAATAGCTGGTCGATGTCTAAGTCCTATGGTGACTTGCATTTCACAAGTCTTACTGCCCTTTAGGTAGATATGAAACATGGGAAAGCCAGGCCAAGTTGTAACTACAAGCCTTTGGTGTTCCAAATATAACATGAACAGGAGAGGAAGTGCTTTCTTCCTCGATAATTTAAAATAACAGAAACATTATCATTGACAAGCCTAATGGAGCAAAAGACTGCCCTACATCAGCAATGTTCGACAATGATGACTTGAGAGTCACCGTTTGAATAATAAAACCCAATTATAGAATGCTCTACGTGATGACTTGATCAAATTAATTAAAGTCAAATGAGCTTTTAACTAAAACTATTTCAACGCATTTATAAAATTATATTAATTATGCCTCAAACATCATGCCCCTCCTGAATATTAATAAATTGTAAAAAACAATTTGAATTAGAATGTATTCATTTGATTCCTTTATCAACCCTTTTTGAAAAATATTTTAACATTATACATGAATAAATAAATATTGTTGAATACGAGAAAAAAAAACATTTTAACATTATGTGGATATATAAACATTTATAAATTAGATAGGAGCTGGGGACATAGGTGAGAAATGGAGCTAATAATTTATTATTAGCCAATTATAAAAATAACAAACATTTAATAATTTCTTTTGACTCGATGATTGATAGAACTGTATAAATCTAGTTCTAATGGGCAAGAATTATTATCAGATTTAATATATTATTTGCATGAGGCAAATAGAACAAAGGAGCTCATCGAGTCGAAGGATTATTGGCATATAATTAAAAATAAATGACATTAGTAAATCACACAAAATATATATATAATATAATAAATGAACCACCATCGTAAGAAAGGAGAATTAAATCTAAGGACTAGAGATTTAGAATTATGACATAATTTAAAATAGCATAAATAAAAGTAAGTTTTACACAGAGATTATTACATTAAAGAATGAAAAGAGCTCTTAAAGGGAGTGTAAAGTTCAGAACTGGCCAGAAATTTTAAGGTTCATTATGGAAATATATTACCCATTTCTTCTGGGGATGGTTTCCTTAGTTTACACGTCCAGGTTGGTAAAACATAGGCACGCATTTAGTTGATTACTTGAACAGCATTTTATTTGATTTTGGCAGCATGATTGAAGCTTCATTGAAGATTTTCAGGGGACTTCAGGAACCGTAGTCAGATTCCTGAAGGTTTAGCCCCTTACCATGATCGAAATACTGTTTAAATTTATGATTTTTAAACGCATAGAGTTTAACTGCACTTCTCTACAACAAAGATGGCTTCCCCCTCCAAACCTTTCAGAGCTATATATACTGTATTTGATGCCTTCGGGCTAGCGCTTCTTTCATTATCAATGTTACAAAATTTACTGGTTGTTTTTAAATACATTCCTTCAATAAGGCTTTCAAACAAATCAGAAAAAATGATTTTAATTAGGAAATCCTTACATTTTAAATACTTATCTTTTTTTTTAATTAATAAAACTTTACCCATTGTTTTGGAAAGGGAGAATCTGAAAGCTTATCGAAAAAATGTAGCTTTTAATCATTAAAAATTTAACAAATTATTTAAAAGTGAAATAAACATTCCTGACGCAATAAAACTTTCGAACAATTATATATATTTAAATATTTACAAATATATATGAACAATCCATGCAGTTGTAATATATATAAATTCATGAATAATTTTATCATGAATTTATTAATAGCATTGATTAATTTAAACTCAAACGAATTAATTTAAATACACATTTATAAAATAAGTTTTTCTTTATGAAAATTAGCATGGATTGAACATATAAAACCCCATTGCATCGGAAATTTAAGGTCAGTACTATGGTTTGAAGTGGGCTTATGGCTAGATGTCATGAAGCTAGGATCGAACTCAGATCCGACTGCTTCAATATATATATATATATAACAGTTATATCAGGTAAATGATTTTATGGGGCCCCAGTTGGACTGCCAAATGTAATGGTAATTAGTGACTGTAAGAAGAGTGTGCAAATGGAAATTGATATTCCTTAAAGTTACCCAACATGTTAAGTGTTAAATATAATAATAATAAATAAAGGAAGCATTCAAAATTCTCATTCAAATTTCAGATTAGTTAAATGTAACATACATAATATAAAAATAGAGACACTTAGAATTTAGTTTACTGTAGAGCGGAGTTTATGTAAATAAATTTATTAAATTATTTAACTATAATTTAAATTATGTGGAATTTTATTGAATTTAAACCACATCTTTTAAGCATATAATAAATATTTAAATCAGTCTACATCATTAAAATTATTTTCTTCACATGTACATTAATGATTTATAAAATTTAACTTCTCAGGGATTCAATTATAAAACTCATTACCAGTTACAATGTGGTTTTTTTATAATATCTCAATGGTGTCTTGTTGGATATTGAGGAAACTCTCAAAATAAGACACAATATTGAGACTTTTGAAAAGATAAGAGCAGTCATCTTAGTTTTAAGCTACTTTCTAATTACAGAAGCCAGTCTAAAGCATCTCAGTTTAAGAGTGTGAGGATGTTTCTCTGTTTACTTTACTTCTATTTTTTTTCTGTGTATTAATTCCCATTAAAATTTTTTAATTTACTACATGTTAATACTTGGAAATATCTGATTTTATTTGCTAGTGCAGAGATAATTTGTAATTTAAACAGTAAAGATTTATTATAGTAACACATGCACTGTATTGTTTTTTATATAATATTTTAATGATGTCTTCTTAAATATTGAGAAAACTCTCAAACTAAGGTACAAGATAGAGACTTTATCTTTTCAATGTTTTAATTATATAAACTTATCTAAAGTATCTCAGTTTAAGAATGTGAAGATGTTTCTCTGTTCACTTTACTTCCATTATTTTCTTTCTGCATATTAACTCTCACAAAATCTTTTAAATTTACTATGGGTTAATTCAATATTAGAAATTATGTAACATTTGATTTTATTTGCTAGCACAGAGATAGTTATAATTTAACAGTAAGGATTTTTCATCATAACACATGCACTGTACTGTTTTTTTTTATAATATCTCAAGGTGTCTTGTTGAGTTTTTTTCTCAGACTAAGACACAAGATAGAAACTTTTGAACAGATAAGAGCAACTGTCTTATCTTTAAACCTATTTTCTAATTATATAGACCAATCTAAAGCATCTCAGTTTAAGAGTGTGAAGATGCTTCACTGTCAGTTTCATCTTTCTGCATATTAACTCTCAAAATCTTAAGTTTACTACATGTTAATATTCAAAAATATAAGAAATTATAAGAAGTGATGGTCATGTGATATTGTCAAAATAGTAAGTCATTTAACCATAGGTTTAAAGATAAGACAGCCACTCTTATTTTTTCAAAAATCTCTATCTTGTGTCTTAGTTCAAGAATTTACCCAATATTCAACAAGACATCACTGAGATATTATTAAAAAACAGTACAGCACACATACATGTTAGGATGAAAAATTCTTAGTGTTTAAATTATATATTATCTCTGTGCTGGCATAATAAAATCAAATGTTACATAATTTATAATATTTCTGACTATTAACATGTAGTAAATTTAAAAGATTTTGTGAGAGTTAATATGCATAAAGAAAATAATGGAAGTAAAGTGAACAGAAAAACATCTTCATGCTCTTAAATTGAGATGCTTTTGGCCTGCATAATTAGAAAATAGGTATAAAGATAAGATGGCTGCTCCTATTTTTTCAAAAGTCTTTATTTTATGTTTTAGTTTGAGAGTTTTTTCAAGACAGTACCATGCATGTGTTCAGATAAAAAAAATCCTGACTGCTTAAATTGCATAATATCTCTGCATTTGCAAATAAAATTAAATGTAATATATTAAGATGTCAATAGATAATCATTAATTTAAGTATGATAACTTAATTATGAATGATCACAGAAAACAGTTTAATTTTAAAAATGTAAATTTATTAATATAAATCAATAATACTAAATATATACTAAGTAAATAATAAAATATTTCTTTTCTACCAGTTTACTTTTGGATTGATTTTGATATTTATAATGCTTATTATGCAAATTTATGAAAAATAAATAATGCACTAAGCATAATATTGCATATATAGATATGTATGTCATTTGCAAACATTAATTAGTATGTTTCATTTGTTTCTTACTTTAATCATTGAACAAATATAGATATATTAAGTTGTAGTTTAGAGAGTTACCTTACATTATCCATTGTTACATTAAAAATTTATTACTGAATTATTCTATATTTACATTATAAATATTAAACTGATCACATTTATTAAATATAACATGCATATTTGAGTATATTTTATATTTGTATTTTTAGTAATTAAATACATTACGTGTTCGTTGATATTATCCAAAACTATTTACATATAAAAACTTATTCTTGTGCATGCAATATATATATATATATATATATATATATATATATATATATATATATATATATTGTGCCCTTATCTATAGGTCATAATAGGGTAGAATGGTCAATTGCTAAAAAATTTTAAATTTTAAAATACGTTTTTGTAATATATTGATAATTGTATGATCGATTAGATCTTATAGTACAATTTAAGGCTGAAAATACCTGGTATATAAAAGTGTAATGGATTATTTTAAAAGAAAACAGTTAAATAAAGCTTAATTATATCCTTGCTTATGGTTGTAAAAGCTGGCCATATAAAATAACACAGCTATAAATAGTTAAAAATATATTAATAATTCGAGTATGATATTTTAAAACTAATAAATTAAATAAATGCTATATGTAGTGTTATAATTATATTTAATAGTCAAAATTAATAGAGTATATTTTAAAATAAACTTTAGGATGGTGAGAATTATATTTAGTTCTACAATTTTAAATTATTTTCCAAATTTTTTATAAAATATATCAGTTTTGGTAATTTAGACCGAGACGTAAATTAAAAAATCATCTGATAAAGTTAGTAATCATGTGACTGTATATTATATACCTTCACACACACGCTTGTTAGAATATAATAATAAAGTTTGTGAATTATAAAGCTAAATATAATTGCTATCGATCGTTAAAGTAAAAGTTGAAATATTAAATGATATTTTAATAATTGTTTTAAAGTTTAAATGATTTTGATAAAATTATAATTGAGTTAAAAATACTATTTTAAGTAATATTTTAAATCATTACGTCATAAATGTCTTATTTGAAAAATCTAGTCTGTTATAAAACTAAAATGTGTAAATTTGTTCGCGCTAAAAAAGTCATTAACCAATCAATGGAGGTAATTTAGCAGACAAAATATAAGAATTAGATGGAGCGGGAGAAAGTAATGTGTATGTGAAGGAGGGAGTAACATATTTTTTTAGCTGGATAAGATCGTAAGCTAGAAAAGTAATATAATTTTAAAATTTTATATTTATTTTAAAAGTTTTTTAAAATATAATATTTTGAACTGCCTTTACATGGAGGGCTAATTTTTAAAAGTTTTCTTACCAGGATATTTTATTCAAGTTTAGCCAAAACCTTACAGTAAAAATGGAAATACTACAGAAAACAGTATATAGAAGTTATGAGAAAGGAAAAATATTTGTAAAGTGCCTTGATACAGCTTTATTTATGCTCAACCAGAAACTTGGTCGCTATATGGAAAACTTAAAAGAGAAGTTATTTGCCGTCAGGAAAAATTATGATGCACAAATTTATAAGGCTACTCTGAAGTTATTTTATTCTTCTCTATGGAAAAAATTAAGATACATATATCATAAAGAAAAAAATATGTAAAAGTTATAACAGAGAAAGAATGTTTGTCTTTTTAAAGGAAACATTATAAAGTATATAGTACCAGAATTTTAAAAGAAGGTAAAAAAAAAAAAAATTACCGAATAATGATATGAAAGAGTCATTATTTTTTTTTTTGAAAAAAAAAAGAATAGAAAACTTTCTCTAAGAGGAATTAAAAAATATTATAAAGTGTTCATTGGAGAAATGCTTGATTTAGAAAATATAAATTTAAATTACTTAATGAAAATGGATCCATGGAAACAGAAAAGTTTTGTTGAATATTTAAATCAAAGTACTGAGAAGATGCATCGTAAAAGTCGCGAGGGGGAAAATATTAGCGGAAAATATTAGAAGAGAATATGTAGACGTTTTCTTTATGGGATTAACTAATATCATAATTAATAATTGTATTAAATATTATAAAAACCAAGGATTATCATTCATGAATATTTATTGAACGAAGTAATATTTGTTTTGCCTTAAAATTTAACAAGCAGGGAGAAGAACATTAAGTGACTGAAGAAGAAATAATAAACATTTTTTTTTAGCTTTAATATGAACGGTTTTCAAGAAAATTTGATAAAGAAATACAGTAAATATAGTTTGGAATATTTTTTACTAATTTATTTTAAAATACAAAATGTTATGTGAGATTAGGGAAAACATAAAACATAAATTTAGTAATATTAAAATTTAAATATAATAGCTTGATAAAATTATAGAAATAGTGTTTAAAATAAAGTGTATGGATGTGAATCTTAGATCTACAAGGATCAAATGGATGGTGAAGCCTATGGAACGCAATCGAGGAGATAAAGGTTGTTTGGTAAAATTTTTTGTAATGGCTATTTATAATGCATAATGTATTTTTTTTAGATCATCTATTAACCTAAGAATGAAGTGAGAAAGTTTAAATTATATGTACACATTTTATACAACATTTTTAACATATAATGAGATAGGAGTAATTCGGAATATGCATGCAATAATTTATTTAAAGTATATTAATAATATAATTTAACAGAACAATTGTGTGATTCTTTTGAACTTTCATGTGATAAAGTATTCAGATATTTAAGTAGTTTGTATGATTAAATATACGGAGGAAAGTAGTAAGCAAGCTGTCTTATAGAACAGTGGAATAGTTTTAAAATAAATGAATTTTATTATTGTTAGTAATGCAGATATGTATTTGTCGATGTACAGTATAGAAAAAATCTTGAGAAATAAGATCGGATAGTGACTTGGAAGTACTAGTGGAGAGGAAACCAAGATGATGTTTTTTTTTTAAGAAATAGGAAAAATAAAGGATTTGGATCATATTTAGTTTTGTGTGATTTCAGTATAGTTAACTAAGCCCTAGGACTGAACACATATAGTTTGGACAGTGTTTTTTGCATATCTTTAAACTTTTGATGTTATAATAAAGCTGAAGAAATAGCTTTAGCATCGTTCCTATGATAGAGGTTAGTAGACAGGTAAAGGTCACTCCTCTATAGTGTCTTTTAATTCACTGTGCCATGATTGTCAAGATATATGATGAGTAATATTCTAGTTGTATTTTGATCCTATGCATCTATCTTCGCTATCCTTATTTCATGAATCTGCATCGGTCAGAAAGATATTTTCAAAGAAATAATAAATAAAATAGAACTGAAGATGTGTTATCGTTTATGTAAGAATAGTTTATTTGCTGGAATGTATAGAATTGTGTAACTTTAAAATTGAAAGTCCAAAATATCATAAAGTGAGAAAGAATCATATAATACATTGTAAAATTAATTCAGAAATGAATATAAGATTTTTTGAAAGAGAAATCTAAACAAAGTTTTTTTTTTTTTTTTTAAAGTGATAATAAAATTTGAATGTTTTAAATAATATTTAGAAAATAAATATTGCATATTTATTAAGAAAATAGTCCAGTAATGTACAATAAACATATACTTGTGCATGGTATATTAATAGTTATAATATATCATCTGAAGTAAGGCTTGAATGAGAATATTAGGATTAATAAACAACGGATAATGAACAATAAAAACCTAATACCGAATGTAGAACAATGTTTTGACTTCGTAAGATTCCATACAAGCAATATAAAACTAAAATTTATTGTTTTGTAGAATTTCACTACGAATGTAAATTTTGTAAAAATATATATATATATATAATTTTAATAATATTCGGGATGAAAAGTGTTTGTGATAATCATATAAGAAATGCATTTTGTAATAAGCTAACCATAATAATAAATCAAGTAATAATACTGTATTTTCTTAAGTGTTTTAAAAAAAAAATAAGATTTAACTAGGAAGAGTAAATATTATTTTGATTTCATTTTATAAACTAATAAATTAAGTTGAGATATGAAAGTAAGGGATATCCAATGTATATAGTGTAAAAATATTGTTAATTTATTTATGTTGTTAATAAACTTTGTTTTAAATTCGTTCTAAAGTTTTTGTGTCCGAATTGTTATTTCTCCACATGGATGCATGAAATCACAATACATTTATAATTGAAACAGACATATAAATTTTGCACAAAAGGTAAACATAAAAGTGTTATAAAAAATTTTGAGAATTTATTGGTATGTTAAAATTAAAAGATAATAATTTTATATTATTTATTGGTCATAAGTCGGTTGCCACAATATTACATTAAATTATATGCTAATGTTGCCACATGTATTCTGTTGTCAGATTATTAGAATACTACCACGTATTATATTTATTTATTTCATTTTAGGAAGAAATAAGATTATATTATATTATTATTGTTATTATTATTTTATTATTGTTAGTTGCTGTGTTGTAGATTATGACATAAAATTCCCTTTTCATATTTTACTACCGTAACTTTAAATCAGTTAGAATACAATTTATGAACCTGAGATTTTATTTATTTTGCTTCATTTTATTTAATTAAGCTAGATTCTTGTTATAAAGAAGATTAAGATATGATTATTACTTTAATCGTAGTGAATAGAGCTTAGAAAGTCGTAAGAATATTATGAGTTAGTTATTTGGTATAGTGAAAAAGGGGGAATAGTGTTCTTATGCCATTGAGGTAGTATCGTGTGGATATTTCCTCAATGTAGTCTATCTCGTTCCAGGTATTGTCACTCCATGTCTCATGAAAATAGTAAATATTTTGTTAATTCAATTTTAAAATTGAACCGTATTTGTATTTTAAAATTAGAGCTAGTAATCATTTTAATTAATGCTGAATATTTCATTTATTTATTTGTTAACTGAGCTAGAACCCGTAATATTCGTAATAAACAGTATATTTTTGGGGTGAGAATGCACGGGGGGAGGTTAGAATATATATATATACCAATAGATGGCGTTTTACCAAAAACACCGACCAAGTGTACGTTTGTTTACATAAACAAACTAAGAGTCAGAATTAACTATCTCTTTCATTTTTTCCCACCCTCAGATCAGCTGATTTCAAGCTATTTGCTATCATCAGTGAAGGACAGAACCAAGAAACTAGATCTAAACACTGATTCCAAGTGTTTATGTACAAAGTTTCTATCAGCTTGCAAGCATAAAATTTTTCAGACCGATAAAGTCTTCAAACTCAGCCAAACAAGCTAGATAGCTATATGGGTCTGATCTCAGTTCAGTTTCTCCACATAGTTAAAGCCTCTGCAATCTATATCATTGCAGATATCTTTAAAGCTACATTTATGAAAAACAAAAAACAAGTTTTAATCATGTTAAACTTGCTGTCGCTTGTATTTATGATCAATAGATGGCGTTTTACCAAAAACACCGACCCAGCATACGTTTGTTTACATAAACGATCAAAGAGTCAGAATTAACTATCTCTTTCATTTTTGCCCACCCTCAGATCAGCTGATTTCAAGCTATTTGCTATCATCAGTGAAGAACAGAGCCAAGAAACTAGATCTAAACACTGACTCCAAGTGTTTATGCACAAAGTTTCTATCAGCTTGCAAGCATAAAATTTTTCAGACCAATAAAGTCTTTAAACTATATATATATATACTTTTCTTTAGATATAATAATTACTAATAAATATTATTTATTTCAAATTAAGGTATTTATACATAATTTATTTATATAAAAATGTGTAATAAATTTTTCTTTTATTTATAAAAAATTGCCACTAAATCATGACTTGCTGTCAATAACACAGAATATTTATTATTTAAAAAATATATAATCCACACATTTACATTTTATTTTAAAAATATATAATTTAATGTTCAAAATCGTCTAAAATTTTCTTCTGAAAAATATCCCATGACATTTTCTTCTGTACATTGACATTATATGTAAGCGATTATTATTATAGGTTACAATATTTCCAATAAAATTATTCGTTTTTGATGATTTGCTTTTAATTTAATGAAAGAAATCCTTAAATAATTACTAATAAATATTATTTATTTCAAATTAAGGTATTTATACATAATTTATTTATATAAAAATGTGTAATAAATTTTTCTTTTATTTATAAAAAATTGCCACTAAATCATGACTTGCTGTCAATAACACAGAATATTTATTATTTAAAAAATATATAATCCACACATTTACATTTTATTTTAAAAATATATAATTTAATGTTCAAAATCGTCTAAAATTTTCTTCTGAAAAATATCCCATGACATTTTCTTCTGTACATTGACATTATATGTAAGCGATTATTATTATAGGTTACAATATTTCCAATAAAATTATTCGTTTTTGATGATTTGCTTTTAATTTAATGAAAGAAATCCTTACTCAGCCTTTTACAAAATTTAATCCGGGTTTTCATTTGCATATCAATAATAGTAGTTGTTAACTCCTATTTAAAAAATATTTTGTAAAGTTATATCACAATACTTAACTTGGATATAGCACTAATGAACACACTGAAATGATATTTTTCTATATTGTCATATTTAGATTAAGATGTTTTTTTAACTTTACCACATTACATGTTGTGCTTTTGAAATAAAATTATTTTATATATGCACTTTAAATTTTGTGCTATTTTAATTATGGAAATAAAAGTGAGAGAATCTATCTGAGATCAGGAGCTTGAATAGTTTTCTTCCAATGATTCATCATTATTGTAGATATTGTTTCTATAATATTTTATCTTGTAATCTCTAATTCCACTCATTTTCATGGTCTTTGCATATTTAGAGCTAAATCTATCTACATAAACATTTTACAAAGATCTTTTCTAGTAAATTAGTGTTCCATAATGTTAAAATAACCTTTGAAAAAACTTAATAAAACAAGTATTATACAATATATTTAAAAATAAAAATATATACTTTTCTAAATCAAAACATTAAAATCATATATTAAAATAAAATAGATATTTCTTTCTATTTATTTTATGCCGTAATCAATATTTTAAATGTCAATTTTAAATAAATTAATGTATTAAATATGTAAAATTTAATGCTTTTGAGTTATATCAAAATGTGTAAACACATATACATGAATGCACATACTTCTAACAATAATAAAATATACAATTTGCTTTATTTTAAAGATTATTTTTGAAATGTATGCAATAAATAAAATATAGACAAGTGAATTTATAAATATGAAATTTGTCCTATTAGTAATATACATATAAAGCTATTTATATAGTTTTATTAATATTCCAAATGTAATATATACATCTTTAAAATAAAATAACTAACAATAACCTTAAAAGTTTACTATAAAATTATAAATAATAATAAAAATTTGATATATCACCTTTTAAAAATATATGTGGCCTTTTTGTATTACAATTTGTTTTAAAATCAGTATTTAATGACAAGGTAAACCATTTTAATTATTTTTTTAAATTAATTTAGATAATTTTAAAATCAAAATTAGGTTAATAAAATTTTTAAGTAAAAACACCAAGTTTAAATTCAAATCTATCTACTACAATATATATTATTTAGCACTCCACATGGTACTCCTATTAATAATCCTTTTTATTATTTACGAGTTCTTCCCTAGCCTATGGAAAGGCTATCATTTTTGTAATTTTTTTTTAATTGGTTACTTTAACAAACTTCAGTCATTAGTGATATTATTGTGGTGCAATGAACTATGTAATATTAAACTACACAACTTCAACTGTACACTAAAGTGTAAATATGCTACCATGGCATCTATTTTTCCTCCTCACTAAATATCATATTTCAAACATGAATGTATGCACTATAATAAAATTTTCTTTATGACTTAAGTACTATATCTATTCCTTTGCATAAAATAAATTACTTCCTTCAATAGCATTATGGACAAACATATATTCAGACAACAGACAAAATAGAAATTATATTTATATATATAATAATCTCCCTTAACATCAAATGTGATTTGTTTATAATTAATTTTAATAATTTCTATCAATATTTTATTATTTTTTTACTCATTTTCTTTTTAGCATTTTTATACTTATTAATTGTAATTTTAATACTTTTTCAATATTGTTATTGATGTACATTGATATGATATCTATAAGTTTCTAACATTAGTTATTGCTTTTAATATCTCTTTTTAAAAAACTTTTGGTGCTCTATACATTGTTTTTACACAATCTTTGTTTTCCATATATGAAAATGTTTTTATTTATAAACTTTTATTATATATTTCTTTTATTAATCACACATCTATTCATTGTTTAGTTTAATATTATCTTTTTTATTTTTTATAATTTTTATTCTTTTAATATTTCATTCATTTTTTTTCAATATATTTTTTGTATATTAAAACTAATACATTTCCTGTATCACATTTTGTAAAAACTATATCTTTTTCGTACTTACTTTTTACTTTTTTAATTTTTTCTATTGTGAAAATATTTTTTAAAAATGTATTAATAAGATAGTAATTAAAAATAAACTAGATTAGTATAGTATTTATAACTTAATAATAAAAATAGAGGACATACCAACATACACAAATACCAATATAGAAAAAGTCATAGAATTAGCAATTAATAGATTAACATAATTAAAATAAGGAAATGAAATACTGAAAAATATATTTATAGAAATTATGGGAAGATATTATTGAGAATAAAATATAATAGGTGAAGTAATGAACTAATGTGAAAAGATAATATTGCTACTGAGAAGGTTAAACATATTTAAATAAGCATGTGATATGTGTATATATTTATGATTGAATGATTGCTTTTTATGTTCTTTAAAAAAACTTATTTTAAGATTGTTCTTTTATCTTTCTTTTATTGTATCTCTATCTTCTTTTTAGAGTTAGTATGCTGATATTCATTTAAAAGATTTTGCTAGTGTTGTGGTGGATCAATATAGAACAATAATATATATAAATCCTATCTGAATTAGAAATGTTTTTTTTTATTTTCATTGATATATATTGTATAAAATATTTGAATGAGAAACTATGTGTATGTGTTTTAAAACTATTTGATCTCATATCATTTATTTTTAGATTTCTTTTAGATATTAAGGACTGCTATATTTTATCACTTTGCATTTTGAAATTCACAGAAATTTAATCCATGAAAAATTTATAATGAATATTTGATTTTACACTATTATTATATATACCTTTTTCAGAGTGTATATTTTATTAATTTTACATAATTCTACAATTTTCTATTCATGAATCTGTTATTAATGATGCATTCTGAATGTTGGTTAAGATATATTTTTTTATAAATGAACAAATGAAAATATTACAGCAAGATTTCTATATATAACTTTAAGAAAGGTAGAAATAATCAATTTGTAGGCCTAAAAATAATGATCAACATATGTTTGTAATAATATTCTTTGCAGAAAAATGATAGATAACTAAATTAGGAAATGAGAATAAACAAAAAAAAAAGTAGAAAAACTGCAGAGATTAATTGAATATGTATTATACAATAGAATAAAATTAAGAAAGTCAAAATAGAAAAATGTCTTTATAAGAAAAGCGTTAAAAACAATGCATAAAACATTTAAATCTTGCAGAACATAAATTTTGTTTGGGTTATTGAATTGATCATTGTTAACTACGAAAAATACTAAGATTAAATTAAAAGTATTTGTTAAACTGAAATTTATGATAAAATCAAAATATTTTAGAATAATTTTTTATTGGATTTTTGAAAAGTTATTAAACTGTTTGTTTATGATTGTTATTGAAATATGTGAAAGATTTAAATGTTAACACATATTCAATGTAGTTATACAAAATTAAGGTAATTTTGTAAATAAAATAATGGTATATATAGTAAAAGAATGTGATAAGTTGTTTTCGGAAAAATTAAAAATATGCTATGAATATTAATTATTAGTAGTAAAAAAAGTGCTTTAAAAATGTTTAAATGCTGTTCAAACAAAATATCTTACTGAGGTTATTTAATATAACACTAAAAGAGTGATTTATTGTTTAAGGCAAAGATGAAAATTTTGAGACGAAGAAATGAGTTAAAAAATAAAAAATATATTTAAATTTAACAAATGATATGTCTAGGCATGTGTTAAAATATAAAATATTTATTAATAGAATGTAGTTTTGAAAGCAATAAATAACAAATAATGAAATTGCAAGATATACTTAATGAAAGAGAAAATTATAAGAAAAATTATTCGATAGGATTTTAGTTTAGAATAAATAAAATAATACTGAAATTGGCAATAAATTATTTGATAAAATGAATATAATTTTTAAGTAATGGGTTATAAATAAAAAAATATATATTAGAAATAGAAAAATACAGTTATACACAAGTCTATATATGTGTGTATATATACATAAACATACCCTGAAGATTTTAATGAGGAAAAGTTATATTGTATATTAACAATTATAATATGAAATATGTAACACATAAAATATTTGAACTAAAAAATATTGAGAAAAAATATAGTAAAAAAATTTATATATGAAAAGGAAAGACAGTTAATAGATTAGAAATAAAAGTAGAACATCTATAAGAGCAAAAATAAATTTTGTATGTGCTTTAGTTATTTGGAAGAACAATCAATATAATCACATTTTAGTTAATATATATACATACGCTGTTCAGTGATTTGTAAAAAGCCCACCCAAGTTGAGGGAAATAGCAATATATCATTGTTAACACTTTTTTTTTGTAAAGGATATTTTTAAAATAATAGAGATAAAAAGCAAAATATACATTCAGGGCCTTAATTCAATCCATAGGCTCCTCACTCTCAAACCTTGGTTTAAATTCAACTCTCCCAACATCCTCTTCCTTGCCGAAACTAAACTCTTCACTCACTTCAACTACAAGATTTATTCAACTTTATGCACCTTTGGTCTTTTCAAGTATTCTATTGTCTTGACCTGCTGGAGGAGTCGCCATCCTCATTAATAAACATTCCCATCCCTCCATCTTTTCCATCATACATATCAACACTCATTCTATTATCTTGGAGGTGCAATTTGGGCACTTCAGAAGTTTTGTGATTTATTTATATCTGCTCTCCAATGACAGTTACACCCTCATTAAATCTATTATTCACCAAATCAGAAGTTTTGTGATTTATTTATATCTGCTCTCCAATGACAGTTACACCCTCATTAAATCTATCATTCACCAAATCAACAGCATCACAACTACTACCTCCCATCCTATTCTTCTTCTGGGTGACTTCAATATGGGCTACCAGTGCTTCACAAACAAATATCTACATCTCTTCTCCAGGGGAATGTGTGACCAGGGTTTTTCCCAGAACATGCCTATTCTTTCTATACCCATAAGTGTCAGACCCTCATTGATTTAACATTCTACTCTCCTGATCTCCATTTCATGATTGAATCAGCCCAACTCCACATCATATCTTTTCAGATCATAAGGCATTACACCTCTCCATTGACATTAAGTCTGGCTTTCCAGTAAACCTTGGCCTCAGAAGAACAATACAATTCCTCAACAAACAAAATACACCAATAGCATTGCTTTCAGAAATGTATATATACCTTCATAAAATCAATATCCTTCAAATGGACCCATCTCTGCATGGTTTGCATTTGTGGAAATCCTGCAAGCTGTCATCCACAAATACACCTGGAACTCCAGAGGACCACTCAAGTTTCTGGCTTTCATGGACAAAATTTCAGAGCAACTGAATGATCAGGAGAGTGGGCCATTAGACATTAGCACAATCACCCAACTGAAATTTCAATACCATGATGCTCAAAAACCTTGGCTGAGTACATCTCAGTCAAACATGCCCAGAAGTACATAGAGAATCATCATTGTTGGACCAGAAGTTACCTGGGGTGGGCTCTTGATTCCCACAGGAAGCTCATCCATCATGGTCAGCAATAAATCCTACATAGGTCAGGAATTGCTTCTTTATTTGAGAAACCATTACAAGTACATGCTTCTCAAAGCTGACATCCCTTCTTTTACTATGATATCAACCTTGAATGTCAGCTCTGATTCTGGAATCACCCAGGCCATGCTACTTATCAAACTGAAAAGCTTTCCTGACCATGTCCACTTTGATCCTCATGCTATTCCCAAATTTATTCTTCTCCACCTAAGTCAGTTCACCATCCCCATTACTCTCAACATGATTAATAAGCTGACCTTAGGTGCTTACATCATCAAGGGTCTCTATCTGGTAACATTAGTCCCTTTTCTTAAGGAAGATCAGCCACCTACTGAGCTCAAGAATCTTAGGCCCATTTTAATGACTCCTCTGATCATAAAATTTAATTGAGCCTACCATTAAAGAGTCACTAAAACAATTCATACTCCTGCACTTTCTTCCTTACAGTTTGCTTGTAAGGAATGCTCCACTCTTGGGGCTGCCACACTCTTTAAGATGACCACCAAGCATGTTAGGCAGTCTTAAAATGGCAGGCCCATTGCTGTCCAACTAGACATCCAGGCAGCCTTTGACTCTGTTAGGGTTGACCTGCTCCTTGGTGTCCTCAGGAATCTGAACATCCCAGAGGCCCTTCTGTTCATTCTCCACAATCTCCTGTCCAACAGAAAAATCCTAGTTATCCTGGATGGGAAAGTTGCACATGACTTTACACCTAACATATCTATCCCTCAGGGTTCTCTGCTGTTCACCACATTTTTGAATCCCCTCTTGCTCAGGCTAAAACCTGACCTCCCTGGCATTTTCATTGCTGCACTGAGCAAAAGCATTAAATGCCTTGCTTATGTAAATGATGTGGTTGTCTTCCTTCCTTCAGCTGATCTCATTCCCAGGCTTCAACAGATCCTCACCTGGTACTCCAAAACATACAGGCTGAAATTTAGCAGCAATAAATCAGTGGTCTGGTAACTATCAACTGGTAAACAAATCTCCACCTTTAATGCCAAGCCACACAACTTCCTCAGATTCCCCCTCATGCTGTCTCCTAGGGTCATGATACGGGTCCAAATTATACTATCAAAGCATATCATCCACCCTCAGCACTATCACATATATCTACCTCTCCTGTTATGGAAAAGTCACCCTCCTCAATCTTTTAGGGTTTCCTAAAATAGCATATTATCTTCCCATTATTCTACCTACACATTCCTTTATATCCTAAATCAATTCGCTTTGCACACGTATTCTCTGGGGCAGAACAGTGGTGGCCATCAGCCTAAAAAGAACTTGTTTGTTGGGCCTGCACTCCATCGACACTTCTGATCCAGATATCTCACAACATTATTGTCACACTCCTAAGTCACTTTCCTGCCAACCTTGTGCATATCATTATCACACCCAAAAACCCTCCTCCTTTTAGTGGCAGGACCAGGTCATGAACCTCACTCATTGCCAACATCCTACAAAAGGTTGGCTTTGTTATACCATCCATCAACAGCAGACTAAAGTACTGGGAGGTTTTCAATCAGACTGCAGACTTCTCCATTGTGTCCCCTACATTCTTCAAACTTACCAAGGCTCAATTAATCTGTAAATTCAAAAGGTAGTCCCTTGAGGCAAAATTCCTCAAAATCAATCTTCTTTCCTTCCCACAATCAATTTATGGTCAACTGTAGGGATTTAACCAAGATCTCTCTCATATATCAGCTCTGTAAAACTGACAGTGAAACACTCCAGCACTTCCTACTTAAATGTCCCTTTCTGCTTGGCATGAGAAATGTCATCAGCTCCTGCCTTTTCTTACACATCAACTCCTGCCTTTTCTTACACAGGAGTACCATCTTCAAGAATTCATAGAATCAGGAGTCTTTGCAGGTATTAGACTATCAGTTTTTCTCATTTATGTCCTCTGGTTGCTTCGATGGGTCATTATCTTTGACCAGAGAGTACACTTAGTGAACCAAAAGTTCTTGGACCTAAGTCACTCTCTCAAAACCAGATATACCAAACTCACCCCACCTCCACTTTTCACAGACCCTTGAGCAATCCTCCAACTCCCATCCTCTCAGCCTCTGTCATAGAACTCAATCAGAAAGACATGCATTTTGGGCTGGCCTGGACTACACACCATTTCTCCTTTCCACTCTCCATTCCATTTTCACATGTATCCTTCAACCTCTTACCATGTTGCTCCTGAAATTTCAATTTATCATATAATCACTCCCTTGTAAGCCTTTTTCTAACTGTATCTCTGTATCTGTGTTTTTTATGAACAAATGTTCATCACTGAGAAAAAAAACCAAATATATTTTAAATGCATTTATTGACTGTATTTGTAAAATAATAGAGATAAAAAAAGAAAATGTATATTAAATACAAAAAAGAAAAAAAAATTATTTCTTCAATCACATTAGAGGTTTTTAGCTTTAACAAAATAAAAGCATGGGGGAAGTCAGAAATTAATTAAGTCAATTCATATACAAAAATAGGAATTGACTTAATTATTTTCTTGAACCCCCAAGCTTTAATTTTAAGTTAAATCTAAAAACCTCAATTGTGGTTGAAGAAACAATTATTACCTCTGTTACTTTTAAAGTTTTTAGCATTGGTATAGTAATAAAAAATGCAAAACTATATTGCACCTTAAGTTGAATAGACATTTATAATTGATATATGTTGTAATGGATAATTATGAAGAAAAGCAGTTTCTCCAAATGCCCACATATTTGGGTAAGCCAAAAATGTAATGAATCATGATCTGCACTTGCATACAACTGGTATGAATAAGCTGACCCACAAATGAATTTATAGCAACCTAAACTTATATTATAATAAATCATGAATTTAAGGATATTTGTAAAATGATAGAGATAAAAAACAAAATGTATATTAAATGTATTTATTGACTATGCACCAAAAAGAAAAAAAATGTTTCTTCAACCACCTTAGGGGTTTTTAATTTAACTTGAAATAAAAGCAGAGGGGTTCAGAAATTAATTGTCAATCCCTATACAAAAATAGGAATTGACTTTAAGTTAAATCTAAAAACATCAAATATGATTAAAGAAACAATTATTATCACTATTATTGTTAAAGTTTTTAACATGAGCATAGTAAATAAAAATGTAAAACTATATTGTACTAAGTTGAATGGATATTTACAATTGATAAATGTTGTAATGGATAATTATAAAGAAAAGCTGTTTCTCCAAATGCCCACGTATTTTGGCAAGCCAAAAATGTAATGAATCATGATCTGTACTTGGGGCAACCAACAATATAGCCAGTAGACAGACAAATAAGCTGACTCACAAATGAATTTATAACAACTTAAACTTATATTATAATAAATCATGAATTTATAAGGTGTATAGTATGGAATATATGATTAAATATTTTAGTAATCAAATAATTTTAAATCAAATAATACCTAAATTAATAATAAAATATGAATTTATTACAATAGATATCAATTTATTTATTAAAATAAATAACACAGCATTCATTTTAACAATTGCAATCAAATGTAATTCATTATATACTTACAATCTATCCTTGCTAGATTGTGATTGTTAGATATGATTTATATCTAAAGATCATTAACATGCATGTTCATAAAAGGATTAAATACATAATCTTTCACACAATATTTTCTTTTTATTATTTTTTTATATTTTCTATACCTTAAATCAAGTAATGCTTTTATTATAATGGTCATTTTATATATTTAAACTAAATCTTAAATATTATGTTTTTAATTTTGATTTGTTTTTCTTTTGTTTTTTAAATATTACATTAATGATTAACTTAAGTCTTATTTACTTAATTAATTAACTAAATGCATACTGAATAATATGGGCTGTATTAATAATTCAAATTATTAAAAAGAAAAAAAAATTGAATAGATATCTATTAGTATATTATTGTTATTTCTTTGATTAATAAAGATAAGCAAAAGTTACCACTAAACTTTGATTAAAATAGGCTATGAATATGGAGACTTAAGTTCTCTGAAAGCACTCAGCCATTTAATTCTTTTCTAATAATACTAAGCTTCACTTTTTTGCGTAAAGTGCAATTTAAATTTTACCATTCAAAGGTGAAGTAAAAAACAAAGATTTTATTTCAAAAGTTATTTGAGTAGATAATTTTAGAAAAGATTTATTAATGTTCAGATTATAGTTCCATTATTCCGTGGTATCTTCCTTAACATTCCAACAATGACAATCAAAGATATAGAATTTACAGGACATTATTATTATTAAATGATGTCCAACTACTCCTTTTATAAACACAGCAATTCATAGCAAATTCAAAGGTTAGATAGCTTCAGACAGTCAGCATAGCACTAGTTATTATCCATTTTGTTTATTTATGTAGACATTAACTGAGCAGAGTTTATGTTGGTTCCCCTTTATGTGGTCTCTACTCATAATACAATACAGATTCTATCACAAATTCACAGATTGTTGATGAAAAGTAAGTAAAATAAAACAAAAATTTTCTGAAGAAAAAAGAATGTGTTTTTTTTTTTTTGCTGAGTTTTTTCCATTATCTGTAACAACAATAATTTTTTTTCATTTTAACCATAATAAAATCTATTGTTATTATCTAATATGATATAAAAACTTATTATTTTTTATTTTAATAAATAAATCATTCACACACTCTACATTTACTCAAAATATAAATATATTTTTAAATATAAGATTTCTAATTGTTTTCTTTATTAATATTATCTGTATACTATAGAAAGATAATAAATGATGAATGTGCATATCACTATATATATATATAATTATTCAAAACAATACAATAATTAATACAGTAAAAAATATTTTAAAAACAAATATATACCACAATTTATTGAAAGAAATAATAATAAATGCGAAATTAAAGAAGCTATCTTAATAAAAAGTGAAAAGCAACATTTGATAAATAGACAGGTGGCCAATATAAAAATTAATGAATTGTGGGAAAATTGGTATATGACGTATTTCTTTTTGTTTACATTTGTAATGTTTTTTTGTAATACAATTTGAATCTAGTTGATAATGACTACATAGATAGTTGAAGGTCCTTCTATTAAATTGTGGTATATATTTGTTTTTAAAACATTTTTTACTGTATTAATTATTGTATTGTTTTGAATAATTATATATATTTTATTATAATTGGAATACAGAGATTGATTAATAATTTATATATATATAAATTGTAATGGTAAATACAATATTATAGTTTAAATTCTTTTGTAGCACTTTCGATTTCATAGTAATCCTTGTCAGCTTGTCAACTGAATTTCAAATTTTTTAAACTTAGTGTTACATATGCAACTTGCCTATTAATAACATCATTCTTATATTTATCAAT
Organism: Epiperipatus broadwayi; assembly: GCA_028023455.1. Classification (NCBI taxonomy): domain Eukaryota; kingdom Metazoa; phylum Onychophora; class Udeonychophora; order Euonychophora; family Peripatidae; genus Epiperipatus; species Epiperipatus broadwayi. The sequence continues at coordinate 19,012,013 of JAQFVV010006202.1, read as the reverse complement.
TAATATTGCCTCTTTAATTTTCCTTTTTTTACGATTTCTTTTTTCCATTAATATTTTTATTTCATTACTATTAAATGTAAACTTATAATTACAAGTTTTTTTATGAATTTATTATATTTACCATTAAAATTTTGTATATATAATATTTTACAACGGGTACTGTATTTTACATTATATATATATATATATATATATATATATATATATTGTAACAAAATTAAAGATCTATCAAATATCCAGTGTAACAAAATGAGATCTGGTCTATTAAAGTAATTATGAAATGTCAGAATTCAAACATTATTAAAATCTCAAATATTCAAGTATTACAAACATTAATAAACTGATCAAAAGTATCATTGTAACTTAAATAAACTAGATTAAAGATCCATTGTAATAAAATTAAGGTTTAGATCAAAAGATATTGATTAAATGATCATAAAATGTCAAATATTATTAAAAAATCATGAATCTAAAATATTCAGTATATTATTATATTCAGCTTAACTTAATGAAGAGAATCAACTGGATCAAGTATATTATTTAATCAAGAAATGATTCAAATATAAATATTTATTTTATTTCAAAAAGCTTCCAATATAAATATCTAGCTCAATAAATAAAAAATGCATTGTAGATTTTATATCAAAAGAGAAGAATTATTTAACATGAGTAGTGGCTATTAAACCAAAGATCAGACTGAGTTATTTATCATATTACGGGTCATTGGATGAAATGAAACATATTTCTATCATTAGATTTCTCAAGATATCCCACTATCAATAATTATAAGCAAATTATTAAAAACAAGTATTATAACTCAGGTATATAAAATCACGTGAGGTGAGTACACTAGTAATTCAATAAAATATAACTCAGGTATACAGACAGTAGATCTTATCCACTTTCATTTCTTGGTTTGATGTTAAGTGCATGTTTAAACAAATACGAAGTGAATATGGTCTAGCAGGGCACCACTAGATTATCTGAATCTAGACACACTTATATCTAATAACCTTTCACATGTACCGGGTTTGAATCCCCTTTTTTTTACTTTATTTCTAATAAAAATGGGAGATTTTGCTTTTTGAGCCATATCACTATACGCACTAATATTTAGGTAAAAGTAAAACATCTTTAAACCAAAGTGGAGTATATTAGACATAAATCATTTCTTAGATCTTAGCATAACAAATGTGTTTCAATATTTTTATAAGTTTACTAGCTCAGATTATATATAACTAATTTAGGATGGCAATTCACTCATCCTTGCATGAAATAGATGATGGGATGTGGTTATAATAATACTAAGAAATCACTAAATATTATAAAATCAATATTTATTTATGGCCTTTAAACAGTTAAACAGCTCATTAATTAAAACGTTGATGATGATGATGATGATGATAATAATAATAATAATGACAAGGGTTTCAACTACAGCTCTAGGACTAAACCTAAACATAAAACTAATTTTTATAAAGAAATTCATAATTATTGCTTAATTTTAGCATATTTACTTATATCTTAAATAACTGATATTCAACCACTGATGATGATGAATGATCACACTTAACAAAGACTACACTTAATGAAATATATATGCCTCGTTTAATAAAACAAATTAATATTTATTACTGCTTTCTAACATATACATAAAAATTTCTAGATAAACATGAAAATTGATATGAATAAGAATAATAATAATAATAATAATTAATTATATAACAATCCTCAGATTAATTTCAAGTTCTTCCCCCTTTCCCTTCAAATGTATATTGTATTAAGTTGGATCTCACATTGACCATGATTTTCACTCCATGAGAAAAGTATTTCAAGAAAAAAAAAAATTATCCGCCCATTAGCACACATACTTTATAAATCTAACATGTAAGTAGAATGTTAAAAAAAATGTTAATAGAAATTAGAAAAATCAAGTTCTTAGAAAAGTTTTAAATCATTATCTCCCCCTCCCTTCCAAGCGCTGAAATCTATACTTTCTCAAGACAAAATAATTTAATATTTTAACACCACCTATTATTTCACATTCACTCGCAATTATACACATATAAAATATCACTATGTATGTGCATGTTTTATTCCAAAATAATAATAATATATTAGTTAAAACTAAAATCATAATACCATAAAAAAAATTATATTACACATTAATATTTCATAACTGTAAAATTAATAAACAAATAAATTTTGATACATTCAAAATCATTTATGTAGTTCAAAGCTATTATTATTAAGACATTCTTGGTTTCCATCGATCTGAATTGTCTTTAAAAGTTCTTTAAATAAAATATGTCACTTTATTACTAAATTTTTATTAATACTCCGATTGCATAAAGAAAATAGATATAAAAGTCATATTACCAATCCAAGGGTTCACTTGTCTTGTATACTGTCTGTACTTGGCAGCAACAATTTCCGTGTTCTTTGGAACAATCACTTTCTTGAAGTATATAATTATTTGATGATGAGAATCCTATTGAGGTTATTTGCTTTAGTGGATAATTTGGAAATCATTATATCAATTTTTCTTCTCTTCCTGTCAAGCATTATTCTTTTAGTGAATGAAATACAGCAGTTGTTTTCACATAAATTTTCTTGAGTTTAAAATTAGTTGTTGGAACAATTAATTGGACTTGATGATTAATATTTATCGGTAGATTAATTCATCTTTCATCGAATGCAGGTGAATGCTTTCTTTCTTCTATTAAGAACATCTTATTTCTCTGGGACATACATATAATTTTTCTAGCCAGTCATTTCTTATATTTTCAACATTCAATTTAATAGTCTAATAATCTGAATCATAATCACAATAATAATAATTCAACTGATTTTTCCAGACACCTTTTTATATCCAATTTTTTAGCTAACTTAACCAATCAGAGATAGCGTCACTTGATATTTTTGGACAAATTCGTTTTAATTAGATCTCTAATTTATTTTCAACTAAATTATTTTTCAACTGAAAAGTTTAATCCTTTTTCCAGACACTTTTGTTTTAAAAAAAAATAGACTTAATCCTTTTTTTTTCTTACACCTAGGTAACATTTCAAATTTTTGAGCTTCCTTCTTTAGATCTTAAGATAAGACAATTTCAAAATTAGAGTTACCACCCAGCTTAAGCTCCCAAAGTGACAAACAATCATTTACAAAAACAAAATTGCTACAAAAATAGATATCTGATTCAACAGATTTCCTCTTTTAACATAAAATTGTACAAAAAAATAATTTGACAGATTCAACCCTTCCTTTTCTTTCAATATTTAATAAATGTAAATTTCTGTATGTAATGTACACATATACTTCATTATTTCAAATCATTCATAAACTAACATTAAATAATATAATTGCTAGCTTAGTAATTATAACCCTATTATTTAATTAAATCTGTAACTTTTAAATCCCAATTACAATTATAGAAAAGCAAAATAGAAGTATAGAATAAGATATTAGAATTGATCAAGCATAGGTTAGTTTTAAAGAAAGTTAAAATGTTGAATATTTGAAATATAAAACAATTAAATAGCTTACACATACACTGCCTATACATATGCGTTATAACTTTGCTTTTTAACAGAAAATTTAAATATTAAATGTGTGTGCTGCTCTTTTTGAGATTTATTATCATACAAACAAGTAAAGCATATAATTGCTGTCCCACTCTCTTTCTGTCTAAAGCATTTAAAATTTTGATCTGGTAGGGTTTGAACTTGGATGCCCTACAGCTTCTTTTATGGTTATATAAAAATGTGATGATGATTTTTGTTCATTTTCTCTCGTGCACATTACTATAAATTTAGCTAGTGACTAAATTGTAATGGCACTATATATATATATATATATATATTATAATATACCAAATAGTTACAATATATATATATATATATATATATATATATATTGTAACTATTTGGTTATATAGCTGTTTTAAAAATAATTAGATAGTTGGCACCATGCTTCTCAGATTTACTTTAGAATTATTTAATTATTGGGGAAAATGATATTTAATTTTCCCATGCTTATTTTTTATATAATAATAATGTGTTTTATTTTACTAAATGTTTTATTTTTATTCTCACATGATAGTAGGTACATTTTAGACAACAATTTTCTTTAAATAATTGTTAAAGTTGTTTTTTAATCATAATATGAATATCTTAATATGTAATATAAATTGTAAATGTTGGTAGAATAGAGAAAAAGTTATAAAATCATATAAATAATTTCTTTTGTTCTTTTTTTTCAATAATTTTATTTAATTACCAATTGCTTTTAATTTTTTAAAAAAATATATATCAAGAAAAATGAAAGAAAACTTTCACTTTTTAGTAAATTGTTTAATATTTCATTTTAAGCTTTTAAGAGAAATATAGTTTTAAGTTTAGTAGTATTTTTAAAAAGAAAAGAAAAAAATAATATTTTAATCATTTTGGTAAGTTTTATTTTTAATAAGTCAGAATTGTTATTTTGTTTTGTTTTCTTTCTATCTCTCTTCTTTCAAAAAATCAAATCAGTATTATTAGCTGATTGCTTTGTGTTTCTTTTTGCAAGTAATTTTTTTTTATTAAAAAGGAATGTCAACAATTTTATGATGTTAATTTAAGTTCTTGATCTGCTTTTTAATGTCAAAGTTTAAGGGGGGTAGTTAAAAAATTATGTTCATCAATTTACCTAATTGGTTCTTATAAAAATTATCATCTTAGAGACAGATTGCGATTGGCTTGGATTCAAGATTGTTCTAGAAAAAATAATAGGTATGTGAATACATCAGAAATCCCAAGTGTCTGGTAAAAAGAAATGATTTCTAACTTAGCTATCAATAGAACATATAAGTCTTAATCTATCAACTAAAGAAGCAAAAGTCTTAATTAAGTTGTTGCATAATATAGCAAATGTTTTAAACAAGCTTTTAGCATGCAATGAGTTTAGACAAAAATGGTTTCTATAATGAAAACTATGTGCTAAATTCAGTTAAAAGCTAGACATCTTTCTCCATGTAATCTGCCTTCACTGGAATAGAATGTAAAGAAGAAGTTACCCATAAATTAATCTGCAACATTGTCTTCATTCAAGAGCATGAGTCTTTATATGTATTAGTATCGCTTGAAAATTTTAGTGGAAAGAAATGGATAAAATTTTATATTTTTTAACCTGGAAATACTGCATACCAGGAAAAGGATAAATTAATCATATTCTTGTGTAGAAACTTTCAAGAAAAAAATTCAAATGGGAATTATAATTGGAAATGACTCCACAGAAGAATGAAACCATAGTTAAAGGTATTTTTGTGTGCACACTGTATTTTTATTAATCATTAAATAAAACAATTTTTTTCTTATATAAAAGTAATATTTTTCAATAAGAACTGATAATTTTAAATATTTTTTCTTAATGTTTTCAAATTGTGGAACTGTTTTTTCAATCCATTAATTATTTTTTTTTAATTATGTAAAAGTTTTTTTTTAAAAAAATTAATTTTTTTTAATTTAATTTTTGGAACATGTTTTTTCTTTTTCATTTATTTTCCCTCTTATAACTTAACAAAAGATTAATTAAGCTAAGTTAGAGATGGTGATCTTTGATTTTTTTGAAAATGTTGTTTTTAATTATTTTAAAGAAATAATTTAATGAATTAAAAATTAATTTAATGAATAAACATCAACTAGTTAATATATTTTTATGAAACTATATATTTTTTGGATGAAATGAATGTTTAACATTTCATACTATCATGTTAATTTCTTGTATTTATTGTTATTCAATTAGTTATTAAATAATTGTTTTAAAATATTTTTAGGCTTTTTTTTACTTCCAACTCCTGTTATGTATATTGACAGCATATGTGACCTTATTTTAAGACAGCTTGGTATTCTAGGATTTTTTTTAATTATTCCATAAAACTATTTACTTCTAGTAGGATAAACCTGTGAATTATTTAAAGAAATTTAAAATATGCTGCTTTATTTATTTATCTTTTGCCCACAGTAATAGTCTATAGAGTTGTTGATTACTGAGATATATTAGAGCATAAAAGTTAATTACATGGATTAGGAGTTTAGGTTGGTGTTTGGACTGCAAATAACCCTGAATAGCACAAATGTATATATTTTAAAGTTCAGGCACTACATTCTATTTATTATTAATTAGAAGTTAAATTTATATTTGGCCAGTACATTAAGGGTACTATATGGCCAGGGCATTGATGATGTTCAGCATGTTTTAGTACCTCATCATCATTTGATTTTTTTAATATTTCATTGGGTTATCACCTGAATCTGTGCATTTACATTATTGTGTTATACTGCTGTCCTAAATCTGGCAGTAACAACAATTAGACTGGTCTATAGTAGATCTATTTCAAATCCAGTCACAAGGTTTACTGTTGATTTTTTTATTGTTGATTATTCATGATGATAAATGATTATGATTCTCTGTAATGCTAGATGAACTTATGATTAATTCTTTGCTGACCTCTCATGATCATTATCATTCCTTTTCTATTTAATTTTATATTTTGTTCATTTGGAGTTGCCTATCTTCTCGTAGTTCAGCCCTAATGTGGTATACTGTTACAAATTGCACCCAATTGTGGGACTATTGTAGCCCCAGATTGTCCCTTATTAACCCACTATTTTCCAAAATTGTTTCAATATATATAACTAAGTATTTCTGCTATAAATTAAAATGTATACCCCTTATGTATATATATTTTAAATGTGTACATAATAATATTTGTATATAAGTGATTAAAAATAAGAAATATTCTTTGAAATGTTTGACATTTATACTTTGATTGAAAATTTTTATTTTTTTAAAAAATGCTTACCTATCTAAAAAACTAAGTTACCTATTTTAAAAATTTATGTCTCCTATCACTTTTATAGACATTTCAAACAAATATACAAAATTTCAATATAGAATGTGTATATATTAAATATCAATTTTAAAATATTAAAAAATGTTATTAAATTGGATGAAAAAAAATTTTATATCACCCTTTAGCAAGTTAACAAATTAATAAACAAACAGATTTTTAACTTTAATAAATATATTTAGAACAAGCAGGTTTTTCAACTTTAATAAAAGCATTTAATAAAACATCTCATTACTTATGAGAAATGCTTGTATAAATTATATATAACTGGAAATATTTATTAAAATTTGACTTGAAATACTATTAAAACAAAAAGGCATGTGTATCATATCATGGGAGGGTATATTAAGAAATGAATATTTTTTTAATTTTATAACTATTTGTAGCTCATTGAACAAAAAAAAATTTTTTTTAAGCAATTTTATATAATAAAACAAATTAAAATAATAGTTTTTTTTTGTCCAAATAATTGTAACAGACTTTTTAAATTAAAACAGTATGAAATAATATCTGAGGTGGTTAGATTCAATATAGCCTAAGTATATTAATATGCAACAAACAATATTCAGTGTAAATAAATAAAAACATTAAATAAAATATTTTATTATAATCATTAGTATCCACTCACTTACTAATATCACTAATTTAGATCAGAAGAAGGAAAATAATGATCAAGAAACAAAGAATAATAACTTTTTAAAAAATAAAAGATTGAATTAGAATTATTATGCATATAATTAAAGATAGATATGAAATTGCACAAGCACACAATCTTATTTTCATAGACACAAGAGAGTGATTTATGATATCAATGATTTATGGTGGCTGAGTGTTATTCTAAGTTAACTGATCAACTACCATGAAATAAAAAAATGAGATGAACAATGGTCATTAATTCAGCATAGAAAAGTAGGAGAAGCCCTGCAGATAATTTTGTTTTAACAAGAAAGTTTGTAAATAACCTGATGGCTTTTTTTTTCAAAAATGATTATAGAATCGGCAAGCATTGGTGCCCTAGTGGTTAGCATAGCTGCCTTCCAAGCGCTGGCCCAGGTTCGCTTTCCAGTCAACACATTTGACAAATGAAAAAAAAGGATTATAGAATTGCATTAAAAAAATTCCTAGTTAAAAAAAAGTTTGTTGCTTGTGACAACTTTAGTGATAAATCAGATTTTTTTTTTTTAATTTTTTTTTTTTTTAAATTTTATTTGACTTTAAATTTAGAATAAAAGTAATGCTACACTGTATATATGAATTTTAAATTCTCTGTCCTAAGGTATTCTGGAGCAATTATCAGTCAAATACAGCTTAATAAACTAATGAAGCTACTCACATGCTATGTTTTAATTTAAAAAATTTTAGGCCAGTTCTTAAAAGCATGTAATAAGTGTTAAATCAGATTATATTAATTTTTAGCATAGTATATATTGATTTTTGGGTCAAATAGTAAACAAAATCTACTGCTACATAATTGCATAGCAGTATCATAAGATGAATTGACCCTTCTTATCAAAAACCTACAGCATAATCTGTGTAAAGTGTGTTCATGTTTGGAATAAGTGGAACATATGAAATTTCTGGATATAGGGAGAGATGAGATTTTGTTTCATAGAACCAATATTTTGAAGAGATTTAATAAAAATTTTAATCAAGATCTTTATATAATAGACCTAAGAACGATAGAATATGCAAAAAAAAATGTTATTCTTAAAAAAAAAAATATTTTATTTTATATTTATGTATTTATTCAATTTTTAGTTTTTGTTTTTCTAACATTTTTTGTTGTTTTTATTGTTTACTTCAGTTTGTTGTTGTTTTGTTTTTGTTTTTGGAGTAAGAATATTTTATTATTTTTTAAATTAATATTTATTTCTATTTTATATTGTCAATTTAAAATAACCAATATAAAATAATATATATTTACAAAAAAATATATTTTTTATATTGACTTAAAATATAATATTTGAAAACTAATAACAACAATTTAAAATGAATTTTTGAAAAATATACATATAATAATAAAACCTTTTTTATAATTATTATATAATAAATTATGTTTGTGTATGCATATGTGCTTTTTATTATAGCCAAATAAATGATAGTAAAATCCAAGATAGCTTACAGTGCTGTGCACCCTAATCATGACTATAAATTACCATGTTTTCCAGTATTTCATATGGCAAAATTTCAGTATAGTGTTGTTTAACACAATTATATTTTTATGAATATTATTTTTATTCATATAAAATAAATTACTCTTCCTTTGTCTTTCACCTTTGCTATTGTACTCTTGAAACAATGTAAATCCTTTGAGAATGCATCCATGACCTCATTTTTCCTCATGATTATTTTTAAAGAGAACTGACATCTGCAGTGGATTACTCTTTTATCAGTAGATAAAATTTATATATGTATTGATTTAGCTAATCTTGATATAATACTCTCTTTTATTTCATCAGTTCAGTATAATATGCCATAACATGTGGTGGAATATATGATTTGCAGCTTATCTGAAGCATTAACCAACTGATGAGTGCAGGTTCAGTACAAAATATATATATTTGAGAACATTTATCTTTCTCACATATATGTCTAGGGTGTATTGATTGTATAAGATGCAATGAATAAAAAGAATTTGAAAGTCTGATGTCAAATCCCTTCTAATTCCATCTAGTTTAAAGTATATATAGTATACTTGTATTTAAAGAGTACATATTCAGCCTGTATTCTGCTTCATCCCTTTTCTGTGTATTTAAATGGATTTAAGGTCCTACATATGAAGGTCAGATTGATTTATGGTCAACATGAGTATGACAACAAAAATTTGGCAAACAAGGATTTTGAACATGCCATCATCAGATTTTCAATGATATAGATGGCTGAAGAGTTGAAGATTGGAGAAGATTGAAGTCTGTCCATTAAAGTTTGAAGATGTGTTATCTTAATATAAACCAACCACTAATTAAATATATGTGTGGGAGATGATGATTTGGGCCAACTGATGAGTGCTGGTTCAGCAGAAGTTACATATATTGAAGATCATTTATCCTTTTTACATGTATGTAGTAGAGTGTATCAGTTGTATAAGATGTAATGAATGGCTAAAGGGAGTTCAGAAGTCTGGGTTCAAATCCCCTCTAATTACATCTAGCTTAAAGTATAAAATATACTATACTTGTATTTAATTATAAAATCATTATAGTAATTCATCTTAACATTTGAAAATACTACAGATATGTTAGACATGTTTAATCCAAGGCTTATAATTTATATTATGGTTTATTTTTCATTTCATTTAATAATGTAGTTGATTTTTTTTTACTTAATGAAAGTTATTATTTTTAATAATAGTTTTAAAATAAAATTTATAAACATGTTATGTAAAGAAAAGTGTTTTTTTAATAAATTAATATGTATGTATAAATAAAATATAAGTTATAAAAGAAAATTGGAAAAATATAAATACATAAACATAATATATAACTACAAGAAAACATATAGTGGAAGATCTGGTATAATGAATATTTATACAGCAGATAATTTTGTACATAATTTAATTAGTTTGTTTACTTTTTTCTAATCTCCGGTAATAAAAATGTTGTGTGTGTATATATATATATATATTAAAATATTCTGATAAGGATGTTTAGTATAATAATTTTAAACAATTTATAGATGTAGAATATGAAAGTTAAATAATTCTAGCATTAAAAGAAAAAAAATTCAAAATGAAACTCTTGCGAAAGTGGTAAAAATCTAATCACTAAATATGGAATTGATAAATCATCGAACGTTATTGGCTACTGTGTTAAGTCTTTTTAGAGCATGTCAGTTTTAAGTAAAACATCAGATATCTTTATCATTTTTTTTGAGTTTATTCGCATTTAGTTTTTTCCCTGCAATTTATTTAACTATAAAAATAGCATTTATACATAAAAATATTTAATTTTACTCATGAGCCAGAAAAAATATCAAAAACTTTAATCAGTATTGAAGTGAAAAAAAGAAAATTATTTTTATTAAATAAGAAAAAAGCTATAAAACAAATGGAAGTCTCAGAAATGTAAAACATCTTGATTTTGGAAGAGTAGTTGTTTCAGTATTAAAAAGAAAGATGGAACTATTATTAAAAAGAAGAATGTCATCTTTAAATATGTGAAAGAGTTCTATAAAAAAAATTATATAGTAATAAAAAACAAAGTCTTATCTATAAGGACTACATTTTGTGAACTGCCAAGTATTTTAAATGAATAAGTAAGATTTGCAATTAAATCCATGAAGAATGGGAAAACCCCAGCAAATGATATAATTATTATTAATATTTTAAAAGAGGAGGATGAAAATGTAGAAAAATTATTGGTAAAGCAATATATCAAATATCTAAATAATAAAGATATATCACATGACTTGAAGAAAACTATAGTAATATTGATAAAAGAAAGGTGATAAAAAAATATTAGAAATTATATAGTGCTCAATCTTATATTGCTTATATAGAAAATATTTGCCAAAATAATTATAATTCATCTATAGCAAACTTTGGGTTCCAATCAACTAAATAAAGAAGATGTATTTAAAAATGGTTTTTTTTACAATGGATCATATCTGGGTATTCAGAGATAGAAAGGATCAACAAATGTGAGTTGATCTTATGTCTTCGATCTAAAGATTATGAAAAGATATTTGTTTTATAAGTATTTATTCAGTAAATGAAGCATTGGATCCTTTAGTCTCAGGATATTAACATTTTCTGAAAAATATTTATCAAAATTCAACAACAATGATTAGATTATATGGTAATAGTAAGAATATTAGTATTGAGAAGTGTGTAAGACATGATGATTCCATTTCTCTAAAACTTTTTGCAGAAGTTTTACAAAAATATTTGTGGATTAAAATCAGAAGCTAAGGGAATAAAAGTAAATGAAGATTATGTAAGTCATGTAGTGTTTGCAGTATAATATGGTGGTTTTGAAAATAATGCTTCAGAACTTCAGGAAATGTTGCAAAAGTTATCAGATGAAAGTAAAAAAAAAAAAAATTAATGATAAATGCTTAAAAAAACTAAAGTAATTTCAGCAAATTAATCATAAATTAAAAGACATTAACAAGAATAAATATTTTGCTCAGATTAGAAATACAAATGATAACATAATGGATAAAATTAATCATAGAATTAAGCTTGGATGGAGTACTATTTGGTAGTAAATATTAGGAAAGTAGCCTACACATTTGAGAAGGAATGTTTTAATGTATGTAATTTTACCTATTTGTATTTATGGAATGTGAGACTTAAACACTTAATATAGAAGAAAAAAGATGTATGAAGAGTAGGAAGAAGGTTAATGAGAATATAATTATCACATAACTGGAGCTGGGCTGAATATATTGCTAAAATAAATAATAATGTATGAATAGTTGAAGTTTTAAATTAGATCCCAAGAGATTGTAAAAGACCTGGAAAAACATCAAAAGTATATGTAGTCATCTTGGAAAATTTGTCTATCTATTGAGGAATTAGAAAAACATAGAGTTCAAAGTATTGCTAGATATTCATACTCATATCTGGTGGATCACTCATTAAAGTGATATAAATATTTATAAAATCAATAATGTACAAAATAATTATAAAATTATAAGTTAATAATTAATATAAATAATTTTAATTTTATTTTTTAAATAAAACATAAGTTCATGAACCATGAGGTTTGCTAGATTTGAATTTCTTAAGAACTGTACTGATCTGCCAAAATTTGAGATTGATCTAGCTTATTATGGTGAAACTCATCTTCCACAAAAAAGGAAATTAAAATTGAATTTATTTAACCACAAGTTTTTAGAAGGCAGATTGTCAAGTAAAATAGGACTGTATACTAATGGATTTGCAGTAAGATACCATTTGACACTACCTATATTGAATTTTGATTAATGCAATGGTTCCTCTGACCATTTTATTAGCACTTTATTCTCCAACATTAGATCCAGTGAGTTCAGAAAAAGAATGTGTTTTATGTCTTTTGTTAATTTATTCCTGGAAGCTAATTAACAACATGGAGGTTGGTGGTGATTGTAAATTTTTGGGCCAAAGTTACTGAAAATAGTCATATTGGTGTTATAAACTCAAATTGCCTGCTCTTGTTGAAATTTTGTGCAACAAGCTGATATAAAATCAGTTCAGTTTTTGGAAACACCTCTTATCCATTGTTAAATTTTAAAAGATATTAAACATTAAAACTTGAACTTGAACTTTCAGGATTGTCTTGTTACGGAGACTTGGACTTAAGGACTACTTTATGATTACATGTAAATATTTATTTTTAAATACAATTTATCCAAACCACTTTGAATACTTTTTAGCAAAACTCTTTATTTGTATGTATATATATATATATATATATATATATATATATATATATATATATATATATATATATATATATATATATATATATATATATATATATATATATATATATATATATATATATATATATATATTGTACCCTTTTGTAGGGGTCTCCATAAATTGTTGTATCAATCTATTAAAAAAATTTTAAATTTAAGATATATTTAGCTATATGATATTAATTTTATTTATAACAATCTTTTAAAAAGTGTAATTAAAGTAATCTATGAATATTTGATATGTGAAAATTGTGCTGATGTTTAAAAGAGACGTTTCAATGGGAATGATAATAGTATATGGTTGGGAAAACTGGCCATAATTAATACTGCATTAATAAATTTAATAAATGAATGTTTAAAGCTAAAGGTTTTAAAAAGACAAGTTAAAATTAAATGCATATATTTATTGTTGATAAAAATTAATATTTAATAAATGAATATAAATATTTTAATTATTAGTAGTACGTAATAGAAGATTAATATTTGATTTTAATAATATCGAATTATTATTTTAAAAGTTGTTATAATATATTATTTATTTTAAAAAATATTTATTTTTTAAAAAATGAATTGTTAGTTTATTTTTAGATTATTACAAGCGTTTGTAGCTCTGTTGTAAAACAGATGTTAGTTAGACACATACACACATGCTTGGGAGTTTTTTTAGTAAAGTTGCAAAACTATTTTAAAATCTTGTTATAAAATTTATAAGTATTATATTGGCTATCACGAGATAAAAATAAAAATAATTAATGTGAAATATTAAATCTGATTTTTAAAATACTGTTTAAAAAAACATAACGAATAAAAATAGACTTAATTTGTTTATAAAAATAATCTTATAAAAGTTAAAAGTGAAATAAAGTAAGAAAGAATATTTTAAAAAAAATATTTAATGGATTTAAATAAACGATAAAGATTAATTTAAGAATTTAATAATGTGATAAATAATAAATATTAAATAAGTCATTATTTATTTTTAATTCTGTCTTGTTGGTAAAATATGTAAATAAGCTAGCAAGTCGATTGTTTAATTTACCAATCAAGTGGGGAGTTTCTTCGGGTATAAAACCAAGGTTCAATTGTTCGGAGGGGATTGTGATTGAAATTTTTAAAGTAAAGTGTGCTATTAGAGATAGCTAAGAAAAATTATAGACGCTCTCAAAATCGTTTTAAAATTATAAGAGAGTAGTTTTAAAATAATTTATAAAAGTTTACCGATAAATATGCAGTGCTAATTTTAATTATAATTTCCTATTGATCGTCTCGATCGAAGCTCAATTTACTATCAAATAGTCATGAAAACATCGCATAAGGATAAAATGTATTGGAGATTTTATACTAAAGATTTAACAAACGCTGGATTAATTAGGAGAGTTACTAGATGCATAAAAGTAATATGTTGGACCTTATATAAATTTAAAAGCTGATGGTAATTAATTTTTATAAAACAGATATTTAAAAGAATGAGAAATACTTCTTTATGAAGAAAGTATTTATAAATTATAAATTTAAGTATATATCTTGATAAAGATATGATAATTAACAGTAATTATATAAATACTTGCCTTGTTAAGTCTTTATGGTTTAAAAGACTACATTTTGACAATTTTAAAAGGCAAATAAATTGGAAATTTAATGGGTAAAGAAATACCTATAAATAAAAAAATTCTTATATTAGTAAAGTCTGAATGCTGGTCGTACAGAAGAATCTAAAATTAATCTTACCTAAATATTCGTTAAGGAATGCGCAAATAAAATATACGTGGATATCCAAGTCAATTTTAAAATAATTAAATAAGAACTTTATAAACTATTAATTAATACTAAAAATAATAACTTTAAAATAATTTTCCTTTAAAGAAATGAATCCGGATCGTATAAACTATTTTAATTATTATTTTATTCTTATGGTGGAACTGACTTTGACTTTTATTTTGTTTTTTTTTTTAAAAAAGAACGTTTTCATTTATTTCATAAAAACTTTTAAAAAACACGTGATGTACCGGAAAAGGAAGTAATGTTTGGTGAAAATTTGTGCCTAGGAAAAAGAATAATTATGGTGAAAAGAAGACACCGTTGGATTTTATGTAATATGTTTTTATTTATTAACTAACATAAATATTTAATTAATTATTGATTTATTAAAGATAGGAAAGGTACATTTACATTTTTTTTAAAAAATAATAACTAAATATTAATATAACTTTTCATTGCATAAAGTTTATTTTATAATTATACAACACGTAATATTTTAAAGAATAATTGTTGAGTGTAAATGTGGAATTATCTTGTAAAAACTGTGATCCTGGAGGACATCGTGTGACGGACTGTACATTAAAGTATCATTTATGGTAAAAAATTATGTGATAATAATAATTTGATGTATTTACTATGTTTTCTTTAGATCAACCAAATGTTATTTGATTGTTGAATGGATGGATAAATATTTAAAGAATATACACGCATAATATTAGTAATAGTAGTTTTATTTTAATATGCATACTTTAAATTGATGATGTAAATTTAGTACAACATAATATGAGAACCTAGAAATAATTATATGATTCTTTCGTGAATAAATTTTAATGTTTTGTTACAATATTAGGAATTAGATTTATTATATTATTGTAAGATATTTATTTTTCTTTTCAAGTTAGTAAGAGGTATAAAAGTCTATATTTTATTTTATTTTTATTAGATAAGTAAGTTAATTTTACATAGAAATTTATATTTTGATTGAAGGCTTATCGTATATAGATGATGAGGTATAAGAGATTTTTGGATAAATATTTTTTTTTTTTTTTTAAAATTGGTCATCTATTTTTCTGAAGTTAAATAAGTTAAAATGACTTTTGTAGATAGAAGTTTTTTAGGAAGGAATAAGAATAACAAGTAAAAAAGAGTAATAATTTAAATAGAAAAGAATCATAGAATTTTATTTGATATAATACTTTATAAAATTTTGAAATTGTTGAATAATTTTAAATATTACTTTAAAAGAACATATACGTATTGCATATTTTGATAAGACATGTAATATGAAATTACATCGGAATGATATAAATAATTATAATCAATAATTGTTATTATATTACAAAGTTATATCAGTTTATACATTAATTGATCTTTAAGTAATACTGATAGTAAATGCAATACATACTAGTACATTATAATATAAATAACAGTAAGACTTAAGGGAAATAGCATTTTAATTATTAAAGTCTGTTTATTTACATATATGCTACATGAATGATATTTCACATAAAACCTTTTCTTGTATTAACTGAGGACAAATGATGTTTATTAAAATTTAAAATCATAAACTTAATTAAATGTTATTGATAGAACATTTTAAGAAATGTATAAATTATCTATTTATGATTATGGAAATAGTAACAGTGTAAAAATCTTGTATTATTATTTTATTTTATTTTTCTTTGGTTTCCACTGTAAATGTAAATAGTGTAAATAAGTTATTTGTTAAAGTTGATGTAAATAAATTTGTTTAAGTTATTTTTTAAAAAAATGTGTCGAATTCATTATTTTACACCACAGCATTTGACAACAGATAATTTGAATGTACATAATATTTGCACAATATGAATTTATTATTTTGTTATTTGAGAAAGAAACACAATATTTTCTTAATATAATTTATAGAAATTGATTGACATTAACGTATAATATTACAATGGTCACAAAGTAATTATAATGCATAATATAAGAGTATAATATTATTTATTGCCACAAATTGTTAAATTATAAGACTTTAGTATATTTTAAAATTAAGATACTATATGGAAGTGTAAGACATGTATATGATTTACTTATTTTCTTAATGATTAATAGTATAATCAAATAGATAAGATTAAGCTATACACTAAAGATTATTATTGTTAGTTATTGTTATTAGAATAAGTTAGGTGTATTTAGGTTTGATATTAAATCCCTTATCATTCCTATCTGCACGAATTATTATTACTTTAAGATAATTAGAAGAACCTGAGATCATTTAATTATATTTCCTTAACAAAAGATTAAGATTTATTTATCTATTATTATTAAAGATAGTTCATTTATAAAAGTCATAAGAGTGCTATAGAGTTAGTAATGAGATAATAAAGAGGTAATAGTATTTTTATGCCATTGAGTCAGTGTCTTGGAAAGACATTGGCTCAATGTAAATTCAATTACCAATTGTAACTTCACTTCATAGTCTCATGATTTTAGTAAATACTTATTTAATTAGTACATAATATTGAACTATATTAATTTTGGATAAGTTATAATAAATCTAATAAGATATAATATTATAAAATATATTAAAGATATTTATACATATTTTAGCCGAGCATAATGATTTAATTGAGCTAGTCATATTTTAAATTATATTATATATCGAGAAGTGAGGGTACAATATATATATATATATATATATATATCAAATATTATTTAAATACATTTGTTATATATATATATATATATATATATCAAATATTATTTAAATACATTTGTTAAAATTTTCATGTGTTGTTATAGTTATTCATTATTAAAATATTATTTATCATTACGTATATAACATGTGTTAATTGATTATAGTTTTATAAGTGAATGAAAGATTTCCACTCTATACATTTAATATCAGTCGATTAAAGATCAAGTTACATTAAAAGATATAAAGACTGATTTAAATTGGAACTCTGGCTTGTAATAGTTCTGGATGGCTGTACATAAAAAGATCTAAAAGATGATAAAAGGTGGTCACTCTCTTATTGTAAAATGCTATCAAACTTTGCAGCTAGAGGGCAATTCAATTATTATTAAAATACGTTTGTAAAAAATTTTCACGTGTTGTTATAGTTATATATATATATATACCTATATTTCAACTATCATGCAGTCTTCTTCAGAGCCAGTTCACTTTAAGTGGCTCTGAAGAAGATTGCAGAACAGTCAAAACATAGGGGTGTACATATATATGTACAAATAAAGAATTTTGCTAAAAATTGTTTGAAGTAGTTTGAATAAATTGTATTTATAGGATATTACAGCAAAATAAAGAAAAGTGTGATTTTGGTAATATTTATTTTTATTAACTAAAAAAAAAAAATTTGATTGACATTTTGATTATAATTTTATTAGTAGTAATGATTGAAAAGAAATGTGTGAAATTTTCTGCTTAGCACAAATATAATTGAGTTTCAAATGTAATATACAGATTTAAAATCAAAATCGCATGAAAATTTTAAAATAAATTTAGGATTGAAACTGCAGTGGAGATATGAATCAGTTAATTTTGGCCATTATAGATTTTTTTATCACAGAGAATCTGATATATGAACCTAAATCATGATAACAAATTCATTTTGAACTGAGTGAATGAATTATTTCAATCTTGAATAATGATGCTAAAATTGAGATATCAGTCTTTAATAACACATACTTTAACTATCGTTTAAATGAAGGTAAAATATCTCTTTTTAATCTTGAACGTAGAAAAGATGTAGATTCTAATAAAATTTCTACTCACAATTTTAAATTATAGTAATATGATGACTTCGAATTATTGAATATTTTTACAAATATATAAAACCATTAAATCATGCTATTTGATTTTAAAACTGCTTTTATTATTAAAATTTGTAAAAAATAAATAAAATAGAAAGCAGTGAAGTAATTATTACATAATGTTATGTTATCCACTATAAAAAAGTTCATTCAAGGATTTTATTGAATGGTTATTAGATATTTAATATAATTTTAGTGAATCAAATATATATATATTATTATCAGGCAAATTCTAAAAAAATGTCAGAAGCATGTTGTTTTTCTTTGTTTTGATTTAATTAAATAGATTTGTGACAATTTTTAAATTTAATTGATTGTCCATCAAACTTTATTCATTTTATATATACAGATTTCACGTATTGGAATGAGAAAATTTATTATTAATAATGATAAAAATCTGGAGCATTTGAAATGAAAAGCAGTGTTAAACGAAAATGTGTGCCTGTTTTTATGGTGATTAAAAGTTATAACAATAATGTAATCTTATTTGTTCTAAAGATTTTTTTATTCAAAAGACAATATGTAGATTATTTTTAATGTTATGTTTTGAATGCAACCTGTAATCACTTTGATGCAGTAATTAATGTTCAACAAACTTGAGTTTTTTTATGATTTATTGCTGGAAAAATATTCAGCTTGGAAGGTTATCAACTTTATAATCTAAATTAATTTGTATGTCACAGTAGCTTTTCAAATAGAAAGGCAGACTTAGTTAATGGGATGCAACAAGACTTCCAATGTGCTGTTTTGAATTTAACAAAAGCTATTATTCTATTCAACTTATTAAAGTGAGCTGGATTTTCTATTGATATAACATAAAGACATTAGGAAAAAAATTAAGAATAATTCCTTACCATTCTAAAATAAAATAGCAATTACAATACCAATTAGTTTGTTGGCTATTGCAAAGTCATATTTTTTTGATTGAAAAAGTGAAGTAAATGAATAGTATCTATCAGTTTTCCTAATAAAAGTAATTTATATTAGTGTGAAGATATAATTCAGGATAGAACTACACTGAATATATACACTTAGGAAAATTATTGAAATGATTAAAAAAAAAAGTTTTTTGCAGAAGAAATTAATAAACAGTTTCACAAAATATCAAATAATGAAATTTAAAAATTAGCACACAATATACATGAATGTATTTGTGTTTTATAGATTAATATTCATAAGCATAAAATACATCATCAAATTTTTGGACTTTTTTTTGTCTGAAGTTAAAATAGTCGTAATTCTTTTTTGATTTGTAAAAATTAAATAAATGTTAATAGTTATTTATGTAATTTGGATGAAAACAAATTTTTTACAGGTGCTATGAATTGTGAGCACTCCTTATCAATAAATATATTTAAAACATGGATGGTCATTTATTACTCTTAAATAAACAAACATTTGTTGACAATGCTGATAAAATAGTATGATTCTATTAAATGACCACATCTTTAAATCGGCTTTATATATAATTATTAAAACCAGTCAACATTTAAACAATCTCAATATCAAAACAATCAACAAATCTTGAGCTATATTGTAATCTTTTAGCTTTCACTTGAAGATAAATGTTGAGCTGTATATTAGCCTAATATTTTTTTAAAAAAAATTCATTAGATTAATTCCTATAACATTTAAGCTTTATCACTTCTTAATAGTTCTATGTTTAGCTATGTGACAAGCTAATTTACTAAATGTTTGTAGCTTTTATAACTTCAAAAATAATTTTAATAGCCTGTTTATAACATTTTAATCTCATGAGTATTTTAAGAAGACAATTTAAAAATATTCTGGGTTTTTAAATAAATTTAAAATGAATTTAAAGTAAAATATTATAAATAATATTATTTAAAATACTGTAATTTTTATTAAGTAATAGGTTTTGTTATATTTTAAGTTTTTAAATAATTTGTTTTTTTTAAAAAAATTGTAATAATTAATTTGTCTGTCTACACTTATTTTCTAAAACGCGCTGGAATATGCTAATGAGTTTATATTTAGACTCTCTCCTAAGAAATTAATAAGTTTGTGAACTCAAATTAATGGAGGTCAAGTGGATGTAAATTAAAATATCAATTTCACTAATTAAAGAGTGGTCACGTGACTTGGGTTATAAATAAGACGTACTTGCACAAAGTTGCTTGCAATCACCCAATTGGACACTTTTATGCTTGTTTAGAATCACTTGTTTTAATTTGCTAAGTTTTAATTTTCTTTTACATAATATTATTTTTTTAAAAGTTAAAACAATGAATTTCTAGGAAACTAACCTTGTCCAGGCTTAAATTCTGAATTGGTGACTTCAAGTGCTCAAGCTTTGCATTACTGGCAAACATTATAAAAAAACCTATTGAGTATTCAACAATGTTTAAATCATTTTTAATTAAATTTCATGCCTCCTTGGACTTTAAAATGCAGCAATATTATCATTCTTGATATGTAAAAAGCTTAAATCTAATATTCATATGATAAATAGCTGATATTACAAGTTTAATATAATATATATCTAAATTGTTAACACTAATAATGATTTGTTTTTGTTTTTCTTAAAATTCTCCTCACTTCAAAGCAAAGTTATTTTGGGGTTTGTTTGTTTTTTTTTTTAATGAAAAACTTTCAGCATGGAATTTGGTGGTGACTGTAAATTTTTGGGCCAAAGTTACTGAAAGTAGTGATATTGGTATTATAAACCCAAATTGCCTGCTATTGTTGAAATTTTGTGCAACACATATTTATTTATGCTATTATCTTAATAATTTTTTATTATTGTTCATAGTAGTGGCATAAAAATATTTTTACTTTCTACAATATATTCGTTATGTCTATTTTACTTTAGAGTAAAGAAATATTTTTTTTCACTTTATTGAAATTAAAATAAGTGACTTCTATTGTTTTTATGAAACTTATTATATGCTACGTATTAGTTATTTATTTTATAGTTTTCAATCATTAATTATTTTTTTACTAACCATACATTATGTGGTCTTTAATTATCATAGTTTATTAACTATACTTTATTTATTAACTTATGGTCTTTAATTATCAAAGCTATAATAAAGCCTTAAATCATTTCAGAGGTTACACGTATACATCCATCCACACACTCGATGCTATATATGTCCCAACAAGAAATAAAAATAAACAACTCTTTAAATCTTACCAGTTCACCGATGACTTGATTCTGGACGATGATGATTATGATATACCCTGTTTATTGAGGTTAATAATAAAAATTTATAATTTTGAATAAATCATTATTGGTTTTACTAATGATTGCTGGCAACACACATCAAAATACATTACACATCAAAACTCTCAACCTACAGTTAGGGAGTTGAAGTATTCCTGAAGAGGATGATGCACTTCAAATAACAAATTTATCGATGAACGACATATTAAATCAACAACACATTACACAGTGGTAAAAATATTATAACGAAGATATTTCCAAGAGAAATAGCTACTAAAGCAATAAACATGTGATAGCATGAATCCAAAGTATGCACCTACTATCTGAGGGCAATAAAATATGTTAGGACATTGTCTCTAGACATATATATAATATGGGAATGAATTACACCATTACGACTGTAAATGTGAGAAAATATCGCTCAAAGAAAATATCAACACTATCAGAAAGTGATTAAAAGAAACAAGAAATATACATTATTTTATAAACATATAATATTCAATTTAACTATACTTCTCACAATCAAGGACTTTGAAATACTCTTTAAAATCTTAATATTAAATTAGTATATAGCATAGTATCGTAAATGTTAAAATTATAATAATAAATGAATATCTTTTTGGCATGTTAGCCCATAACAATGAATATAAAATGACTAATATTTAATATAAGATCAATATTTAAATAGCATATAATAATGAGAATATTAATATAAATGCATATTTAATGGTAATATCTTATAGTGTATAGCTTAAACTTTAAACATAGGTTTTACCATCATTATTTTTTTTTATAAATAGAAAAGAAAATATATACACCTGGGTCTCGTTTTACACAATAGATAGGTTCCTCAGAAAACACGCACTAATGAAATCGTGCAAAAATAGATGTAACTTACATTGAAAAGGGGGGGGTGCAGTCTGTGATTTTTCAAAATTCACGTAAAAGCAAAGCACCAACGTAAAATTACTTTAAAATTCGCGCAAAAAAAAAAAAATAAGGAAATAAAATATGACTAATAAAAAATTTCAAATTTGAAAAAAATTGATACAAGACAAACTTTTTTTAACTATAATATTTAATTTTATTCAAAATAATATATTTTTATGCATAATTTACAATACAGTAATTTACATTTTTTTTATACACGTTTTAATTATTATGATTTTCTGGTGACAACGTAATTAGTAATTAATCTTTGAGACAATGATTTTATTAATTGTTTACGAAGCTCGTGATATCCAGACATACAACCATTTAGCTCTCATTGGAATTTAAAAGCACATTAATGATTAGTGTCATTAATAAGAAAATAAAAATTGATTACGTTCTTTTTTAAAAAGCAAAAACAGAATGTGATTTAAAATGCAAAATTAACACGCACAATGTTTGAAAAAAATTACATTATAATCTTGCAAAATTTAATATGTGTATACATAAAATGTGGAAATCATGATTTTAATTACATTGTTGCATAAAATCTTTCTATTATAAAGCACTGAAAATATTGAAATTACTAAGATGAAAGTCGAATTCCAATAATGTGCAATTACTTTCAATATAACGTAAGTGCGCAAAATTTATTATTTAAAATAATAGAGCATTATGGGAAATCGACTTCCAGTGAAACACAAATCGCGTAACTTCAAAATCATGTTAAATAAGCCATGTAAAAAGAGACCCAGGTGTACTCAAGTTCTTAAATCTGCACAATTCCTGGTCTGATAGCAAGTAATTCAACACATGGAACGTTCTCCGTGTACGGGTGACATAATCTGAAACATATTTGCATCGATAGTTTCTTTCTCCTCCACAGACTTTGCACATGCTCATATAACAAAATATTAACACATAAATAAATAAATGAATGGCCATTATTTCACAAATTGTTTACATTTCTTTTACATTACATTTGGTTTAAGTTAGCAAATTATTTTTAATTCAGAACTTAACATGAATTCTTTTTTTTAAAATCCAAGTAAAGTTTTCTCAACACAATATTTAATATCCTAATTTGTTTTTAAGCATTTCTTTCAATTTATGCAGGGTTTTCACATGATACTTAATATAGCAGTTTTCTTTTAAATCTATCTTTCAATTTAGATCGAATTTAAAGTAGTATTCATACAACATTTATCACATCTACTTCCTCTATAATTCAGCAACTTTATATTGATAAAAACATTGATACATAATATTGTTTATTCAATTATTTTCAAGCAGCTGTTAGGTTAAACTTTTTTTTTAAAATTCAAGCATATTTAGTAACTATTACATACAGTTGTTCATAGAAAATAATCTTTGTTAATTATTTACACTTATCAGAGACATAATTCCTTATTAATAATCCTCTAAATTAGGAATATTAATTCATAAGTGAGTCTCAATAACTTTGTCAATCAATATTTTTTTTATTTTCTAGTCAATACAATAAACATTCATTAATTATTACTATAATAAAATCATTAGCATTCACAAAAACAGTTTCTCTTTCATAAATATTTAGTTATTTAAGGATTTCCCTGTATAAAAGACAATAAACATTTTAAAAGTTTTTTAGAAATCTTCTTAACAATTTATAGCAGAAGTTTAAAATTATATAGTTAACACTATGCAAAGTTTTTTTTTTCCAATACAAGTAGTTTGTAATGAGTAACATTTTTAGATATAATATGATAATTTAAAATAAATACCTGTAATATTTTAAGCTTAGAAAGCAAAGTTTTCATTGACATCTTGCTGATAAACGCTTTCCTTAACCTTGATCTACATCTCTTGATTAACTTTAGGATGAGAACCCAATGCCTGAGTTAAATTTTTATGTAGACATTTTGACTTTAACAAAAAAAACTTGTTAAAATTTTACACTTCTTTGACTTTCAAATTTAACTTCGTAACTTTTTTGCACCTCTCCAATTTACTTCTCTCTAATTTAATTCTTTAATCCAAATCCTCTTTTAATGAAATCCCCCCTCCCACAAATAAGTGTGTGCACATCCTTATATAACTTGCTGCTGTCAATCATTCTTATTGACAAGAAACATCATTTCCTATTGATTTTTCCATCCTTGATTCAATATTTGATTGGTCTTTATTGTGGTCTGATGATAATTAGTCATAAATCACCAAACAACCACATGATACTTTGGAATTTCCAAATATCAAGTTATATGGTTAAATAATACTAATACTAAAAAGAACTAATAATAAAATGAATAAGTAAATATTATTTAATTTCATCAAGCATTTCAACTAATTTAATTATATGAATGAATAATGTTAGAGATTCATCCAATTTCTACTTAAAATTTTTAATCAAACAAAATATTATTGAATAATATCCAATACTACACACAAAAAAAATTATTTTCCCAATAAATAAAATTACCATTCAAGTACATACACACACACACACCTTCAGAAATCAGTCCCCATTTTTTTTAACTATTTATTTAAAGTTTTCTTTAAATAGCAATAAACTTCTTCATCTATTTCTAAATTAAACTGATTTAGTTTACTATCTATCCCAAATTTAATACTATTATTTAATAAATTGACTGATTATTTTTAAGAATTGTTTTAAATCTAATACTTTATTAGAATTATAATAGCTATTCCTTAAATTTTAACATACTAATTAGTTTAATCAGTGTTAACTACTTCAGATATTTATCTAGTTACTCTAAATTATATTAATAATCTAAACTTCAGTATAATTAGCTATATTTTAGATAAACTTATCAACATATGCTTTAAATATATGTTTATAATATTTTCACAAAGTCATAAATTAAAATCATATTACATATTCATGAAAGAAACACTTTAATCATTAGCTATTTAGAATTATACATGCTTAGATAAGTTATAGATAAATTTGATTTAATAAACTTTTTTTAATTTTTTTTTTCTAGTTAAATATCAGCAATATTGAAACACTAAGCCAAAGGTCACAATATATATATATCATTAAAAAAAAGTAAAAAAATAATAAAATAAACTTGTTTAGAAATATTTGCTCTTTATTATATATATATACAATTAAAATTACCCCAAATTTACAACTAAACCAGACTTGCCAAGAAAATAAACTCTAAAACACTACCAATGTTTTCACTACTACAAGCAGACTTCTCAAGTGTAAAGAACTACAAAATAACAATATATTTAAACTAAACTTTTACTCACAATTCCATTTATTTCCCATACATCCTTAATATTAAAAAAAAACTTTTAAATAAGTTAATTGCTTCAGAATCATAGATTTTTAATAATAAAGTTTCTGTAATTCTTTTTATTTCATTTCTCTCAAAGAAGACAACTTTAGCTTCATCAAAATTAATAATGTGGCATGTATCTTTTTAATGGATATATAAAGCTGAACTAAGATATTTATTTCTAACCCTACTTTTATGTATTTTTATTCTTTTATTTAAGCTCAAACTACTCTTATCTATATAGACCTTCTTACAAAAACAGGAGATAATATACACTAATCCAGGAATAGTCTTTCTATCAAAAATTTCCTTTATATCATTTAATAAATTATTCAAAGTAATATTTGTTTTCCAAGCAATTTTCTTATTTTCAAACAAATTACTATTTTTACATACATTTTATAAGAAGACAATTTACATGGCAAAGAAATAAAATCATATTTTTCTTTATCCTTTAATCATTACAAATATTATTATTACATAAAATATTTTTAACAAATTTATCAGAATAGTTAACACTCAAATAATCTTTATAAAATTTACCTTTTTAAAACAAAGCTACTCCACTAGAATTATTTAATCTTTTATTTCTATAACAATAATTCCTTAAAGCAGTTACTTTATAAGATACAGATTGATAGCTATCAGGTTTAATTATAGACCTTAACTGAGATTGATAGCTATTCGATTTTATTATAGACCTTTACTGTTTACTCTTAAAGTAATGACTATATACCAAACAATTAGTGTTTACATTTCTAATCACCAATAGATCTAAAAATTTTAGTGTAACAAAATCTAACACTTCTCCTTATACCACATATTTTATGGAAGGATCAAAACAATTAAACTCATTTACCAACTCTTTCAATTTATCATTCTCAACTACAAACAAACATTCATCCACATATCTGACAAATAACTGTAAATATAAACAATTTTTTTAATAATAATTTTCTCTTCCAAATAATTAATATAAACTGAACAAATTAAAGGAGAAATAATATCTATTATCCACCCTTATATATATATATATATATATGAAAATAATGCCAGTGCATAACGCTTTATTGAAATAAATATTCAAATATCAAATCATCACACTGTTAAGAAATTTAGTACTGTCTTCTGTAAAATAAATATATAAATATATTAAAGTTCCCATTTCAAAAATAGTCAGTTCAAAATCATATATATATATGTTTAAACCAAAGTTTGTATCTAGCAACATTAATACTAAAACATATTTTTTATTTATTTATATGAAAAAATCTTCATATTCATTTAATTCATGAAAATATTTAATTTAAAAATACATATATGATTTTTCAAAATATTTTGATTTTATCCCCTGAAAGCTTAAGCTAACATTTAGGTTAATTTAGAGTGAATTAATAATGTGTGTATTTAAGAGTTCTGTATTTATAATCATATGATTTCTTTTTAATTGTATATTTAGAAATCTTTTTTTTTTGTTTTGTTTTTTTAGTATGGTTTGTATTCCTTTTTTTTTTTTTTAATAGCAGATACATTTCGTGCTATTTTATAGATCTTTTTAAAAATGTTTGTATAAGACAATTTCTGCTTTTTTATAATATCACTACTTTTTTTTAATATTGTGATATGGATTAACCTTTTCAATTAGGTATAAAATGAGAAAATACTAGAAGAAAAATTTTTTTCTGCAGTTTAAATATATAATTTTAAAAAGTGAATCCCAAATCTCTTTTTTTTTGGAGGGAGTCAGTTCATAATAATTTAAAAGTATGATAATGGTTTAAATAGTATATATATATATTGTCTTTAAAAATATTTCTAATTCACCATTCAAATAATATAACTATATAAAATATTCTGAATATTTTTTTATATGTTATTATACGAATTTTGATAGAATTTACTATATTTAATCTGTTTAACCAATATTTCGTATAGAGTGTTTTTTGATAACATAATCTTTTTATTATTTTATCTGTTTAGCCCAATATGTTATATACTACCATTATATATTATTTGTGCAGAAGTGCTAATATAACATTTTTTTAGCATTTTTGTTTTCTTTTAATGCAATAAAAAATAGGTTTATTCCACATATCTTTATTGACAGCAGTAATCTATAATCTCTCTATTTTTCTAAAGTCATCTATACAACAATACTGAATAGAATTACTTCAGATTCCTTTCTGACTATAGTTTTTGCAAATAAAAAACACTGGAATGCAAATATCTACCAAGCAGATATTTTGTTGTGCTATTCAAGCTAATATTCAAACTTATCTTTTTTGTCCAGATATCATTAGGTCATTCACTAACATCAGTTATTCCATTAATTCTAATTTCATAAATAATATTTTAAAATAATTAAAACTCAATACAGAATACAATAATATATGTGTATAGTTCAAAAATTTATACTAACAGTACTTTAGAAACCAAATAAATATTAATATGCTAAAATAATGCAAACATTCATTTGAAAATTCTTACCCTAAATCATTATTTCATTAGCAATATAAATAAAAAAGCAATTTTTTTGCTAATTGATTCTACCTCTTTATACTTGTAAAAATACCATTTATTTAACATCAAGATTGTTTGCATAAATATGTAAATATGTTTTTCTAATTCATTTTATTTTTATATGTTTTTAATACAAATTTATTAATTATTAGATGCCCTTTTTTATTTTATGATTTTAATTTATTATTATTAAAGTAGTTGATGGTGTATATTCACTATGACATAAGTTTTATTGCTTTGGTAGAGATATTTGAAATTATGTTTTTAGAACCTGAATTACGATAGTCTTTTGTGATTTATCTATACATATTTGCTACTTCCAAGATTAGAAAATGTATAATAATCATATAAATAAGACATGAAATATCTACTATAAAACCCATCCAAGACTGACTTATTTATATATGAAGTCAGGGTAGAATTTGTAACTTTAAACTCTGAAGAACAATTTTAATGATACATTGATGTTAGATGCTTAATTTTATATTGTTATGTACAAGCTTGATAAAAACAATTGATTCTGAATTAACATTTAATCATTTGAAAATTTAAATAAATTTAATTACACAAAGTTAATTGCTGTTAATTTTTTATTTTTTAGTTAGAGAAATTGAAATATTTTATGGTAAAAAGACTGCATATTGAACTATAATCACTGAAATAAAATTTAATCCTAATCAAGACATATATGTTCAAATCGTACATTTTGGTGTTGGTTCTTTTATATTAAATACTAAACATGTTTTGATCCAGTATTTTTTAAAAAACTTAAATTTAATCAAGTAGTATAATCATGAACAAATGTCATATAAAATCAATGAAATAAACAATTCAAACAAAAAATTACATTCATTACAAAACTGAGTTTGTTAACTAATGGTGTGGTGTTAAATTATATATTGGATTTTTTTTTATTTTTCTGCATTGAAGTTTTTTTTGTCTTAAAAGCAATTAATAATTAAGTTTAATAACGGAAATAGTCCACATATAACTCCAAATAAAATGCACTAATTATAAACTTTCAGACAAGTAACAAATAGTATGCTAATAAAATATAACTTTTTAGAAAAAAATGTTTATTAGAATTCATTTTAATAACTAGTTTAAGGACCTTGACCGCCATATTGAATTTTTAAAAACCTGACCTGAGACACAATTTTCACAATAACTTCAGTTTTAATAATGTTTTTACAATAACTTCAGTTTTAATAATGTTACAGCAAAAATCTTTACATTGATAGAAACTAGAAAAACTAAAGAAGACAATAAGACAAGTGATTATAACAAATAGTGATTACCATTTAAAAAATAAGGAAAAAAGGAAATTTCAACATCCGAAATAATTATTATTTTATTGTTTATTCATAATTTCTAATTATCATTAAGTTTTATTATATCTTCATTGATATTTTTTTATCTCTCACAAAATTCTCATTCAAGCCATATATAATACTTTTTACCTGTGATAATCCATAGCTTCAGAATCTACCAAATTAGTCACATAAGAATTCTTCATGTTCATCTTGTACTCCAGAATTAAAAAATCTCAAGGTGTCTATAAGAAAAAGATTCATCCTAATAAAAGATACAAAACAAATCATTTCCAGAAGGTGAATATGCATTTGTCATCATAGCAATTGGCTTCTTGTCTATCTAAAACTAGAAAATGTAGGCTATTATCTGTATCAATGATAAAATGAGTTTCATTTCTTCATTTTATATTTTTTGTGTACACCAGTGATGCACATGAGTGATGCTATCTTGTTATATTTATTGTCCCACAGAGATATAATTTATTTGCAGATAGCTTATTTGCTAGCTATAGATTTGAAAATAATGTGATGCAAAACTACTGACTCCGCAGCATGAGTTCCAAGACATAGGCAAGAATCAGAATTTCATTCTTCACCTGCATACAATTCCATGTGGTATATGCATAACCATTGTGGCTATCACCACACACACACCATTTGAAATCTCTTTTTATTGGTTTTAATTATTTATATTTTCACATGGTACTATGCCCAGTAAATGTTGTAATTGCTTTATCAACTGCAACCTTTCTGTATATCTGATAATCAGTCTTAAAATTTACATCACACTGTTCTATAATACCTTAATTTTATATATGTAAATCATTACTTGTTATACAAACACAGACATGCAAATGCAAGCACAAATACACTAATACAAATATAAACACACCAATAAATTATTAAACCTTTTGAGAATCATTATGTCTATAAAATAAGGTTACCTCAAACTTGGATTAGAGCCCCAAAATTACATTGTACATAAACCACTTTTGTTATATTTGAATACAAATTTATATACTGTATAATAAAGAGCATGAATGATTTAAAATTATATAATTTATATACTCAACAGACACACCAATACAAATTCAAACATGATAACAAACTATACCATTTATCAAATAATTAAAAAAATTTAAATAATTAAAAAATTAAAATTGAATATTTATGACCAATATTCTGATTACATTTTTATTAGGATGAAGGCCTTGAAATGCAAATCATTAGTGCATTTTTAGTCCATTTTAGTAACGAGTCTGGTTGACAAAAAAATCTGCTTTTGTCTTTTTCATGCACTCTAGTAAACTGAGCAGAAAGGAAACAAATTAAATGACCCTCCCCTCGCTTAATAAAAATATTAATAAGAAATTTAAATTTTGTCTGATTTCAGCTTATGATAATTCAAACAGCATCAAATGCCAGAATTTCTGTTGACATCATGCTTATAGTTTTTATGCAATTTAAAAAAAGAAATTGTTTTAACACATCAGTTGCCACTAGTGCCTGACATGCTACAACCACTCAACCCATTTTATCTGTGTATCTTAGCTCATGTATAGGAATAACTACTTGGGGTGAAAAATGAGATAAACAATTTGGATTTTTTTTTCTCATCTTAGAATGTTTTTTTAAAGACATTCTACATTTATTTTTGTTTTTAATATAAAGTTTTAATTTCTTTATTGTTTGCATGTTTTTTTCTTTAAGAAAAATCAATTAAAATTAGTGTTATTTAATATTATTATCATTTTCAATTTTTTTTTTAAAAGGTTTATCTTTATTTTAAAATCCAATTAATTTTAGACAAATTTAACTAATTTAATGTTTTACTTTTTATTTCTTTTAAGTGATGCATTGTTAAGATTTTTTTCATTCCAATGTTATTGAGCATTACTATTTTATTTTATATATCTTAGTTTTAGAAATCAGAACTTAGTCTTCCTCAAAGATAAATTACTGCGATAACCGATATCTTAATGTGCTGATTTGGATGCAAGCTATCTTTACCCTGACACTTAGATTTTAACATCACTGAATAGCTTGAGAAAATGTTTTTAAATAATTATTTGCTCAGTTTTTTGAAAAAATGTTATGAATATAAAACTTTTCATAATAAAATATTTTTTTAAATATTTTTTAAAAAATATTCTGAGTGCTGTTGAAACTTGTTTTGATTTTAAAAGCTACGTTATAGTTTTTTATAGTAAGATAATGAAATGTGTTAAATCATTTCTACAATTTTTTTTACACTTTCTGTAACAATGTTGCATTACTCAAATTTTTGGATAGAACGATTGTAAATTTCTTTTTTTTTCCATAAACACACTACTACACAAAAAAATTGGAATTTAAAGTAGATAGGGCAAGCCATTATGAGATAGAGATGTACTTAACCAATTGCTTTCTCGTTTTTAAGTTATGATCATTAATATTCACAATCTATAAAAAGATGTGTAGTAAAAATAGAAAGAGTAAAGTCACTTATTACACCTTATGATTTAAATATTAAGTCTTTATTTGATGAAAAAGAGTTAAGTGGATGACTATTCTTATCGCTAATTTTCAAAACGTTCTAGTTGTTAAATGCTTTATAAAGATTTATTTTAAATTTTGTTTTTAGTTTTGAAATTTTTTTTGACATTATTTTGGATTAAATCTTATGATGGAGAGGTCAGAGTTTTAAAAAAAAAGAAAAATACTATTACTTTAACAAGCATTTTTTTAAGGAGTTTTTATTTTTGTTGCTTTAAAAATGTTTTATACTGTACGTTGTAAAAGATTAAAGTATTAAAAGCTTTGAGTTAGTTTTAACTTTTTTTAAAAAAAACTTTTTATTCTTTATCTTATATCAATACTGATACTTAGAGAATATAGAAAATACCAGATGTCGATTTTCTTTCTTTTTTAAAAGATTATAAAATATTAACTTTAAATATTTTTAAATGTACAATTTAAATGTTAACACTTTTTTGATATCCCTACAATTAACATTTAGCAAACAAATTTACAACCATCTCTTTATACAATTATTTTTATGAGAATAAATAATGTTAAGCATAACAAAGAAGGGAATTTATTGTTTATCAGCAAACTAAAGTACTCATTATCCAGGTTGAGATTTATATATAGTGTGAGAGTGGAGCACATCTTTCTGATTTGTTTGTTGTTAATTTTAGTATTATAATGACATTTGGTATGATTTCACCAATCATTCTCTGGCCATCAATCAAGAGAAGCAGAAATATCCAAAATCAAAAATACTGTTTAATTAAAATAAATAATTTTATGATTTTGGAAATATTTCTGCAATTCCCCATAAAAAATGACTACTCCTTAGAAAGTGTTTTGTGGGATTCAGATGGAACATGGTATAGGATTAATATTATAATAAGCAAGTGTACATACATAAAACCAAAATATATGATCACATGAATATTTTCATTGAAATATATGTTGTGGCTATTTTATATTATCACTCACTGATCATTCAAAAGCTTTGCATAAGGAAACTTAAAAAAAATTAAATTATCCATAATTTTGATATAATCAAAAACAAACAAAATAATAATCTCTTTTACTCAAAAGACTGCCCAAACAGGCCTAAAACATTTTTTTATTAAATTTTAAGGTCTTATTATAATCTAATTACATTACTATATTAATATAATAAATAACATATCCACCTTTATAGTCATAAAAGATACTTCAATGTCAGACATTTAATAGCAATATATATTTGTGTATTTTCAAAAAAATAACAATAAACCTTTTTATTAAACATGCTGCATATTGCAAAATATAATGTCAATCATTGATTTGATTAAAGAAATATATGAACTTAGTTAAATGCATGTATATGAAATCTTTTCTATCACTAATGAAGTTATTAAATTTAATAATTATCCACAAACAGATTATCTGTATATGATATCTTTTCCATCACTAATAAAAAATATCATATTTAATGATTATTCACAACTATATTATCTTGGAAACTTTTATCCTTTACCTAGTAATACTAGATAAGAATTATCTATTAATATTATATGGCTAATTGGGTTACGTGTAGTCTGGATACCTCAAAGAAAATCTTTAAATCTATGTGAGACCTAAAACAAATATAAGGTATTCCCAGTTTGGACTTTATCAGTAGATTATTTATTCAGAGTTTACTTGATCAATAGATTGTGATCAGAACATCGTTTACTAGAATGATGAATACTTGCTTTAAATCTTGGTTTTTACTAATTTAATTTTTAAATACATTATAAACTCTGTTTTTATTATTATTACAATAATCAAACCATATTCTATATAAATAACATGTAGTACATTATAAATCATGCACTAAAAATATAATATTTTTATATATTGAACAGGCTATTACATATGCTATGATAGATAAAATTCAAACATCACACAATCTTAAGAATATTTTACTATATTACTATAATCCTGTTTAGTTTTATTACCCATTTTTTTGTCAATAACAATAATGATAGATTTGATGTATAAGTCTGAACTATATGCTTACTGTATATATCTTTATAATAAAGTAGTGTAAATTGTAATTTTATTTCAAACTGAGCAAAGCAAGCTATATGTAGACAAATAATATTCTAGCAAGTTTAGGATAATTGTATTGATTTATAAGATACACAGTATAATATTGAAGAGTAGTAATACAGGTTAAAGCCTATTAAAAGTATTTACAATATAATATTACAATTTACAATCATTAATATTTTTTTAAACTAAAATAGCTCTTAAAGCTTTATTAATTTGACAATTATTTAATTGTTACCTAAAACAATATATGTTAATTGATTTTGCATTTTGTCATACAAATATATAAAATTTCTAAATAAAATTTGTTTTTTCTAAATAATTTTATTTAATTAAAAAAGTGTAATAAGTCAAACAATTTTAATTAAAATGTGGAATTGAGAAAATCAATATGCTTGGCAAGTGCAAAGTTCCTAGCCAGTTAATTTTAATTAACCAATCAGTTTTTAAAGATTGACATATAAGGCAGAAATAATATGGAATAGCTCCTCGAATTTAAAGGTTCATTTCAATTCCAATCCTTCAATTCTTAAATTTTATTCTGCTCGTTACTAAAAAAGAAGTTAAGTTAACCTAAAAATGAATCTTGCTAAAACAAGAAACTTTAGTAAGAAAATGGCAATAATTAATTAAATCAGTTCCAGTTTTCTCTTTTCTCGGCTTGAATAAAATTCTGAGTTAGAATTTTCCAAAGTCAACTACTTCTCAAGAAATGTATGCAAATATCTTTAATTTTCTTTTAGTTCTATTTAAAATTTTATTTGCCATTATTAAATTTAGGAATTTTCAAAATATATAAATTTTCTTTTAATAGTTTAATCTCTGCAACATTATTACCAAAAACAATATTTAAACTTAAATAGAAAGGCAATCAGAATTTATTAACTGCAATATTGAACATATTGAATTATATTTTATTGTCTTCATTGAGTGGAAAGAATGTTATAAAAATAACAAATTGCATCTTAAAATTATCGTTACTCTTTAAGTTCAATTCTTCATTATTGTCCAAAAGGAGGCAGAATTTTGTATTATATGTTGTTTTGAAAGGCACACTAGATTTTCAAATCGTCAAATTAAATTTAAAAGTTTTAGTAATAGAAACTTCACATTTATCTACTCATACTATAACTGTATTTTTATTTAAAGAGTACATACAAAATTAAAAAGTTAATTCATAATTAAAATGTATATTTTAAAACTTCATTTAAAAAAAAATATATTTGAATAGTATCTAAACTCCTATTTATTTTAAGATTAAAATCTTACTGCTATAAAGCCTATTAGTTTGAAGTAATGGCAAAGTGTTATAATGTTAAATTGATTACTCATGCTATAACAAATTGTAGTCTACCAAAATGGTAAAGCAAATGTAGGATTTATTTACTAATAAATATGTCACAATATTTAAATGATGTGAATATACAATTAACCATTTAAAAATGTAAAACCTTGAAAAGTCGACTTAAAATCCATGAACTCGCTCATGATGATATTTTCCCATTATTGGCATTTTACCTAAAAATAATAATTTCATATGAAATAGAATACTGAAACAAATTTAAATTTTTAATTTTTATTATTAGTAGCTAAAGTCATAAAAGTTACACTTAATAAGCAAATTGTCCACTATTCTGTTCAAATAAATTGTGAAAATTATCCCATGTTTGCTACCCAGGAATTGAATTATCAAATGCTTACTGTTTCCAACAAATTAAGTTAAGAAATGTTTAGTATTTGAAATACAAGCATAATTTATATACTTTGAGTTTAACTGTAATTATAGAGAATTTCAACACAGACCTGCAAGTTCTCTTCAGCTATTTACTCTATCTCATACAAACGATAACATGACCACACACATGTGAAAAAATAAATGATCTCCAATATATGTATTTTGTGTTAGACCAGCACTCATCAGTTGGTCCAGATCATCAATCACCTCTCATATATATATATAATGAAACTTAAATATATTCCAAACAACGGTAAACAATTTATAATATAATATAAATAAAAACTCATAAAGAAATATTTTCGATTATATTCATAATCATTATCAACTCAACTTTCAAAATGGAATAATCTATTACCAACCCTGTGTTTCCGGTTGGTAATAGATTATTCCATTTTGAAACATGTGTTTCCGGTTGGTAATAGATTATTCCATTTTGAAAGTTGAGTTGATAATGATTATGAATATAATCGAAAATATTTCTTTATGAATTTTTATTTATATTATATTATAAATTGTTTACCGTTGTTTGAAATATATTTAAGTTTCGTTATTGTATTATTAATATTAGCGGACATTTTATTTTGTTATATATATATATAATAAGTGCTTGATTTATATTAAGATAGCAAACTAAGCACCTTACATATATGTGTGGGAAATGATCTGGAACAACTTATAAGTGCTAGTTCAGTATGAAATTTATATATGTATTAAAGATCATTTATCTTTCTCACATGTGTGTGGAAATGTGTATCAGTTGTGTGAGATTGAGTGGATAGCTGAAGGAAGCTTGAAAATCTGTGTTCAAATACCTTATAATTAAGAAGTGTTTTTGAAGTTTGAATATTTTCATTTCAAAAAAAAAAGATTAAATATTTTTTCAAATATTTCAAGCAAATATAGAGAACTTAAACTTTTGTGGTTTATTTTGTATTATGATTATAATGATGTATTTATTATATTCAAATATATGCATAGATTATTTTTTATTGAAAACAGATTTCAATTTTAATATTCATTTATGAAACTTTATTATTATACAAAATGGAATAATAGCATACTGGTTCAGATTTTCTTATTAAACTCCTATATTAAAAGAAATTATTAATGAAAAATTTTGAAAACATTTTTAAAATGTTTGTATCATCATCATCATGATTATTATTATTGTTATTACTACTACTATTATTATGTTTCAAAATAAATTATTGTTGATTAAAAAAGATGGCATTTATTTTGCATTGCATAAATATGTTTATATTACAAGACAGAGGCAGATGCTGTGTTCAAGGCAAGTGTGTTTACATATAAAAAGCAAATGGGTGTAGATGGGGGCAGTGTTGTGGTTGTTTAAGGAACTTCTACAGTATTATACATGGGAGAGGGATTGCAGTGACCATTTACTGGTTTACAATTGGATACATGTTTGTCCAATTATCTTTAATTAGCATGAGGGGAGGGGAGGTGCATATGTATATGTTACATAATTTTTCAGATATACTTGAGTGATATTTGGAGATTATTTTATTTGGTAAGTGTTAGTGAGTGATAGTTTATGTTATACAAGGTTTCAGATACTTTGTGGTTCACCTGTTGGATCGCACGTGTTGGTTTTAGTGTGTTCTTTAGTACCAAAGACTGGGATGCAGTACTGTGTGTTTCTTGAAATGGTAGTATGTGGTTAGATGAGATCAGAAGAAAATGAACTGTATGTTGGTTATTGGTTAAATTTCCATCTTTTGGGAGGAACTGTTCAGAATGTGTATTGTTGGGAGAGTGGTGACTGGTTAGAGGTTGGATTGCTATGTTACAAGTGATCTGGTAGTCATTAATATGTCTCAATGCACAATTTTGTTATCTCTAGTTTTTTAGTTGCACTCATTTGTTGTTAAATATTGATGGTTTGTGCCCTATATTGTTGCCAAGGCTAATGTACAAGGAGTGCACCAATATCCTAGAGCACAAATGTGTCCATGCACATTGATGATGCAGAGCCTTTTCAGTATGTGGTGATGAAGGTCTGGAGTGATGTTAGGCTGTCTATAGGCCCTGGTCAGTTTTATATCAGGTTCTGCTTAGTACTGAACTATAGAAAATTGGTATTCCAGCATTTCCTCTGCTCTGTAACATAGGGGAAAAGGGGGTCATCATTGGTGTACATATGTCAGTATCTCAGATAGTATGAGGTGGGTAGGGCATGGGATGTAATCTTAGGAGGAAGTCAAAATTCTTCCACTCTGGGGATCATTTTTTGAATGCATGGATTAATTACTGACTGTTGATCCCAATGATTGAGAGATTGGCATTATGTGCTGATTTGGGTGAAACAATAACTATATTTTCCAGTAAGAATGCTTACACATAGCTTGATGAGATATTTGAATGGATATAGTTTTCACATAGTTGATGATGGGTAATAGGTGGTCATGTATGAAGGGTGACTTATCTGTCAGCATTATTTGAAGGAGACATTACAGCATTGGAAAGTGTTTGAATGTGGCTGTTCATAGGTTTATAGCCTTCTGCACATGATAAGTATAGTGTGAAGGCCTAGTCTATTATATGTGAGTGATCCACAAAATATTGTTGCAGAAAAAAGTTATTATGCTGTAAACACTTTGGTAAAATTACTTATGGGAAAATAGAGCTGATTGTGATGATAATGTTTTTGTTTGAATAGTTAAATCTTATGAAGAAATAATCTTTTGTCAGTGGGATTGAGCTTGCCCAGAATTCTACATCCCTTTACAATTGCACTCATATATAAAGAAAAACCCAGAAAGGCAGATGAACTTACCTTCATATACGTCTGCGCATGTTTTGCTATTGTATAGACACCAAGCAGTGATCCTTCTTAGATTGATGTTAAATTTATGGATAGCTGCAAATTTCTGTAGTGTTCTGTGTAAGGCTGATAGATATATTTTGTAGATAGTTATGTCATCCATATAGACAATGCAGATTATATACAGTGTGTTTGGTATTTGAATGTCAGTAAAATTTGCTGGATTTTCATAGGTATCAGGTTGGTGTAAAAATTGGTCATTAGGAAAATGAAAGGGAAACATTGGAAGATGGATTGTGAGAGAGTAAAGGATGTGGAGTTTTTGCTACTGGGTGTGATATGGATTTCATAAGTCAGAAGTAAGCTAGTCAGCATATAGAGAAGAGGGTGAGAGATTGTAGTGGTAGCCAATATTTCAAATAGTATTTTGACTGCCACCAAGTCAAAAGCCACAATCTCTATCTGGACTGTAACTGGCATATATTTTTGACCTTGCTCTTAACTCAAGACTGTGTTGAAGATGAGCATTGCTTGTGCCATTGATGAATGCTTGTTTTTGAACTGATAGAGTGAACATACAGCTCAATCTAGTCTTTAATGACTTTTTCAATATGTTTAATGGTGAATGGATTGTTTTTCTATATTTTAAAATTTCAGATATCTCATGATAATTTATATGCTTTTGTCTTTTAATGTTACAAAAATCTATTTTAACAATTAAGCTGTATATTTTTTTGCTCAAATATGAATAAATACACAAAATCAATATCTCACAAGAAAACTTAATTTTATAATTCCTTCATCAAAAAACTTCTATTCCATTTAATACTCTGTGTCATTCATTATTAAGCTTCATCTTTTTATTTTGAGCTTGAATTTCAGGCTTTTTTTGCATATGAGGGTCCTAAACTATTGAATAATAAGCATTTCCCCCTCACATTGAATGTTATCAAATCATTTATAATATTTTAAATTACTTAAAGTGAATAATAATATGACATACTTTATGTTATCTACTTATCTGAATGAAACTTCCTGGTGAAGGATTGATAATGATTGAAAATGATGATATTAAAATAAGCAAATATTCTCAGAAATGATGCAAAATAACATAGATAAGTAATATTCCTCATACCTTCTCTTATGAATTTGGTTCTTTATTATCATCCATGTTTTTTTTTATTTTCTTCACTATATTTGAGTTAATCTTAGTTTATGTGATATTATTTTTCTATTAAATGTTAGTCTGCACAACTCTTTGCTTAATATTATAAATTTAATAACTTGTAACTCATTCTATCTAAAGAAAAATCTAAGATTGAATTAATTAACAATACAACAGTAAATTTAATTAAATAAGGATTAAAATAAATGCAAATATTAAAATCTTACTCATATATATAAACCTTGTTGTATTTCTGTATGTCTTCACTAATAGTATAAATCAGTGTTCTTCAACCCTTGGTCCGCAGCCTGGCACCAGGCCGTGGAACTTTTCTGCAGGTCCGCGTGCTAGACGGGCAGTAAAAAGTTTGTAATAATAAATAATAAGAGTTTAAACTTTTAATTAATATAGCCAATTTTTATTTATCTCATTTTTATCCAATTAAAAAAAAAACAACGAAAATAAAATCTAATCAATCATTCATAAATTAATTTGTTTTTCTAGTTATCACAGATGTTTATGGGGGGGGGGTAGAATTAAATTTTTTATTACTTTTCTAAAAAAAAATTTAAAAAAAGTTTATTATATAAACTCCATATATATATATATAACTTTATCTTATATATTTAACATTGTTGTTTTGATCAGTTATAACATTTATGCTTATCTTTAAGAAAATTTATCTATAGATTTCTGCCGGTCTGTGAAATCTTATCCTTATTTTTGCTGGTCACAGAACCTTATCCTTATTTTTACCCATCCGCAGGTGTGAAAAGGTTAAAGACCACTGTTATAAATTATGCATTTAAATTATCTTGAGAGATATTCTATTATTGTTTATTATCTCTTTTATCTGGTTAAAGATTACATTGACAAGAATTTATTTTATTTAGCTTTTTTGCTTTCTTGATATAATTTTAATTATTTTGACTTTTATAAAATAATGATTTGTATAATGTTTGGATATTACTGATTAAATAATTATTTGTATAACAACATTCTAAATAGTTATATTAATTGTTTCAATCATACACTGAGTATAATCTAGCACTGATGATTAAATAGATATATTGGCAACAATAACATAATTTGACCTTAAGACTACAATTATATTAATGTACTCAAATTGAATTAAGAACTATAGATCTCAATCTCTTGATTAGTAATAATTTAGATCATAAATTTTATGTAATTTATAATTTAGATCATAAATTTTATGTAATTTATAATTCCAGAAAGGGTTCTCAAATTCAAATAATTAATATTAAATGTTGTCAGAAATATTGCAATATATTTTTAGATTTTTTTCCTCATTTATAAGTATAAATAAACCATAATAACATAAGGCTTATTGCAGTGATCGATTGGAAGATTCTGGAGTTCAACATCCATATATCAAACCCCAGTTTTTTTGTTGTCCACTACTCTAACTTCTTATGAAGTCTTCAGCAATAATTAATTATTTGTTTATTTTTATTATCAGGATTTATCCAGTATTATTTTTTTGATTTTGAATATGTTATATCAACATTTAAATCAGTAACATGACAATCTATGTTATCTATACTATACCCTGATGGCCAGCTTGTTTCAACCAAAAACATTTCATGCAATACATAAATACACTTATTTAAACAAATACTTATGCTATACAACAGAAAGGATCCCTCAATCTGGCAGATATAATCTTTTATAACTTCTGCTCTATGGGGTTATATTTATTATCTTTATTCTAATTCTGATCAGATGAAACTTAAAAAAAAATTATATTCCATTTATGCCTTTAATTTTTTCTTCAGATAGCATGCTTATATCCAATCTAATCATCATCAACAACCATTATCAATCCACTGCAGGATGAAGGTCTTTCCAAGTTCAATCCATCTTCTCTGATCTTTAGCTTCTCTTCTCCACATCATCCCTGCACACTTTCTCATCTCATCCATCCATCTCACATGTGGTCTCTTTCTGGGTCTTTTACAACCTCTTGGAACCCAGTTTAAGACTTCAATTGTCCATCTATTATCATCTCCTCTAGCAATATATCCAGTCCAACTCCACTTCAATCTTTTAATTTTTTCAATGAGGTCAATAACACCTGTTTGTTCTCTTACCCATGCATTGCATTTTCGATCCCTTTTTGTTACTCCCAGCATGCATCTCTCCATACTTCTTTGAGTGGTCTGAAGTCTCTGTATTGCTCTTCTATTAAGTATCCAAGTCTCAGATCCATAAGTAAGAACTGGCAAAACACATTTGTTTAAAACCTTCCTTTTCAAACACATAGGCATATTTCCTTTTAGTATCAAGTTATTTCTACCAAAAGCACTCCAACCAAGTTTAATTATTCAATCTAATAAAACATTAAATATTAGTTCGTAATGAAAATCTAGATATCTGGTGAGTAAAATAGCATGAAAGTCATTCAAACTTTCACAACTGAGAAATTGGTAAGTCTAGTGAATGATACCTTTTTTTTAATTTTTTTTTTTTTTTTATGGGTTGAAAAGACTTCTTTTGCAGTAGGCTATTTAAAGATTTTTCACCTTTACCTAAAGTTGATATTCTTAAAAATATTAAATAGAATTATTTTAATAATTGTTAAAAAGTTGATAATAATAAAACATTTTAAAAAATAGATAACCAGCAGATAAAAACATAAATTATGAATTATACTGCCAGAAATAAATGCTTTTGATTGACGTTTTGTAACAAAACATTATGAAAACGTGTGTGCATATATAAATATGGTGGCTTTATTAGTATAGCTGCGGCGGCTTTTGCACTTCCACAATAAATGTATTATTTTCACAAAATAATCCCTGCGATCCTTATCAGCGCTAATAAAGTACCATTATACGTGTGTGTGTGTGTGTTCATTGTTAATAATGAAAAAAAAGTTTTTTTTGGAAAGAAAAGAAAAAGATTATGCATTTATTATATATTTCAATTTTTCTTTAAATAATAATTATTTGGTTCATATGATATTATACATATAAATATTATTTTATATGTACGATATTATAAAGAATTATCCTCTTATAAGCAAATATTATTTAAAAATAATATAAATAAAGAGAGAATCATACCGATATGATTAAGTTTAATTTCCATCTTATCGTTGTATGTAAAAAGCTAGTCTCTCTTTATTCATATTGTTTTTAAATAATACTTGCTTATAAGAGAATAATTCTTTATAACGTCGTAAATATAAAATAACATTTATGTGTATAATGTCATGTGAACCAAATAATTATTATTTGAAGAAAAATTGAAATATAATAAATAAATGCATAATCTTCTTTTCTCATATGTCATAGCATCAACCGGGAAGCGAACCTCTAACCCGGGACGACTGCTTGTAAAGCAGCTGTCGCTGACCTCTTGACCACCACAATGAACACACACACATATATAATGGTACTTTATTAGCGCTAATAAAGAACGCAGGGATTACTTTGTGAAAATAATACATTTATTGTGGAAGTGCAAAAGCCGTCACAGCTATACTAATAAAGTACCCTTCTAAGGACAATTATTAAATAATTGAACTGTTCTCTGGCTACAACTTCCAATTATTTATGCTTACAGCTATCTCTTTCATTTATTATCATTAACAATTTTAGCCAGAAGAAATTCAGTTACTTAGCAGTAGTCACTTTAAAAGAGCTCTCTTCATAATAACATATATACATAGATAAGTAGCAAATTAATAGATTAGATATTTTAAGTGACATATAACCTTGAAACCAAAATTCACAGTAATATAAGAAAATCTACTTATTAATAATATGACAGCATGTTTTAATTATAAAAATGAACAGTACTAATAAAAGGTAAATTAAAGATTAAAGTAGGGATGTAGAAATGAGTGATGAAAATTGCATGAGAATTTGTTATAGCAGTGATTAATGGATACATGTTTAAAATAACTATTAATAGGTTATAGAGACAAAAATATTTTTTATATATTTTGACATACTGATATAAGATAAAAATAAATTGGGAAATATAGAGCAAGATAAATGAAAAAA
This sequence comes from Epiperipatus broadwayi, assembly GCA_028023455.1. NCBI lineage: Eukaryota > Metazoa > Onychophora > Udeonychophora > Euonychophora > Peripatidae > Epiperipatus > Epiperipatus broadwayi. Next base: position 18,967,617 of record JAQFVV010006202.1, on the reverse strand, counting down.
AATTATATTTATAATTTAAAATGTATCTAGGAAAAATAATAAGCTGCTGGGAGAGTTTTTAAAAAAAGTAGATTCCATGGAAGATACATCTGAAAATGTCTATAGAGCAGGTTCTACCAAAATTATGATGGCATATATACTAATTTTATTTATTGAATTATAATTTTTTTAAAAAAGATTTCATGTTAGAGCAATCTAATGCATTATTGCCTTGCTTATATAGTATTTTGAATTTTGCTTTCTTGAGTAATTCATATATATTACCATAAGCAATTAACTAACCAAATAATATTACTTCCTAAATCATCACCATTAGCAGTCCATTCTAACTCCAAAAGAAAAAAATGAAGAATAAAAGGTTAAAAAAACAAAGGAAGAAACATTGAACTCAAAATTCTGATGTGTGTAATTAAAGGGTGGAAATGTGCTTACTTAAGCATATAGTTCCAAATTAATGAGAGAAATGATAATATCATAAAAAGTTTATGATAACTGGACTCAGTACTAACTTAATTGATCGAAGACAGAAGAAAATTGAAAGAGAGAGAGCAAAAATAATGATGCTCAATTTATTTATAAATATTAATAATAATTAGTTTTCTAATAAATTATGATGATAACTTTCATTCTTTTCTTTCATTAACAACAAATTTCTTAACAAGAATGCTCTTAAATTTAATATAATAGTTACCAAGTATTCTTAACAAGAAATTAAGATTATAAAGAAAACTTCCACTAATCAACCATTGACTCGAGTAATATTTTTTTAGTAATTTAAAAAAATAATGAATAAAATTAATTTGACATATATTTGTTCAAGTTTTAAAATAAAGACAAATTATTTTGTTTAATTTTTCAAGTATGTTTTGTGTTTTGTTGTTGTTGTTGTTGTTGTTTTTAAATATAATTCATATTAATAATAAATCCTAAAAATGTTCAGGTAGGCAGACTTTTTTATTTGTTAGGAAAAATCAAAAAATTTTACTATTAGTTCAAAATTGAAAGAAAATTCAAATTTAATCTTCTGTGAAGTATTGTAAAATATAATCAATAAATATTAAAAATCATCTTTTCTGAATACTTTCATGCCAGCATTTAATTTAAAATTTTAATTCTAGAGTTTATTGACCCAAAATTAAATAAAGCGACTGTATATTTAAATTATTAAATCTCATGAAAAATATTTGATATCAAACTATATAATATTCTAGAGAATATTTAAATAGAATATGCTATGTGTATCATTTTTTATTTTTGCTGTTATTAAAACAGTTACAAATATTAACAGATGCTTACAAACAACTGAAATTTAGTGGTAGGTAAGCCATGAGGCATTGCCTTATCTTGGTTCACTTTTAGGTGTTAGGATGAAAGAGAGGTACTAAATGTTTGACAAATCTAGACCACCAAAAAAGCTCACTTTGGATCTGATAATAGATAATAATTTTAAGGTTTTTTTTTTATTATTATTCTTTCTAAAACAATGTTTTGAAAAAAAAGTATGCAAATGTTTCTCTATTAGCATAAAGAAATTTTATATTTGCTTATGATATTAAATACATTAAGTTCTCTGAAAGACATGGTGAAATAATTAAACAATAAGGTTTATGACAAAGGAAGAATATTTTCTCATTGTTGACCAGAGAGAACAAAATACTATAACTAAAAGGGAATACTTGATTATTCATTGTTGGTTATAGTTGACTATTGTTTGCCATTCAACACCATTTATTGCATCATTTCAGTATTTAGAGCTACATGTTATATCTTTTATATCATTAAGATGAATATTATTATTATTGTTATAAAATATTATTTTGAGTGATGTCATTATAAATATCATTTGCAATCATCATTTAATTCTCAAAAAGTATAAACCTGTATAAGCCAAATGATGATGCTGGTTCTGCAGAAATATATCTTGAGGTAACTTCCTTTTTTCTGATGTTTTTATTTATTTGTATTTTTTTATGGTCGTGTTGAGCAGAATTTTAAAATATAAAGTTTAATATAAAGCATGGATTCAAAAGAATGGAATTAAAATATTATCATGCTATAAAAATGAAATATGTTGCTTATAACATAATATAACAATCTCTAATCTAATAAGCAACTTTATTAAAATTAATATATTTGTCTAAAAGATTATAATAATCATTAGTATTATATGAGTTATTGCTTAATTAAAATATTGATAATTATTTTGCAGTATTTTAGCTATAGGTGGAAACTTTCCCCAGTAAATATAAAATTTTAAACGTTGTTATGCTGGCCATGAAATTCACTGGGCATTATGGACTTTTATACCATATATTGGATAGTTATTAATTTATTATATGATCTAATCAATGTTGCTTCGGTAATTTTTATTTTTCTATTATTTCTTTTTTATGAGTGTGTAAAATTTGAATATCAGATCTAATATTTTCTTTTAGATATATTATTTCATTTTCACAAAATACAAAAGTCAAAGTTGCTAATTATATATTTGACTGAAGTTTTGTGATGATGGTATATTATTAGATGTGATGTGTTGGACTATTTCCATCATCTATCAATGAATGGTGAATGTATAGAAAATTTAAAACTTTATTTACATAGATGTACACTATCTATACTAAACTTAATTTAAATAGAAAGACTTGAACTCAGACTTTAAGTTCCCCACAGCTATCCACTCCATCTTATACATATGCGACTTTTTTCGCATTAAATAGTGAAGCATATTTATAATTACAATTTTTACTAGTGAAGAGAAAAACAATGTATTCCATCTTATACAACTGATACACATGATCAATATATAAATAATGAAAGATATTAACATGCTAAATGACAAACACACATACTCACTGGATGAATATGTATATATGTAAACAAAGGGATTGAGTTATTTCCATGAAATAACCAAAAAAAGATATTAGCATTAGTGTTGCTAGCTAACTATCAAATTACATTGACAAAGCCAAAGTATTTATTCTAGGAGTCCACAATAGCTTTTTGCTTTGAATTTACTTAAAAATAAAAGGTGGTCTTAATATTATAGAATATCTTCACTTATTCTTATGTTTACATCATAATTAATCCATGAAAATATTTTATTTAAAAGATATATAATTAAGAATCTCAAATCAAATAATTTATAATCATATGAGTTAATCTCAATGCCCTTTTTTGCCATAACTTAAAATTAATAAATGCTATTTATTGTAAATCTTTTACATTATCTAATTATATTCTACATAATAAATGTGATTATTAGATCAGCTGGAGAATTTTAAATACTTATAAAATAGCAATGTAGTTTCTTATATTATAGATCTTTTTGGTAATTTTTTATTTATTTTACATTATGATTTCTTTTATAAATACATAATCATAATTAAGTATATCCAAACTAGATTTGTCAAATATATTGTTTGTATTTATTAAAAAATTGTAGTGCAAATTAAAAAGAACAGCAAAACATCTATTCATATAAGAAGTTATACTGCTATTCTAACATCATTACAGGGTTCAGATCTCCAGACATCTGGTGATCATATATATATTGCATTAAACAATTTTAATGAGCAAACGGTTCAAACTTTGTGGCTAATTTTTCAAAGTGTAAAATATAAAATGCGCTAACACGCACGAGCACACAAAGCTGAAGACAAAGAGGGTCAGAGCCCTCATATTCATAGCCATCTTGTAAATAAATAATAAAAGTTTGGTTTGTAGTTTACATTAAATAGAATTTATCAATTTTAAATCATACCAATAAGAAAACACTTAGATTCATTCATATAATTGCATATAAATATTGTAAAATTAAATACATGTTGAAATAGTGCTTAGTCTGTAAATTGTTAGATATTTTTTTGCTGTCCATTTCAAAAAAGGAATGTTATGAAGTTTGACTTCTCTCGTGAAGAAAGATTTAAATGAATTTGAAATAAACACTAAAAATATTTATGAAAAGAAATATTAAAATATTACTAGAAGTGTAATAATTCATCACCAGAAAATTATTTTCTATGAAAGGTAAGTATAATTAAATGATTTGTTTTCATTTTTATTCGTGAGTTAATAAGTTAATTCAATTAAATCAAAGAAAGAAATTATAAATTTTTAAAAGTTATTTATTTAGTTACTGTTTTCTAAAAAGTGAGATTGGGGGGTGTGGGGGGGTGATACACTTTTTCTAGAAATTGCGAAGAATTAGATTTTCTTTATAACTGAATTAAATTATAAAATTTAACATGAAAATTTAAAAGCTACTTTTTTTCTTTTATGATTTTCTCAAAAAAATTATGAAGCAAGAAAATTATTGGCGGAATGATTTATTCAGCAGATTGATATTATCATATGACAAAAAAAAAAATCTATCGAGATAACTTTCAAGTATAATATGACAAAATACAAAGGACTGGATATATTAGTTAGGATTATAATTACAAGATATGATAAATACTTGTTTACTTTACGAGTAAACACAGTATTTTTTTTAATTTGTTTACGTAAAAAATATTTATATATTAAATGACAACATATTACTGTAATAACTGATTGATTTAGTGATCTTTAAATCGTCTCCTATTTAAAATTAGCAATTATGTTTAGTTATATATATATCTATAATAATGAGAATCTCGGCCTCAGGGTGGCCTTTGAGCGTTCCATCATCAGATTTTCAATTGGATGGACGGTTGAAGAGTTGGGGTATGGAGTGGATTGAAACCTGTCCATTAAAGTATGAAGATTGGCTATCTTAATATATATCTGAGCACTTATTGTATATATGTGTGGAGATGATAATCTGGACCAACTGATGATTGCTGGTTTAGCATGAAATACATATATTGGTGATTATTTATCTTTTCGACATATATGTGAGATAGAATGGAGAGTGGTGGGTCATGTAAAAGACTGTGCTCATATATCCTATATATTACATGTATTGATACAGATATATAATAAACCTCTATCTCAGTTATAATGATTCATTGTAATTAATACGTATATTTTCATGAATAAAAAGTGGCAGCTATTTTTATTTTGCCCCCATTTATAAAACAGGCAGAGAACTAACTGTCTAAAAAAAAATATGGCATTTTAAAGTGATCTAAAATTTGGAAGCTCTTATTCATTTATAAAAGTGTGTCTTGATTCTTGCTATTGTATTATAATTTCCCAACTAGTTTTTTTTTTTTTACTGATTAATTTAAAATTCAATGGAACTTATTAATCCTATAAATGTACATCCATATCTATATATCTGTTTTAGAATCCAATCATTACTGAATGGAAAATCATGCATAATCACAATAGCTATTTTCTTCGGAATCATTCACTTAACAATCTTTATATTAATGAGTACTGCATATCTTCATACATAAAAAAATCTAAAAGACCTTATATAAATAAACAGTTGGCATATGTTTATATATATGTAAATATTTATTTTGCAAGTATTTTTTATTTACTTTGTTTATATATTTTATTTTTATTAATTAAATTATTGTTAGATAAATTTCATGTAATCATAAAGTCATTGTATTATATTCATAGTTATTTAAAAAATAATATTCAAAACTTGATATGTTGCTGAAAAAAGTAAAATGTCATATGATATAATATTAATATAGTTTATAATCTATCATTTGGTTCACAAACAAAATTGTTGCCACTGAACAAAAGAAAAATTAATTAATAAAAAATAAAATATTTTTGAATTTACACCTCAAAAGTGTATTTATTAAAATCATACATTTTGTAATAAAAATAATTTATTTCACTAAAACAAATGTATATTAAATAAAAGAAAGCAAAAATATAGACCACATGCAAGATGTGTATGAAATAAAAGTTAGCAAAAAATAATTTACACAATAGGTCATTTTAACAAAAGCAATAGATAGTAAATGTAATAGTATAAGGCTCAATACAAATTGATGCAAAATATAATTCAAAAAAATAAACCCACTTCCAATATCAAATTTACCAAATAAAAGCCAAGTACAAAATGTATGAATCATTAAACATCACATGATCACCATCTAGGTGCAGTGCTCTCAGATCCAAGGCTTCTCACTGATGAAGGCCACAAGCCAGAAACTAATCTGGGATGAGTAGGCACTAGATGGGGATTTTATGCACAAGCCTTCTGGCATCCATAGATTACTCTGGTTGGCACAGGGTGGCACTACTGTATGGAAAGTTTTGCCTATTTACAAAATATATGTTCAATAAAATAAAGCAAAAGATAGTTTGTGCACAAAATACCTATTAAACAAAAGCAAATTGCAATACATTCGCAAAATGTTCATTAAATAAAATGAAGTAAAAGATAATCCACTATTAATGTTTTTTATTAGATCAAGAAAAGTACTAATCCAGAACTCTTTGCTGCATTCTTCAATAACATTATAAATACTTTTCATATATGGGCTTCATTTCTAAGTTCCAATTTTTTATTTCTTTTTTAATTGGTAGAACAATTGTATGTTTTTATTTAGAAGGTTTTCTTTGATGAATAGTTTTATTTTTGGGAAATTTTATTTTTTATGGATTTACTTTGGCCTTACATATGCATTTGATTTGGTAAGAATTGCTTCTACTTAAAATATCTTTCTCTTTGTACTAATTTTTGCTTCATTTTATTTAATCAATATTTTATATTAATTTTTATTTGGTTGACTAAAGCGACATTGACTCAGATAAATTTAAAACAAATTCAATATGAAGGTAACATTTTATTATCTCTTATATTGAACTTATTCATGAAAGAATAGACTTTGTTTAATACTAACTCAATAACTTGATACTATTTTTTTATTATTCTTGTGTGTACGATTAACCTTGATTTTATTTTTGGAGTTTTATTTTTTATTTAGCTTCATAGCAGTTTTTTGATTTGTTCAATTAAAATACCTATTGTCATGAACTATCTTTTGCTTATTTTTATTTAATATATATTTTTCAGTGAAAAATCCCTTATTTTCTTTATTTTATTTAATATACATTTGTATTTGTAAATTCAACAATAAATGAGAATATTGTGAATTCAAGAATAAATGCAAGCATTTCTTAAGGATTTTCATTTCTGCATAGATTTTATTTGTCATTAATATATTATTAAATAATCAATATTGTTTCATTAAATAAATTATTTTTATTGAAAAATGTATTATCTTTTGCTTTTATTTAACATACTCTTGAAGCTGTAAATTTAAAAATACATGCATACATTTTATTTTTTATCATTAGTTGTTTTTTTCATTCCATAATAAATACCATTAATAATATTCAATTGTTTATTTTTAAATAATTATATATATATATGCTTTTTGATAATTAGATGATACAAATGATAGTTTTAGTCATTGATATTATTTTTGAAACAAAAAAGAGTCATAGTCAAACGTTGGTCAGTACAGCTGCCTTACAAGCAGTGTCCCGGGTTCGCTTCCCGGCCGATGCTTTGACACATGAAAAAAAAAAAGTCATACATGCATACATATATAAAAATTATCTTAAGTATAATAAATATTATGTATGTATTTTATAAAAATTAATTTTGACCATATATTTGGTTATTGACTGAGAATTTGTCTGTATGTGTTTTTATAATTCAGGAACTAATATATTATTTCTAATGGCATTTTTTTCTTGTGTTATACAAATCTTAGAAAATATTTTTAGTATTCTGGCTTTGTAATGGAGCACTAATAGGACCATAATGTTCCCATATATCATGCTTATTTACTAATACATATGAATCATAATTTTTACATGAACAATCAAGATTCTTAATTTTTATACTTTATTGGTATCTATCATCTACTCCCAAGACAATTTGAATATATTTATTTATTTTGAAATATAAGGGGAAGGGGGGGAATTAAAACTGATTTATTATTTTTTGAAATATGAGATTATAACCATATTTATTTTATCTATGTAAAGATATGTGCAAATTATTTTTAAAAATAGATTTAATATTAAATATAGTAATTAGATTTGTAGTTACATGTTGGAGTCATTTCTTTATCTAATTAAATTATTAATTTATTTATTTTTAAAAATTCAAATTTTTTTGTCAGAATGTTTGAGACAATCTTAATAATTAGCTACTTGTTGATGTTTTATATTTGTGTTCTATAATAATGTAATTGTTAATTTGTAAATTAGTTTTAAATTCAGTCAAATGAATTTACATAGGTCATATTATCTTTCAGACTAGATCTAACATTTAAGTCATTAAAATATATTTTAATTAAATTGGAAATTTCTGAAAGAGTTATCTTTCATAACTTGAAAATAAGTCTGTATTTATAAAATGGTATAAAATGGTCAATACTTTATTATTTGATGGCCTCCATTAAAGATTTATGGTACTTTTTTATCACAGAAAATGCTGTCAAATTTTTTCTGATATTAAATAATAAGATGGGTTAGTCTAAATGTTTACATATAAGTAGAAATAAGCTCAGAAATTTACTTTAATTATTTAAAATAAAATTTGAAATAACTAAAACATTGATTAAATAATAATAATTCTTGATATTTTTGAAGTACTATAAAACAAAAATCTAAATTTTTAGTGTAACAAATCAAGAAAAATATTTGTCTTTAAATGAAGTTATTTTTTTAATAAATTTTTATTACAGAATTAATTGCTAATCTGTTTTATTTAAAAGATTAATAAATATATTTTTTTCTTAATTCAGCATTATTTTTTATTTTTATGAATAGAAATTTAAAACAGAACAATAGTAATTTAGTTATTATTTTGTTTTTGTTAATCAATGGGCATCAGTCCTACTCTTAATTCTTCTGTAAATAGTGAGTTCAGTTTAACTAATAGTTACTTTAATGTTTAGAAAATCAGTTTTAAAGTAAGGGTAGTTTTATCTATTTTTCATATTGATCAAGTTTGAACTATTAGAAAAATAAAGTGGAATAGATTCTGCATGATTTTATAGCCAATATGTAAATTAGATGCAATATTTTCCCAGATGAAATTTGGAAATTTATAAAGAAGTTACATTTAGTTGAGAAACACAATATTTATTTTATCTGTCTAGTAACAAAAATATGTAATATCAGCAATTCTATATTAAAAACAGGCTGATATTGAGACACTTCTGTATTATATATTATATATATGTAAATACAAATTAATAAAATCTATTATCACTAATTATAATACTATTAAGCCAATAAACATCACATGATCACCATTTCTTATGCACTGAGTAGCAATACTGTATGAAGAGTTTTGCTGTTTTATACATACTGTTCATATATAAAATCTATTTTACATACACATGGAAGTACAGTTTTAAAGAATGAAAAAAAGCTATCACTGGAGTTATTTCATTTCATTTTTTTTAATAAAGGGGGAAAACTTTTTACAATAACTAGAGATAAACAACTTTTGACTAAACTTAAAACAATTTTGGTTAAGAAATTAATTAACAGGCAGGAATATATTTAGAAAATTTTTTGTATAGTTTATAACTGGAGATCAAAAGCTAAAGGAAAAAACTTAAAAATGGACTTAAAAAGAAGCTAACCAATGTTTCTTTATTGTAAAAGTATTTGTTTATAATTTTAAAATGATCAAAAATAATCACTTGGTTTATTATGTTAAAATAATTAATAATTGAAATAATTTGTTTTATATTAATATTCTTGTAAATAATTACAAAATACTTTATTTGGAGATCTTTGGGTAGAGTGCTGATGGTCTTTCAGTTTTTTCCTTTCTCTCCTAAAGCTATGTTTAGTGCTTTTAACTGGTATTGCATTCATTTGATAATAGAAAGTAATAATAAAATAATATTTTTATTATTTTAAAAAAAGTCTTAGGATGTCAGTATTATACAGTTATCAGAAACTTCAAAGTAAAATAGTCCAGCATATCCTGTCAATAATTGCTAAGTTCTTTGTTCTCTAACTTCACAATCATTTGTGAGATTATTTTGTGAAGATTTTTGGGAAAATATGGAAATTTTAAAAAAAATGGATTTTTCACTTAGTTTATTTTATAATATTTTAAATACAACTACATTTTATATACCTTGAGTCTAGATGTAATACAGAGAGTGGCAAAAGCAGATTGAAAATCTGTGTTCAAATCCCCCATATTACATCTAGTTCATTTTAATATTTATGAATATTTTTATTCAATATTTGTATAATAAATATCTAAAAACAAATGGTTTATATTTATATTATTTCACTTGGATTTTATTTAAATGGATTAAGAAATTCATTTGTAATAGTCAACAAAAAAATACTGCAGTAAAATTATTAACAATTTCTTTTAATATTTTTTTAAATGGTAATCTATAAAGTTTGGAATACTTTAAAAATTATAAATGCAATTTGAAATTTTAGAACAGAATTTGATAGATTTGTGATGGCTTTACATTAATTCATCCACACTTTAAAAATAAAGTTTGTTCAACAAAGGTTTTTTTTTTCAAGAGCTATGCCAGCTTTTCTTCACACTGTTCAATCAAAAAAGTTAATTTATTTTATATTGTATTTTATTATTATTTTTTCTAAATTTTTGAAATTCATATGTGATTTTTTAAGGATATTTTTCATTTGTAATTTTATATTTCTCACAAATCAAACCCAATTTATTAAATTGTAATTTTATATTTCTAACAAATATAATCCAATTTACTAAATTCTAACATAGATAAAAAGTTTAATAATAACATCAAATGTTGAATGGTCCCAAAAATTGTGCCCAGGAAAACAATTGAAATGTTTTAACTAGTTAAAGGGTGTATAATTTAAAAATTATCATTTAATGATTGAAATATTTTATAAGCACATCTATATACATATATATATATATTTTTTTTTTTTTTATTTATTTATGACTAATATGTTTATGACCTATGTGGAGTTAAAACTACATATAATTTATGTATATTTGGGAACTATAATGTAAACCACATCAAATCATTTACTATTTTTGTTGTTGTTTTTTATGGAAATATTTTCCAATATTTGTAAATAGTCAAAGTCTGAATGATCTATTTTGTATTGTAAACTATTTGTCAGATCTTTCACTTACTATTGTTTTTACTTCTAATTATTTAATACTAGAATAAATTAAGTATTGTTTATTTTTTTGTTTCCAATCCAAGGTTTTTGCAATTCCAAACTTAGATTCAGACTAATGATATATGGGATATGTTTGTGTGGGCATGTATATAATTTTCTTTATATTTATTTAGATGGTGCTATGACAATGAAGATCATTTTTAGATTCTATTTGCTTTATGTTTATGTTCTACAATAATAATAACTATTTTAGTGATAGCCAATATACTCATTATCTAGTGAACCAGAGCTGATGGTAATCAGTTTTGAATAGTTTCAGATTTTTGATATACATTTAATTTTATAGCTATTTCAGCAACATATATTGATGATTGCTCTTTTATAACATCATTCCCCAAATCTGGCATTGGTTAGATGATGATTAACTTTATACTATATATTTTTAAATCCAGTCATAAATGATGCTTATTAACTTTTCAATATTGATTAGTGCAGAGATGCTTTGATTATTTGTATCTAGTGCTGATTTCTCTACTCTTATTCCCTAAAAACATTGATGCTTGTATTTCTTAATTTCCCTTGCTACCATCTTTAAATTTATACAGGTACATTAGTGAATAGAAACAATGAGCAAGGGAGTATTAAATATTTTGTTATATTGAATGCATAAAAACAGTGTCTAAAGGAAATATAGGAAAATATTTGTTGATAAAATTCCATCTAAAACTTTATATTAGACAAATATGAGGTTTTGATAGACTGATAAAAAATTGAGTGACATTCAAATCTATTTATTATTCATTATGTGGAGAAATAATATGAAACAAAGAGTGAATATTCTCTAGTATAATTTTTTGCCACTTATAATATTGAGCAAAAAATATGGATTTATTGTTTGATTAGATACTTAATATAGCCAGTTCTTAGATTTATAAAGAAATAAAAACTTTTCATTTTTGTAAATCTCAGACAGTATTTTATGTTTAAAAATTTTAAAGTATTTTGCTTCAAAATTGTTTGTCATATTGACATGCCAAGTAATCTTATTATTATATTCTAATAATGAGTTTCAACTAAAGACTTCAAAAAAAAATTTAATAATTTTATTGAGTGCTAAAACAGATTTGTGATAGAATAAATACAACTTGTTTTTGCTTTAAGAAAGTAAGAATGTTCCTTTAATAAAATAAGTTAAAAATTAAATATAATTTAAACAATGTTTCATTACTACTACATAACCTGCATTGCTGTTAACCGTCATGTGATGAATTATTAATACTTTTAGCATAGAATAATTATTTTATCAATATGATAACTTTATTTCCATTTAATTATAAAAAAAATTTTTTGTATGCGTAACAAGTAAAAAATTTATACTTAACAAATTTTAATTAAGAAATGTATGCATTTTAAAAGTTTATGATCACATTTAATATAATCTATATCTCTTGGAAACATTCATAGTTTTATGAATCCGAATAAATATTAGTGTATATGTATATATGTGTATAAAAAGGAATTTTTATCATGTGATAGTTTACCTATGCATTTTTTTCCACAACTTACATTCAAATCCTGCTGTTGGATGAAACCTTAACATTTTATCAGATTTCAATTAGGCTTAGGATATTTTAAGATTGATAGCCTATAGTAACTGCAGGTAACTCTGGAATATTAGTTAGTAAATAAATACATAGATATCCTTAGCTAGAGAATAATAATATGGATGAAAAATATCTTATAAACTCCCAATACTTTGAGTAATTTTAGCTTCTCCTTTACTATTTCTCTATGGGAACAGGTGTTGAAATGTTCTAATGGATAGTGGAGTATTTAAAGATTGTATGTGTCTGTGTTGGAGTGTTGTTTTTATAGTAAAAAGCTATATCTATATTAATTGTTGAAATCATCAATATAAAATATTAAAAGAATACCAATGTTTCATCAAAGTAATATTTGCCTTCATTTTATTAGAGAGATTAATTTATGCTTACTTCAAAAATATAAATAAGTGTTACATGAATAGGAACAAAAAAAAAATAAATCAAAAAGATCATAGATCAAAAAACCACAGAAAAAAATAAAACAAATAAAATGATCATATTTTTGTGCAATCTTTTTATTTGTTCTACTTTCTTTTCTGTGATTTTATGTACACCTGGGTCTCATTTTATGTGGTAAAATAGATTCCGCAGAAAACCCACATTAAAAAAAAAATCACACAAAAATAGATTTAACTTACTTTGAAAAATGGGGAATATGTTCTGTAATTTTTAGAAATCACATAAAAGCAAAGCAACAAGGAGCAAACTCTTTCTTCCTTGCTACCCTTTCAAAACTACAAAAGAAAGACAGAATTCTCTCCTCAAAGTTTCTACATGAAAAAACATGGAAACTGCTCAAAATACCCTACCTACAAAATGACATCAATCCTAATGATTGACAAACTGTATAACAGATAAAAGAAACATGCAAATATATGATTAATGTATGGACATAAAAATGTCCTAAACACACACTAATTTCCTCTGATCTACGATCTGACTAAACAAACAAATCAGATCTCATCTCATACTACACAAACTCTCGGAGAACCTATAACAATATAAACATATATAACTATCACTGAAAACATTTGTATATACCTACTATTAATAAATCTAATTTTTTTAAATAATAAAAAAAAAAAACAAGGAAAAATTACTTTAAAATTTGCATTAAAAAAATAAGGAAATAAAGTATGACTAATAAAATATTTCAAATATTTGAAAAAAATTAATACAAGACAAACTTTTTTTTAATTTTTTTATTAACTACAGTATTTAATTTTACATTTTTTCATACATATTTTAATCATTATCACTATTTGACAATATGCGGTTCATTTGTGAACTGGTAAGAAATCAGATTTGTCACAAGAGGAAACACAACTAATGCCATCTTCAGTTGTGCTGTGTTAATGGTTTTCTGTTGACAATGTAATTGGTGATTAAACTTTGAGATGATGATTTTACTAGCCACCTATCTTTTGATGAAAGTAGTATGTCTTTCCAGGTTTATAATTTTCCTGTGAGCTGATACATTAAGATAATATTTTTTCCAATAGCTGGGCAATAATGTTTCTTTATAAATTTTGAAAGGCTTCAGAACAAAGAATGTAAGTGGCTACATTTTAACACCATTTTACTTTCCTCTAATATGATGTTTTAACTAAAATACATCTCCAAGTTGTGTAGGTATTCAATAAGTGCTTTACCAGCCTAGCCTATAAATTTCTGATTTTCAAGAATTGGTTTATCAAGCTATTCACCTTATTATTATTTGGAGTAGGTTTCAATCTTACCCGTTCTTTTGTGATAGCTTTGATTTCTTTTTCATTTCCTTAAATAAAATTTGACATTATTTAAACCTCTTTTAGCAATTCCAGTTTCTTCAAAGTCATTGAGCTTTTTTTAATTCTTCAGGTTCATCTATTTTTTTAGTTGACAAATAGTTTTCTTCACATGTCTTCTAACTGGAATCCCTTACTTTTTTATGTCTGTATTAGTTACTTGGTCAACTATTTTGACTATTTTTTCATTTTTTTTCCATATCCATTCTTTATCTCATTTACTACAATTTCCTTTATATTCTCTTGCATATTTAGTAAGCTTTTTCATTTAATTTTCTATTTTGTGCTGTTTTTTTTTTTTTTAATTTGAATTTCCATTTTGTCCAGCTTCTCTTTTTGTTCAATTTTTACTTTTTTGTATATTTTTTGTGATTTGACTAAATTTTGAACGTTCATGTTGTCCAGCTTCCGTTTTTGTTCTATTTGGCATTTTTGTATATTTTCTGTGATTTGATTAAATCTATCTTTCCAGATTTTGGCCATGCCTTCTAAAATAACTTAAGTTTCAGTGTACATCTATATTTTACATTAAAAGATTTGTTAATGTTCTATATACATTCAAAGTTAAAAATGATAAAGAATTTTTAAAAGCTACAATAATAAAAAAAAAACTATCCATAGTTAATAAATGCATGTTGTATTATTATTTTACAAAGGGCTTCTATACATGTACATATACAAAACAATTTTATCTTTATGCTATACACATGAGAGCAATTAGGAAAACAACTCAGTAGGCAAAGGTTTGCATGTAACAGTATCTTTATTTCAGGGTTTTCTCATGGTGATGTTCTGAAGCTGGAAAAGCATCATGGTGACTTCTGGCTGATATATTATGGGGTGCACTTAACAGTCCATACTTGTCCTTGGTGTCAATACTAAAAAGTACTATACTATCAATTTGAAGCTAGAGAGAACTGAATTTATTATATAACACTAGTAATGTGTGTCTTAAGCTCTTTGCAGGAAATTGTCTATCTTTTTCCCCTTTCATCACTTTCATATTATTTTTTTTCTATTACTGTTAGAATGCAAGCATTCCCAGCCTACATCTGTTTGTTTTTTCTTATCTTTTAAGTCCTGTTTTCATTTTTTTTCATAGTTCTATTGATTCTGTTTAATTATGGTTCTGATTAAATTTAACAGAAATTAAATCTTATCAGAAACAACTTAATTAATCATTTCTTTTTCAGTTTTTTTTTTTTAAAGATAGATTGTACTATTAATTAAATCATTATTTAGGTTTATTCTATTTTATTTCTATTTTATAACTTAGCATACTAAAATATTAAAAATATGCGAAGTTTATGAATTTGTCAGTTTTTTATTAATATTTTAGGACCATTGTATTATTATTTACATATAAATTGAAGTTATATAAACAGATATATAAAATCAATTGAAAGTGGGGTGTTTTTTTTTAATTTCATTAATTTCAGCTTATTTTTATTTTATTAGGAAACATTAGCTTAAATTTCCCATTATGAACTTGTTCTCTTTAAGGAGCTTGTAATACTTGATGTGGCCAGAGATAGCTAAGGTTTACAACATTACAGTATATTATAATGATAGCCTTATATAAACTACTACTTACAGAATATATAGAAAGACAATGTTATATAGTTTAACCAATAAAAAATGGCATGGAAATTGAAACAACAGCATAAAAATAACATAAGAAATTGAGTCTGCATGTGCATTAAAGTTTTAATACATTATCAAAGAAATAAAATATTTTAGATGCCACATAATTCTCAATTTGGGGATAAAATGAAAGCTAACCAATTGCATTTTATCACATAAATATGGGGAAGATGGAGTCCCTGATATTATAGTTTATGATTTTGAAAGGTGATCCAAAGTAATAATGCAATGTGATATTATAAATTAAAACTGCAATAATTACAGGTAATACAATTTTCTTCCTCCTCCTTTCTTTATGTATTGATTTCTATATTTACATATGATACCATTTCCAACTTTCTTATACACTTAACAATACTATTTTTTACACCAAAACTTTACTTTTACAGTTTAGATGTATGTTATTGTTTATGTATATAAATATAATGTATTAATTGTATGATTATATATTTGGATATTGTAGCTCTGATGATGACTACAGGACAGTCGAAACTGTAAGAGTAAAGTTTTGGTGCAAAAAACAGCATTGTTAAATGTATAAGAAAGTTGAAAATGGTATCATACATAAATATTTATATGTATAGGATATTCAAATATATATATATGTGTGTTTATGGTAAACTATTCATACATGCAAAAGAAGGAAAAAATGCCAAACCATTGAAACATTTAATTTATGAGTTCATAAATTGTATGTTCAAGCTAGAGAGCTTAAATCATTTTTTTGACAAGTAAACTGAGTAAAAATATTTAAAATATAATAGTGTAATAATGATAAAAAATCACATTACATTTAAATTGAGAACAATTTTTCAATGACTGAATAAACAATTTTATCATTTATTTATTCCTAATAAATATTTCAATCTCACTTCATAGTTAAACAGATATTATTGCAATTGATATATAGATCAAAAATGGACACTGTGAGATTATTGCTTCATTGTTAAGTAAAAAATGTACTTTTATTTATTTTAATAATTAATTTATATAAAAAATGGTGCTTTAAAATATGAACTTTGATTCTAATTAACTCAAGTTTTATAAGTTTAAAGTTAGAAAAATAGCAAATTATTTGTGCGCCTGTGTCTGTGACTAATTTTTTTTTTAATTAAATGAATAATTAAGAAACACTGAACAAAAAACAAGACGTATCGCCAATAAATGACTCTCCATATTTTTTGAGAAATATGTAATATTGTTTTCCATTTCAGACCTATACAGATTATTGTGAGAGAAGATTGTAGATATAAAAAAGGATTAAAAATCAACACGAGAAATAGTTTGAGTCATTTCAGCTGTTAGTGGAAGTTAATGGCTAATTGATTGAAGTAATCAGTTGGAGAGTTTTTAAGGCATCAAAACTTTTTAGAAAACTAATGGAAGTGAATGGAAGGAGGGAATCTAATATCAAGTTTAATGATGGAGCAAAGCTAAGCCATGATTGTAAACCATAAATCATTATCATTGTCAATGACAATTTTGGCAAAATTATTAGCTATGTATTTGTATTATAAAGATATATGCTGAGTGCAAACATTGAGTTACTATTTGTTATGCTGAAATGTAGTTGTTGATGAAATATTAGATATAGAGCTTAAGGATGTGTATAGGCAGTTTACTATCTGTCATATCTGATAAAATGTGTTCTTGAGTTAATAAGTCATCTGTCAACAAAGAGTTGTGGGTGAAATAAAATTAAAAACAAAATTATTGATAAGGAATTGATGCTATGAAGAAAATTAAATTTATAAAGAATAAAGTTTAGCAAAATTACTAATAAAGAAATACAACTATGGGGGGGGGGGGGTCAGTACTTGAGGGGAAAAAATTTAAATCATACCATGTATAATAAAAATAAAAAAATAATATTAAAAATAAAATCCAAGGATGATACTAATTAGTTAAATAGTAACAAGAATTTAAATTATATTAAAAAGAAATAATTACAATTAACCAAAATATTTTCAGTATGCTAATAGTAATTTGATAATACAGAAATAATTTGTAAACTCATTCATTTTTTTTTCTTTTTAAGATTGCGTGATACTTCTTTAATTTTTCTATACATATATATTTTTTTAATTTGAAGCCACAACATTGTGTAAGTCTTTATAATAAGAATATATCTCATTAATTTATTATGTACTATTAAAAAGTGTTTTTCGTGCAATATGTGCGTATATCTTTGAAGAATTGGGGGGGGGGGAGCTACATAAGAACTAAGAGGATTAAATAAGATATAGCTGTTATATTCATATAATTGTGCAGGGATGCAATATGATTTTGCATTTCAAAACTTCTTTATCATTTTCATAATTTGTTAATATTATTAAAATGCTCCTTTGAAATTTAAAAGTTGTAGTTATGTTCATCTTTCATTTCATTCTCAATCTGGTTTTCTAACTTTCATTATATTTATACATGTAACTGTGTTTCATCTCATTAATAACTAGATACTCAAAGTGCCTCAAATTATGTTAGATCACTGAAACTTAATAGACAGGAACAAATATTTAAAAAAAATAAGAAGAATGAGCAGATTGTATAAAAGCTATATTATCTTTGCAATAAATAGTATTGATTTGCATTAGCCATATGTTTTTTATTGTCAATCCAGAAGAATAAATAATAATGTTTTTTTTTTACTATGGAAATATAAACATTTTCTTAGTACTATTTCATTAATGACATTGATAATGATAGGTGATTCTAGCAGTGATCCAGTTACTGGTCAATAATGTGTTGAGCAAACAAGATTTTTTATTTTGCCCTTAAAGAAAAAGATTTATCATAGCTTATTTTTCAGCATGCATATAATAACATATCAACATTGTTGAAGACTTCTGCCTTTTCAAATTTTTCTCTAGTTTAATATAATATTTAATTAATACAACATTTTCTCAACATTATATGGTTTTCAATCAATCAAAAAAACACTAATAATAAACTTTTCAGTATCCTTTATTTATTATATTACATTGACTATGCAAAATTATCCTTGCATTACCTATTCAAGAGATGTATAGGGATTATCATATCTAGGAAATTTTCAATCAAAAATGAGATCTACATCCTGGATGTGAGCACAGCTTCAATTATATATTGGTTAGTCTTATTTTGATGTGAGAGTCTATTTTTATTCATTTTTAAAACTCACACAAGTGAAGAATTTTATGTCAAATATTTGTTAATACAATTAAACATTGCATTGTCCCAAAACTACCTGTAGTTTTTGTTTTTAACCCAATCAGCCAAATGTCATTAATAAACTTTTTAACACCTCCATACATAATATATTGTTATGCCAATGCAAAATAACGTTTGCATTAACTTTCCCAGATGTATATAGGGATTATCAGATCTAATAAGTTTCCAAACAAGCATGAAAGCCATTACATCTCAGATATTAACACAGCCTCATTTATATACATCATATTTTAACTTTCATGAGAAAGTCTATTTCCTATATATTTTTAAAACCCATGTTAGTGAAAAATTTTAAATCAAATATTTTATAGGTATTTAAAATGAGTACTAAATGGACTTTTCTCATAAAAGTTGGACTAAGTTGTATATATAAATGGGGATCTCATTTTGTTTCTAAATAAGCTCAGGGCAAAAAAGCTCTTGTTAGTTACTAGAGCAAATTAGTTAATTTAAGGGCTATCAGTATCTAACAACACCAATGTTAACATATTTTTCATGTTATTATATGGAATTAACCCTTCTTATTTCTTTGTTTACATCATAATTTATCCATAAAAATATTTAATTTAACATGCACAGCTTTTTGGGAGAGATAAAATATTTACATGATATAAAAGAAAGAAAATTCTACGAAGTTCTCTTGCTCAAAAAAATATATGTATGAATTAAATCCATGTAAGACCCTTAAATTGGAACTAAAACTTGGAAATCTTTTCTAAGTGAATTCAAAACAAAAAAACCTCTTATACAGTATTAGATCAAATTAATTTATTGTAAGTGCTGTCAATAATAACTGATAGTTACCAGGAAAACAAATACTAATTTAATTTTCTACCATTTTCATGAAATTAACCCCATTTATTTCTTTGTTTACATAAGTATAGTTTTAGGTACATGTTCTAACACACATTCATATATATATTAAATAAATTATATGCTTCAGAATGTGTGCATTAATGAAGAAAAAGTAAATATTTTTTGTCAAGCGTTGGTGGCTGAGTGGTTAGCACAGCTGCCTTATAAGCAGTTGTCCCGGGGTTCGCTTCCCGGCTGACGCTTTGACACATAAAAGAAGATAAGTAATTATTAAGTGCAAGTACTATTATTTTAGCCAAATGTATTTTCAGTATATGACACCATAATCATGACTTTTAGTTCTTGATATTTAAAATGCTTATTTAACATTTAAAATATATATATGTGTGTACGTTTAAAATGCATATTTTATATGATTTGCTATTATTCATAAATTTCACTATTTGGAAAAATAGGCTTAGAATTAGATAACATATATGGAGAAACTAGTATATAGATATATTTTATTTTATTGACTTTTTTAAGCTATAAATATTTATTATATGTAATACAGATTTTTCTAAAGCTAAAATAATTTGTGTTATTGAATAAGAGTTGCAATGGAAGAAGCAGGGAGGAGAGTTTTTTTTTTCTCTGAAATATCTTGCAGTCTATCAACCTGACTTTTAACAGAAAAACATGCAATGTTATTTTGATAAAAATATTAGTAGTTTTATTAATTTATTTTAATGTTAGTTAGCTCTTTTTAAAATTTATTAATCCCTCAGCAATTAATTAATGACTAGGAAAAAATATATATTATCAGAATTATTTATAAATGAGTCATAAATAAAAAAGAAAATATCTATAAATAGTTGATATTAATAATAAATCTTTCCATTTTTAAAAGCTAAAATATGAGATGGAATTACTATAATAATAGTAATATGTATATAAAATTTTTCACTTGTAAAGTAAATTTGTTCAAAAAAAAATCTCAAAATTAAACACCATACGATTCTTTTTTTTTTTTTAATCATTTACAGTATACGCAGTAATTCGTTCTATAAATCTATTCCATAACCATATGTTACAAGTTTCATTGATCAGTGGATACTAAATAAAATTGTATTGTCAGCCATTCTCCTATTTTGATAGATGATGTTTATAAAAGTAAAAGCTAATTGGTCAACTTATATTGCAAATCCAGTGTATATTGCTAAAATAGAACAATAATCAGAAAGTAGTGAAAGTATTGACATTTAATCAAAAAATAAAATTTAAATTATCATTTTCTTTTAAAATCTTCGCTTATTGCTAGTACCAAAACAAACGTCATTAACAAATTTATTGTTTTCAATCATTAACCATTTATTGTTTGTTTTGTTTTGTTTTTTCAAAGTTTTAAAAAATAATTCCAAGTAAAATAGTTTATATACATATTGATAATATAAAATCGAAGCCTCCCCACCCCCATTTTCCTGAAATATAGAAGTCCATTTGCATTAATGTTTTGTATTATTTAAAATTTTGGGAGAAAAAATAAAAGCACTGACAACTTTAAACTGCCACCTGTTTTCTATTCACCAGAAAGCCCTCTACACCAATATGTATCAGAAAGCCAAACAATTTTGACATGGATGTCAATGCAATGAAGCAAAAAAATCAGAATAAGCTTAAAGATGATGCAATGTACATTACCATTTCTTTTTCTAAAACATACCTTTTCCTCTACTTCACAGTGCAGTTATTCAATATCATCATCATCACCAAAATTATCTTCTACATTTTTTTGGAACAGGCATCTATGGTGGAATAAGACTGTGGCAATATCTGCCAAGTGCCTTAGGCTCTTGCTCTTCAATAATGAACTTGGTATTTAAAATATTATGGTTTTTCATATTCAAAAAGCCATAAATCTTCTGATATCCACAAAGAAACAGATTCCAAACTTCAATGTCTGTTCAAGGTACTATACATTGACAATCCTCCCCCAGTTGAATACTTACACAGCCCTCACAACCAAGTTTAAGACACATTAGATCAAATATCTCTCTAAGCAAATGACAAATATATATACTGGAAAATCTACAGCATACTATACCCTAAACAATTCACTGATCCACTCTCATCCCAATACTAGACATTAACAACTGGCAACTGCTAAGAAACATTTTGATTTTATACTTAGGCTTAATCTTCATGCCTTACCCATCACATTTTCTCCATTATTGATGACTATACACATATTAATTTTTTTTTGTTATGCCATGCATCTAAAGAGACTCAAGACCACCTGTTTTACATCTGTCTAGCACTGACTAACACTTGTAACACCATAATAATCATTTATGGCAAATCGGCATCTCCAAACTATTATCAGTTCCTTCTGCTAATGCAGACACATTTGTATTATGGTGCACATGCTGCACTCTCTGCCTTGGAAATAACACATGATAACAGTCAAAAGAACAAGATGCAACAATTGCTCACCTTAACATACATACAACCACATGGTCAATTAAGGAAAACACCAACCTATAATAATAATAATAATAATAATAATAATAATAATAATAATAATAATAATAATAATAATAATAATAATAATAATAATGATGATGATGATGATGATGATGATGATGATGATGATATATTACTTTGAATATAAGATGCATCTAAATTTAAGACAGTAGGATTTTAAGCCTGAAAAATTGCAAAAACTATACCCAAATTTAAGATGCACATATATACTTAAATGGAAACTGATATAAATGCAATAAATTCACCTAATTTATTGCAAATCTTTTTAGATATATGGTACTTTCACTTTCTACATCTTCACTCTCAGAACTTGAATTCTCATCTTCATTATTCCATCAGGTACATCATTTTCAGAACATTTAAATAGTAGCCAAATGTTATAATTTCTTTATCAATTTGCTTTCATATAATGTACATTTTTAAAATTAAAATGATTATTTTTAGAAAGTATTTTTTGAAAATAATTTAAAATGTGTAAATAAGATTCTAAAACATTCGTTTTCACTTTGAAATTCAAAACAAAAACCTTGAAATTGGTAACATCAGCAAAATAACATTAAAAAATTCTAAATCATTTCTTTTCATTTTAAAAATCAAAAGGAAGCTATGGAATTGTCAAAATTTTGACTGGCCCTCTCTTGTGGAGAGAACAACAATCAAATAATCAGTACCTTAAAAGACAGGTTCTTAAATCTCATTGTTATGCTGATTTCTTAGTTGTAAAAATATTCTCAAGGTTATTTGGTAAAACTTTTCTCAATAAAATACTAATAAAATTGGAAAAATAACATTAAAAGTAGCCATTTGAGAGAGAGTTAAATGGATTTGCAAAATTAATCCAAAAATATTGATTAAAAAATATTTAACATGCTACAAGAAATGATAAATACTATGAGCATGTATAGGGCAAAGCAAAGATCCACAGAAATAAGATGTTGAAAATTTTCACTTCGAATTTAAGATGTATCCCTCTTTTGGGAGTTCAAAATTTGGAAGAAAAAGTGCACCTTACATTCAAAGTAATACAATAATAATAAAAATAAACATAAAAAATATCATCATCACCATCATCATAATATTAATAATAATAAATTATTATAATAATAACAATAATAATAATTAAAATTAGTTTTTTCCTTCCATCATTTACCACTCAGTTTTTGTTTTCAGAAACATATAATGTTCACCAACCTAAAAACATCCATTGATCCAATCCAAAAAATATCTCACTTTTGTGAATATACTCTCCTTTAACATCAGCCACATGACACAACAATTACATAATCCTACCCATCTCCTGTCATTAATCAATGGTATACCCTAAAGAATAGTCATATTAAAGCCCACAGACCATACCCATCAATACATATGTAATCTTACAAAAACCTACTATTACACATGCCAGAAACTTAAATAATATTTGACTACCAAAAAGAAAAAAAGCTGTTTGAGGCAGCAACATACATGAACCTGAAGGTACATCCATTAGTCAATGAGGTACTCTTCCAAGGTTAGTGTTTCCATGGTCATTCAGATTGAAGAAGTTAATTACACTGGATATAATATGATTCATCCCATTTTCCAGTACATTCAGCAAAAACTTAAGATACCTAATAGTTTCACAACTCACATAGGATACTCTGGTCCTCCTGAGGTGCATCACCCAATTAAAATCTATCAATTTGCCAATAAATTAGCACTTATTCACAAATGATGCCATACCAGAATGCAGGGAATCCCAACATTTGTTTTTTAACATCTCAGTCAATTTCTTCTAAATATTTATATGACATTTTCAACCACCCATCACAAAAAATAACACCCACATTCACTCTCTCCAACATGTGACCTATCACCATGGGCACATTAGGCATTAAGTTCCTGGAGAGTTGTCAAGAATGAGCCACATGTACTTCCTCTAATTTCAACAATGCAGTTTCTAAAAAGGGGGTCATCTGTGACCCAAGCTGCACTAATGTTCAAGACAATTTTGAGTACTGTTTAAGAACACAAAAAAATACACACTAACAATTGTTCAAATGACATCCAGGCTGTTTTGATTCAGTTTAAATTAAAACCTTAATAAACATTCTTGTGAGCACCACTACCCCACCAATACTCTTATATCCAAATACCAACTTACTGCTAAATCAGAAAATACATATTACCCTCAGTGGTAAAAATTCACCTGACCTTACCCCCATACAATCAATCTCCCAAGGGTAGCTATTAAGTTCAATTCTATTTATATTTTACATAAACTCACTGTTAACATAAATACAACAGAAAGTAACATGTATCCAAATCAATAAAACCCAATAGCACATACCATGTATTGCCTACATGGGTGACAGCACTGTTTTTCTTGCTTCATCAAAACTGCTCCTCATACTTTAAAAAAGTCTACAAGAATATATATCAAAGTATCAATTTTAAGTTTAATTTAAAGAAAACAGCTACCTGGAATTTATACACCATAAAACTATGTAATAAAAGTTTTCAAGGAAAACCAAATGGATTCCTTAGATTCCCATTTCATCTTGGAATGCATGGTATGAAACCAACCATTCAAAATAAGCTCAAAGAAAATGCATTACAAATTACCACTTTCTTTTCCAAAGCCTATCTGTCAATTTATTCAAAAATTCAGCTATTCAATCTTCTTGTCATGATAAAAATACCATATACTATTTTCCAGTTATCAAATTCACCAAATTATTCATCTCAAATATTTCCTCATTATGCAACAAATTGCTGTGGGGAAAATAAAGAGTTTCTGTATCCATTAAATATTTCTGCCAACCACCCATACAAAGTGGGCTTGGGCTATACACTATGGATATCTTTAATAATAAAAAACAATCAATATTATAGCCACCATGCTATTACAATTATATGTGTCAGTGTCTTCTTGCAGTAACACCCACTGATAAACTCTCACCAACCTCTGGCTTTTTGCAATCACTTATCCATATTCTCCAGACCATACCCATTCTAATAAATATTCATGATAAATACTAAATATTCCTATTAGAAAGTTTACATTCTGGTTTACACCTACCTACCACCAGATATCTTCCCTCTCATTTTTGGCATCAACAATTTACAACAACTACAGTACTTCAGAAGATGGTTTCTTAAGTCAATTTGTTTTTATTTCTTGCAGTGAATCAACCTTTATACCTTTTCTACTTCATACTTTTTTCAGTATCATCAATTATATAAAAATATTGATCCATTTTGTAGCCCATGTTACAGGGCCAAGAAAACACAGAAACACAACTTTTATTTATGTACAATTCTAAATAAGACACAGGAAATTATGTCCAGCATTTACAAGCAAATACCACACTACAACAAATTATTCAATCCTATTGAAATTCCATAATCCTGAATGCAGATGCCAACATATTTATACTCTGTGTACTGTTGCACACAATGCACATTAACATTGGGTGCAACACTAGCAGATATTCTTCCACATTCATCAAGAAGCTAAACAACTAAGGGAATACAACAGCAAAATTGTGCATCCTGAATCTATGCCACTACCTGGTCTCTTCTAAATCAGACTGCAAACTTATGAAAAATTTATCCAAGTTCACATACATGAAGCCAAATGGCAAAGTGAATATTTTATAAATAGAAACAGAAATGGTTTGCCCTAATAAGTGATACTGGCATAGTACTTTCAATGGACATGAAATAATCTTCATGTCTATGAAATAATCTTCATGTCTATGAACACAGTGACTTTTAACATTGAGAAAAGATACACAGATCAACCTATCAGCTGAACGAAATTTAAAAATAATATTGTAAGAACATGACCTTTAGATTCACAATATTCCTTACTCCTCAAGAGTTGAAAAATATATATTATAAAACTCTCCCATATATTATCTTTGCACACACATTTTTTTAAAAATGGATTTAGTAATAGCCTATGAAAACAGCTTATGTTTGAACATTTAATTTTGACATGGGACCTATATTTTAAAAAATGTTCCTAGAGAGAAAAATAATAGTCCAACACAATTTATATATCAAGTACATGGAAAATGATGCAAAATAAATCTGGATTATCATTCTGAAAAATTAATATGTCATTGTAACCTATGCAATCATTTGATCATATGTAAAACATGTAACCCTTTACAAGTCAATAGGGTTTATTGTTGAATAATAATAATAATAATAATAATAATAATAATAATAATAATAGTAATAATAATAATAATAATAATAATAATAATAATAATAATAATAATAATAATAATAATAATAATAATAATAATAATAATAATAATAATAATAATAATAATAATAATAATAATAATAATAATAATAATAATGCACATGTGAAAAGTTCAATGATCTCCAATATGATCTCCAATATACGTATTCTATGCTGAATCAGCACTCATCAGTTGGTCCAGATCATTATCTCCCACACATATATATAGTCAGTGCTCAGTTCCTATTCAGATAAAAAATGTTCAAACTTTAATTGACAGGCTTCAATGGCTGAAGAATTATAAGGTGGAGAAGATTGACATCTATCCATTAAAGTTTGAGGATTTGCTATTTTAATATAAACTGAGCATTGATTATATATGTGTGTGGGAGATAATAATCTGGATTAACTGATAAGTGCTGGTTCAGCATGAAATATGTTTATTGGAGATCTTTTTTTTTACATGTATGTGGTCATGTATATCGTTTTTATGGGATGGAGATATATATATATATGGTGCTTAAAAGTCTGAGATCAAATCCTTTATAATTACAATAATAATAACAATTATATTGAGGCATTTTAGTCATCCAAATAACAGATTGCGAAGTGCTGAGATTTTGTCTCCACTTTTCTCAACTGAGAATTTACTCCCCCACTAGTAAAATCAGAAACTATTTTTAAAAAATGAAATATATATATTACATCAGTGTATTAAATAAAGTATAAAAATTTTCAAATAAAAAAATAACGAAACAATCATATAGTCTTAAATAAATAAATAAAAATAAAGATTGGAATTATTAAACAATTTCTAGAAAATTTTGCTTGAATATAAATTTATTTGTTCATTTAGCAACATGCTTTTGATAAAACTGAAAGACTTGAATAAAATTAATGAAGGAACTGTTCTTGCAAATTAAGAATATATATAACTTTTATTACTCGTTGTATAATTTCCAGATTCCTAAAGAAAAATTAACACTCAGAAGTTCATAAGTTAACATTTAAACATGAAATTTATTCAAAGTCAATTTTGAAATAGCATAAAAAGTCAAAGATAAGGTGAAGAAATTGCTTTCGTATTTAATGAGAGAGCAAAAGGTCAAAAGATAAAGAAATGTACTAAGAAATGTAAAAAAAAAATTGTTAAAATTTGACATGAGATCTAAGTGAATGTGGGACAGAAATATGTAATATTAGAATGTAGCAGTTTTAATAAAAATAAAAATTATATATATATTGAGAGATGATAGATTATGGCAAAATAAAATTGCTAGGGTTTTTTTTTTTTTTGGAGTGAAAAATAATTGAGAAATAAGAAATAAAATAATAGAGAAAAATAAAGCAATTTTTATTAATAGCAATAAATAATTGATGTTAAGTAATAAGCAAATAGTTTATACTTTGTGGCTAATTATTATTATTATTATTACGTTTCAATAAAGGCTTTATTGATCTCAATGGTTTACATAAGTTTACATCTAGAAAAATTTGAAATTTAACATACAATGAATAATATTAGGGTAAACACATATAAATGAATTTAGTGGTTACACTTTGTGGTTAATGGACTATAACAATATAAAAATTAAAAAAGTAAAAATAATCAGAGTTCTAACGTTTGAGGAGCTTATTTAGTTTTGTCCGCATGTCACTTTGAATGTTAGTTGTATGATAGTTTTTCTTTGCAGCATTCACAGCATTGATGGTTGTTTTAACAATGACCATGTTGCTGCATATAAGTGGGGGTTGGTTATTATTTTATCTCTATTTCGAATGTGTAGCAGTTTGTTGCTAAATGTAGCTGGGTGTCATCTGGTGTTATTGCCAATTAAGAAAGTACATCAGGTGCACCAATACGCATATAGAACAAATGTGGCTGCCCTAATGCTAGGTATTGATCTTCCCTGAAAAGCAGCTATTATGTGATTAATGATTGTACTGGGTTTTCTGTAGGTGTTACACATCATCTGTCATGTTTGGTTAAGTGCTACACATTGATAAATAAAGTGGCCCAGTGTCTCTTCTGCTCGATGGCAGAGTCCACAGAAGGGGTCAATAGATATATACATTTTTTTATGATAAAGAAAGTGGGTTGTTGGCAAAGCAATGAGATTGATTTTCATGATAAAATCAAAGTATTTGGGCTCTAGAGCCCATTTTTTATATTCCTTGAGTAGTCTCTTGTTGTTAATTCCTAGCATAGGTTGTATAACATTAGTATCTGCTTCTCTGTTTATTAAACCATAAATATCCCAGTATGAATACTTATGCAAATACTGTTCTGGAATCTTGTCTGTGGTTTTGCATTGGTATATAATGTTGGTGAAAAAGGAACCTTTTGGAGGTGGTCTATCTGTTGAAGTAACTTCTAGCAAGTGGTTAATTTTGGGGTATTTGGCAAGTATTGTGATTATTGAGTTCCTTAACTTCTGTATATGAAAAACATTGATGTTGTGCAAGCCAAGTCCATTTTTTATTAGAGGTTGGCTAAGTTTTTTTGTGGAAATTGCTACTGTTTTTCTGGCCCAAAGTAGTTTATTATATATGGTTTTAATTTTTGAAATGAACCCCTTTGAGAATGAAATAACCGTACATAGTAAGTTATTTTGGTTGTGATAAGCTGGTTAATTAACTGTACTTTGGAATATAGTGAAAGATATGCCTTGGACAAGGAGTTTATAATTTTTGTGGCTTCTTCTTTAAGTTTATTTTGGATATGACATCTCATTCCTGTAATTCTCATATGAAATGGGAACCCAAGGAAAGAGTTTGGTTTTGATTTGTAAATTGATGTACATGGTTTACCAGTGTATAGAGATCAGGCTGTGGTTTTCTCTGGATTAAATGATAATTCATATTTTTGTGAATATTCTTGTAATATCTTTTGGAGTTGCGGTATTTGTTTTTTTGATGTTAGGAGTATGGTAACATCATCCATATAGGTGATGCATGTAGTGCGCTGTGTTGTGTCTGGTATCTTGATCCCAGTAAATGCATTTTGTATGCTTTTAATAAGGGGATTGATGTAAAATATAAACAATAGTGAACTAAGAGGGGATCCTTGGGATATAGATTTGGTGGGTGTGAAAGATGGTGAGTTTCTTCCATTTAAAGTTATATGGATCTCTCTGTTTAGAAGCAGGTTAGCAATTATATATAGATGTGTTCTAGGAATTTCTGTGTCTTTTAGCATTTTTAGAAGTGTGTATATATTGACTGAGTCAAATGCAGCTTCTATGTCAAGCTGCACAACAATGGGTCCATATTTTTTCAGCTGTTTTACTGTTGCTAGAATTGCTTTGAAGAATAAAGCTGCTTCTGTTGTTGAAGAGTTTTTCTTTGCATATTGTGCTTCAGAAATAAGTGGCATTATATACGGTTCAATTTCATCTTTAATAATTTTCTCCATAATTTTGATCGGCAAAGGTCCCATAGATATTGGTCTGAGGTCTGTAATAGGTGGAATAATTGCTTTCTTTTTATTATAGGGTACCATGGCTATTGGATAGACACCCTCCATGGGTTGAATTTGTTGTGCTAGATGGTTTGCTAACTGACACAAATATTCTGTTGTGAATTTACTTAGATGCTTTAATACAAACAATGGAACTCCAGGACTACCTGGATGGCAAGCGTTTCAAATAATATTTAGTTTTGTTGTGAATAGATCTTTTGTGAATGGGGTTTTTGTCTCTGGTGGGCCAAACAGATTATGTGGTATTTTATATGGTTGTCTTTCTTGTAATTTCTTTTTAAAATATTCAAAAATTGGCATAATCATATTGTGTCCTGCATATGTTCCACTATTTGTATATAGTGCCATTGGCACTTTTACATCTGGTTGGTTCCCCGGTGCCCATCTTATATAATCTCTTGTCCAAGTGTGTGGCCTGGTTAGGCATACCTTGCTTTTCTTTATCTTCAGATAGCTTTTGAGTTCTTCACATGCTTTATTGTATGCATGTGTAAGCTTGAATATATACTGCTGGGTGCAGTGTGATGGGTTAATCATGATTATTCTCTGGTGTAACTGATCTGCCAGAGACAAAAGTCTTGATGGTGGAGGTTGTTTTTTTGTTATATGGTTGATGTTAAAGGACAACATTCCCATAAATGCTAGATATTTCTGGACCGGGTTCAAAGTCATATCTTTGATTTTGTTTAGCATTATGTAGGTCTCAGAGAACAGAAATTCAGGGGTTGTTTCTGGGAGTAAAACTCTTATTGTTCTTGTAAGTGGAAAGGGTGATATTTGAATTTGGGCACAGTCAATTGTGACTATTTGAGCTGAGTGATCGGAAAAAGTTGAGGGAGTTAGTTTTATTTCAATAAGGTGGTGAAGCATTGGAGAATAAAAGCACAGATCAATAAGTGAAGAGAAGCGATTATTGTGGAAAGAGATGGCATTATCTGGCAAAAAACATTGGCCACTCATTAGTGGTATGTTTATTCTGTGAAGCCAACGTTGGGTAAATTCCTGATATTTTAAATTAAAATCTCCAATTAAGATGGTTGGGTTTGAAGTTGTAGCTAACCTTGAATTAATGTTTGCAATTATGGTATCTATTTTTTTATCCTGTAAAGGCATATATACAAAAACCAGATTTATTGTTATGATTTTTTGGTTGAAGGTTGCAATTAATAAGTTCATGTCAATGTGAATTATTTTGAATGTTGTGAATGGGCAATTTCTAGCAATTATGAGTCCAGTTCCAGCTGAGGGAGAGGAAGAGTCTCTGGAGCATGCACAGAAACCTTCCATATTTAAATGTTTGGCTGGGTCAGTTTGTGATCCAGCATAAATTTTTGTCTCAAGTATACCAAGCAAGTGTGGTTGTATATCCTTGATCCACTGTTTTAACTTATTAATTTTTGAGGTTGAGTTCAAACCCCTGACATTGATTGCCGCAATTTGTATTTTCATTATATGTGTTTTGGTTGAGATTTAAATATTAGGGTTGATCTGGTGTTTCTTCTCATTCATTCTCATATTCCATTTCCAGATCTTCATCTGTTTCCACTGTAGTTGTATTGTTGTGATCAGAAAGGCTAAGGTTGGATTCTGTTTTGATTTTTTTGGGCCCTCTATTTTTCTTTGGTGGGCGGCCTGGTCTTCTTCTTTGTTCTGTGTCAGCTTTGGTGATTTGAGGCATATTTGGGGTGATAGCTTCCATAATTTCCATTGTTGTATTATTTTTAATATTGGGTGTTTGGTGTGTTATATATATTTTTTCTTGATCACTATTACTGTGTGAGTTTATTTGTTCTTTTATTATCTCTTTTTCATCAGTATTTTTGGTAGGCTGACTTAGATTGTGCGCTATTTTTTCCATTGAAGCCTCTTGAGGTTGTTGACTTTCTGTTTTTTTATCAGTGGGGGGTTGAATTCTATTGGTTGATTTTGTTGATAAATCCAGAATTTCAGGTGCTGGCAACATGTGTGCAGTTTTTTTATTATTCAATTGCTGTTGATCTGTGGTTTTTTTATTAATTTTTTCTTGCTTATTAGTTGTTTTTGTTATTTGTTTTGTACTGTTTGGTTCCAGTTGGTGAGCTTCTGTTGGTTGATCTTCAGAGCTCGGTTGGTTTTTTTGGTTGATTTTGGTGTTGCAATCGATTGTTAAGTGTCCGGTTTCACCGCACGCAAAACATCTCGGTCTTAATCCTTTTATGTGAATAGTCAGTATTGCATTCTGGTCAATTATTTGTGTTGGAATATCCTCTGGGTTTACATTGTCATTCAGCTTTATTTTGAAATGAAAGTTGTTGCTGAAAACCGGTATGGGGGTGTCGGATAAGTAGATTTTTTTTATATAAATAGCTTTGCCAAATGACTGTATTAATTTTTGAAAATCCTGAATGGTATATCCGAAGTAAGTGTTTTTAATTATTCTGTTACAATAGTTTTGCAAGCTTTGATCGACTATTATTAGCATGTAGCTTCCCAAAGTTTTTACTTTAGTTTGAAATCTTGCACGCTGATGTTCATCGAAAAACTGAATTGCAACATATCGCGAGTTTGGATGCTCTCCAATACTAGAGACTGTATCCCACAATGCTGTTGCTGTCAGCTCCTCATAAAGAAGTTCACTGGGGAATTTATAGAGTGTTAAATTCCTATCAGTGACAGCTAACACTAATGATCTCGGTGAAAAAAATTTTTGGAAAGTTGCGAATAATTTTTTTGGGATGGTGCTGTTGAAATTAACGTTTATTTCTTGCAGTTCATCTTGATTCCATATCATTGGGGAGGGCTCTTCATTATTGTTTTCCATGAGGTTTAAATTATTTATGTTGGCTTGATTTACCTTCCTAAATCTTGCTGTCTGTGTTAATGCTGGACTTTTTTCGATGCTGTGAAGCTGCTGGTTTATTTTTGTTACGTTTGCGTATGTTTTTGCGATAATGGCAGTTTTCATTTTATCGCCGTTTGTTTGAGCGCAATTTACGTCGTTTGCTTCTTGATGCGACGCCATGCTTGTTTATGACGTTAGAATTTATTTTTTGTTATGAACAACCATATTACTTACTTTTTGCTAGAAAACAACTGTTCAGTAATTAGCCATCGCTGTCTTTATCTATCACAGATATATATCACAGTTTTTAAGTGTGAAAATGATTAGAATATGGGAAAAAAAAGATTATTAATAAGACCTTTGTTCTTGATGACTTAGGCATACCATTATTATTATTATTATTATTATTATTATTATTATTATTATTATTATTATTATTATTATTATTATTATTATTATTATTATTATTATTATTATTATTATTATTATTATTATTATTATTATTATTATTATTATTATTATTATTATTATTATTATTATTATTATTATTATTATTATTATTATTATTATTATTATTATTATTATTATTATTGTTGTTGTTGTTGTTGTTGTTGTTGTTACTGCTGCTGCTGTTGTTGTTGTTATCATCTTCCTATTAATAAAAGTATCTTTTTATATACTCTATTTCTACACATTCTTTAAAAATCATATGCAATTATTATAAAAAACACTATGATAATTCTTTCATTGTATTATAGTAATGTAAAGATAATATTAATACTATTTTACATGTGGAGAAAATATTGAAAACATTAAATACAACCTTAATGCATTTTCAGTGCTCAGCATTTTATCAGCACTCAAAATATTAACAGATTCAAGTCTTCTATATTTTCTCCATTCATAAAGCAGTATTAGTATTCATCATTATCACTTTTAATCATTATCAATCCACTGCAGAATGAAGGTCACTTCCAGTTTAATCCATCTTTTCTTATCTTTCCATATGTCAAAGCATCAGGTGGGAAGCGAACCTCTCTTCACATAATCTCAGCAAATTTCCTTATTTCATTCATTCATCTCACATGTTGTCTCTTTCTAGGTCTTTTACAATCTCTTGAAATCCAGTTTAAGATTTCAACTGTCTATCTATTATCATCTCTTCTAACAATATGTTCAGACCAATTCCATATCATCACTTAATTTTTTCAATTTACTTTCTCAACCATGTATTTCATTTTCAATCTCTTTTTGTTACTCCTAACCTACATATCTCCATACTTTGTTGAGTCATCTGGAGTCTCTGTATTGCTCTTCAAATTTTAAGTAAGAATTGGTAATAGACATTTATTAAAAACCTTCCTTTTCAAACACATAGGCCAATTTCATTTTAAGATTTAATCATTTTTAAGATTTAATTATTTCTGTAAATAGAATTCCAACCAAATTTAATCTATGATTAATTTTATCCATTATGTTTTCATCTCTAGTAATAATCTGACCAAGATATTTGCAGTTGTTAACTTTTTTTAAGTCATCATTATCAATCTTTACTTTCTTCTTTTGAGAAAATCCATTGAATATTACTTGAATCTTTTCAACATTTACTTCTAATTCTACTTTCTTACTTTTATCTGATAATTCTTGCAATATATCCTGAAGCTCTAAAGCATATTTTCAAAAACAACTACATCATCTGCAAAATCTAGATGACTTAAATAATCTTCATTTCCATATTCATTGGTTCTTTCTATAATTGCTCTCAAGACCTAAATATGATCCATTGTACTAAAATCACTTTTAAATCCAGCTTGTTCTTTTGTTTACTTAAAGTCCAAAGTTCACTGTAGATGGTTTTTATAGAAATGATAAAAGGCTGATAGGTCTGTAATTTTTAATATATTCTTTATCATCTTTTTAAAATATTAATATTAATACTGCAGTTTTCCAATCATTTAGTATATCTGTATCATTTAGACATTAGGTATATAACTTTGTTAAAAACAAAATTTCCATCATTACCTGGAAAAGAATATATGAAAATATTTAAAAATGGTGAATATGAAAATATATAAAAATGATGCATTAAGAAAGACTGAATATTTCAATTTAGTAAAGTGGTGCAAAAAAGAATTGATAATGATATATGGGAAGAAAATATAATTGCAAACTAGTAAGGAAATCTGTAGAAGAGAATACAAATATCAAAATGTAAAATAACATATTGTTATTTGTAGGAAACATTTTATGGAAAAGAGAAGTGGTGTCATCATGAAATGTGAAGAAAAGTTCTATCAAGAATTATAAAGCAATAAAATACAAAGAATAGTATTGCCTGCTACTACTATTATCTTTGGAGTTGCTCAGAATTTATGAAGAAGGGTATAAGTATTATCTTTAATTTAATACCAAATATTAGTAAAACTTTAGAAATTTTAAAATAATTTTAATAGGATTGCAATAATTACTATTTAAGGTATTAACTTTCGCCAGTTGCTTATAAGTCTATAATAACTTTTTGATTATTTTCTGGCCTAATACCCATATAATTCTTGTTTTAATTTAATATCTGGTAAAATGAAATTGCACATAAAAAAGATATTTTGCTTTATTATTGTTTAAGATGCTTTTAATATTTTTTTTATCTTTTGTGTGTGGATTTTCATTTTACCAGATTTACGCTAGCTCAGAAAAGAAGAAAAATAATAACAATTGTCTTAACAATTGTCTTAATTTAAGAATATTAGAATACAAGTATGATTTAATATACTTGGAAATTAGATGTAACTATAGATGATTTGAACACAGACTTTCAAGCACCCTTCAGCTACCAATATTATCTCATACAACTAATACACATGACCACACAAATTTCTGGATTCTGGAGTTCAAACCCATTGATTGCATTTTTTATTTGCCATTTTTGATGCTCAGACTTTTTATGAACTTCAAAACAATAAACCGTTCAACATTTTATTATCATAAAAATATAATATTGTACTATAAAATCAAAAATATTTTAGAGTACAATATTATATTTACATTGCAATTTTTAATTTTTCATATAATTATTTTTATTTTATTCAGAAACTCATTTATTATTATTTTAGTTTTTATTCATTGCACATCTATCAAATTACAACATAACAACTCAGAAATTGTATCATCCACTATCTCTTTTTATCATTTTAAATTCTCTTGCGCGAAAGAATATTTTGTATTGATATTTTTCAGATTTTATAAATAAAAAAAAGATAGATGTTTCCATGTGTATTCTCACATATGTATAGTAAGTTCTGGGTCAAAGCAAATCCAGAAACTATAAATGAATTTTACAATCAAAAAGTAGTGTACTTGATTATTGTTAGAAATAGTTTATTATTAGGGCACATAAATTCATTATATAAATAGTTTACATAGTTTTAAAAAAAAATACTAAAGCAAATATTCTTAATCTAAAATTTTAATTTTTCTCAGCTACAACCATGGTATATAACACACATTATTTCAGTCATTTTGTATCTTTTTAATATATATATATATATGTGTGTGTGTTTGTGTGGGTGTATGGGTGTATGCAATTATCATCAATTGAATAAAGGAATATTTCAGTTGCTTTAACCAAATCTCGAATTTTCTTGCTCTGATCTTCCAATGCTAATCTTTTTTGTAAAATAATCTATCTGTTGGGTTCTTTTTTTCATTAAGTACCTTCAAAAATCTGTAATAACATTTTTATTGTAACTCTATAAATATTGGATATAAATGTCATTTCTTTTTCCTTTATTTTCACTTTTATTGATCTTTTCTATATATTCTTCATTATTATTCTATTTTTAAGAAGGTCTATAATCCAGTTTTTTTTATTTTAATAATCCAATCAACATATTTTAGTAAACCATATTATTTTAATTTTAATTTCCTTCCTTTCTTTTTTTTTTTTTTGCAAAATAACTATCAGATATATATATAATTAAGTGTAATAATCCAATATAAGTGTTGACTGGTTTTTAATTATATATATATATATATATTATAACAGATGGGGATTGGATAGAGTGACCTAGGGTGAAGGAAAATCATCATCAACCTCGTCAGTGAGAAAATATTTCAAAAAATGATTTAATTAAAGATATTAAATTATATAAGTAATTATAAGTAAGATATTACTAAAGGATGATATTAAAGTAAGATATTCAATATCAAAAATATATAAGTAATGTTATATATTCTAAGAGAACATGAGACCAAAAGATCTCTGAGAAATCAACCCAGTTACCTCCTTAGAGTAACTACAACTAACTATAAGTAGCACTAACCATACCAGCATTATAAAGTACAAGTAACCATTCATCATCATGAATGATCCACAATCAAAATAAATCAACAGTCAATCTTGTGACTGGATTTGAAATGGGTCTATTTGAACATAATTTGGATGCACCAGCTTAAGTGCTCATTCATCTGGATATATGATAACAAAAACAATAATACTTGTACCTCATGCTGATCATCACCAATGCTCTGCCCACTTAGTACCTTTAGTTTACTGGTGAACTCTAAACTTGATTTCTAATAGACTAAACTAAAATAAAATATAGTGCATGGGCTTTGAAGAATATAAATCCTCACACCAAACCAGGACAATGTCATACTGGAATGCCCTGCACTAAATATACACCCCCTTCCATATATCAGACCATTATGCTTGAATCTAGCTCAGAGAACATAAGATCTATAATTGTTACTGTGATCAAGAGATGATGCAAACATACAATATTCTAAACTTTTCTTAGAATTAAGTCACTGGAATAATTTTAATAATTGAACACAAGTTTATTAATAACAACAAAAAATTATATTGTTCAATAGAATATAGCTGAGCACATATCAGTTAAGCTTTCTGATTTTGAGTAATATACAAAATAAACATTATCACATTGTGATTTACATGATTGATATACAAAATTTAAATTATTACATTGTGATTTACATATATGTTCTAATAGATTTACTTAAAACCCAGTCAGCACCTAGACATATGGCTTAATTATTTCTGAATATATTTGAATTGACATTTAGTTGACATTTAGTAATAAAAATGATTAAAATTTACATATAAGGGTTTATCTGACACTTGTTGGTATTTTCACACAGATTTGCAGTACATTTGATGACTATATTTTACTCATCATATAAAATACAATAAATGATTAAAATTTCAGTTAACTATTTTATGATCCTTGGAGCCAAATTGAATTTTTTAAATAACTGACTTGAGACACAATAACTTCAGTTTTAATAATGTTAGAGCAAAAAGCTTTACATCGGTAGAAACTAGAAATATGACGAAAAACAATAAAGCTAAGACAAATAGTGATTACCATTAAAAAATAAGGGGGGAAAAGAAATTTCTACATCTAAAATAATTATACTTTATTGTTTGTTCATAATTTCTAATTTATCATTAATTAAATTGAAATTACATCTTCATTGATAAATTTCTTTGCATTCCTCACAAAATTCTCATTCAAACCATATCTAATACTTCTTACCTGAGATAATCTATACTTTCAGAATCTATAAAAATAGTCACATAAGAATTCTTCATTTTTATCTTGTACCCCAAAAGTTAACAAATCTCAAGATGTCTATAAGAAAAATATTCATTCTAAAAGATACAAAATAAATCATTTCCAGAAGGTGGTTATGCATTTATCATCATAGAAATTGAATTCTTTTCTATCCAAAACTAAAAATTAAAGGCTACTATCTGTTTCAATGATAAAATGAGTTTCATCTCTTCATTTTATATTTTTTCTATACACCAGTGATGTTTATATTCTTTGTGTACACCAGTGATGCTATCTAGTTATATTTATTGTTCTACATAAATAAAATTTATTTGCATATAGCTGATTTTCTAGCTATAGACTTGAAAATAATGTGATGCAAGATTTGGCAAAACTACTGACTCCACTGCATGAATCCTAAGGCATAAGCAAGAATCGGGATTTGATTCTTTGCCTGCATACAATTTGATGTTGTATACATAACTATTGTGGCTATCACCACACACATCACTTGAAACCTCTCTTTATTGGTTTTAATAGTTAAATTTTTCACATGGTACTATGCCCAATAAATTGCGTGATTGCTTTATCAACTGGAATCTTTCTGTACATCTGATAATTAGTCTTAAAATTTACATTCCACTGCTTTATAATGCCTTAATTACATATATAAATTATTATTTGTTATACAAACACAGACATATAAGTGCAAACACAAGCACACACACACACACACGCATATATATATATATATAAAATACATATTTTGCGGGTTCATCCGTGTTAAAAACTTTTAATATCAATTTACTGACGTTTCGACTTGATCACACAAGCCATCCACAGAGTTATAAAAAGGTAGAAAGACGGTTGTAGAGGCGCTACAATCACTGGTTTGAATAAAACATTAAAAATCCCACCAATAGCAAAAATGTTAAATTTAAGAATGTTTTTTAAAGAAATCTTTCCAAATAGGAGGAAGTTTGCACGTATCATCTCGCTTATTGATACAATCTGGCCTTTTAAGTATCTCAATGGCTTCTCTGATTTTGCATTGGTAGAGATTATCACATCTGGATATGATCCTGGTACTAGAAAAATCTATTTTATGACCTGAATCTATAGTATGGAGTGAGAGTGCTGATGATGATGAGTGTTGTTTAACTGCATTAGCATGCTCATCTCTCCTAACACTGATGCGACGATTACTCATACCTATGTAAGAAGCTTTACAATTTTTACATGAGATTTGATAGACACCATGAGATTCAAGAGGGATTGAATCCTTAGGCTTGGTTATTATATTGCTGATCTTTTGATGAGCAGAAAATGCTGTATCTATATTATAGCGTTTTAATATACGTCCGATACTGTCTGTAGTTCCTTTTACATATGGAACACAAATCCTAATAGCTGACTTATCATCTTTTTGTTTCCTATTTTGTCTATTTTGGGCTTGAAATAAGGCTTTTTTTTTATAAATTTGTAATTATAACTATTTGCTAATAAAACACTATTAATATGATTTATTTCTTCTTTCAGATGACGCTCATCTGAAAGGTTAATTGCTCTATTTAAAAGAGTTTTGGCTACAGAAACTATCTGAGTTGGGTGATGATGAGAATGGAAATGTAAATATCTGTCTGTGTGTGTATCCTTTCTGTAAATAGAAAAAGATAAACTATTTGGTGTTCTGGTGACTAGAACATCAAGAAAAGGGAGTTTTCCATCAGACTCTGTCTCCATTGTAAATTTAATATGAGGATGCATATTATTTAAATGTAAGAAAAAATCATCTAATGTATTTTTTCCATGTTGCCATATGACAAAAGTGTCATCTATGTATCTGAGCCAAATGAGAGGTTTTAAAGATGATGATTCTAAAGCATGAGTTTCTATATATTCCATGAATAAATCAGCTATTATTCCTGAGATAGGTGAGCCCCATAGGAGTACCAAAAACTTGTCTGTAATGCAGTCCATTGTATACAAAATATGTATTTAAGAGACAATGTTTAATCAAAGCAATAATATGGTCTGGTAAATTGCAACGTTGTGAGATTATATTTAAAGCTTCATCAATTGGAATGTTTGTAAATAAAGACACGACATCAAAACTGACCAGAATGTCACTAGCATTAATTTTTAAACTTTTTAAAACAGAAATAAAATGAAGAGAGTTTTTAATATATGATTTAATAGATGGGATTGTAGGTTTAATGAAATCCGATAAGTATCTAGCTAAAATATGAGTTGGAGAACCTATTGCACTTACTATTGGACGAAGAGGGGTATCTGGTTTGTGAATTTTTTGGAAGTCCATAAAATTTTGGACAGACACAAGATTTTTCACGAGGGATTATTTTATTTTTTATCTCTGTTTCAATAGGTGATTTATTAATAATAGCTTTTGTTGTTTTTTCCAAATATGTAGTATGATCTCTTTTTGATAGTTTATAAGTTTTATCACTAAGCAGATCTAAAATTTTATTATGGTAAATGTCACGATCCATTACAACTGTGGCATTACCTTTATCAGCTGGAAGTACAACAATTGATTTGTCCGATTTTATATTATTTAATGCTTGTCTTTCTTTCTTTGAAATATAAAATCGGACAAATCAATTGTTGTACTTCCAGCTGATAAAGGTAATGCCACAGTTGTAATGGATCGTGACATTTACCATAATAAAATTTTAGATCTGCTTAGTGATAAAACTTATAAACTATCAAAAAGAGATCATACTACATATTTGGAAAAAACAACAAAAGCTATTATTAATAAATCACCTATTGAAACAGAGATAAAAAATAAAATAATCCCTCGTGAAAAATCTTGTGTCTGTCCAAAATTTTATGGACTTCCAAAAAATTCACAAACCAGATACCCCTCTTTGTCCAATAGTAAGTGCAATAGGTTCTCCAACTCATATTTTAGCTAGATACTTATCGGATTTCATTAAACCTACCAATCCCATCTATTAAATCATATATTAAAACTCTCTTCATTTTATTTCTGTTTTAAAAAGTTTAAAAAATTAATGCTAGTTTTTTTTTTTTTTTATTTTTTACAAACATTCCAATTGATGAAGCTTTAAATATAATCTCACAACGTTGCAGTTTAACAGACCATATTATTGCTTTAATTAAACATTGTCTCTTAAATACATATTTTGTATACAATGGACAGCATTACAGAAAAGTTTTTGGTACTCCTATGGGCTCACCTATCTCAGGAGTAATAGCTGATTTATTCATGGAATATATAGAAACTCGTGCTTTAGAATCATCATCTTTAAAACCTCTCATTTGCTCAGATACATAGATGACACTTTTGTCATATGGCAACATGGAAAAAATAAATTAGATGATTTTTTCTTACATTTAAATAATATGCATCCTCATATTAAATTTACAATGGAGCAGAGTCTGATGGAAAACTCCTTTTTTGTTTCATTAGTCACCAGAACACCAAATAGTTTATCTTTTTCAATTTACAGAAAGGATACACACACAGACAGATATTTACATTTCCATTCTCATCATCACCCAACTCAGATAGGTTTCTGTAGCCAAAACTCTTTTAAATAGAGCAACCTTAACATTTCGTGACACACATCTGAAAGAAGAAATAAATCATATTAATAGTGTTTTATTAGCAAATAGTTATAATTACAAATTTAAAAAAAAAGCCTTATTTCAAGCCCAAAATAGACAAAATAGGAAACAAAAAGATGATAAGTCAGCTATTAGGATTTGTGTTCCATATGTAAAAGGAACTACAGACAGTATGAATGCGTATATTAAAACGCGTATAATTGATACAGCATTTTCTGCTCATCAAAAGATCAGCAATATAATAACCAAGCCTAAGGATTCAATCCCCTCTTGAATTTCTCAAACTCATGTGTCTACAAATCTCATGTAAAAAAAGCTTCACAGGTAGGTATGAGTAATCGTCGCATCAGTGTTAGGAGAGATGAGCATGCTAATGCAGTTAAACAACACTCATCATCATCAGCACTCTCACTCCATACTATAGATTCAGGTCATAAAATAGATTTTTCTAGTACCAGGATCATATCCAGATATCTCTACCAATGCAAAATCCCATATTAAAAAAGGCCAGATTGTATCAATAAGCGAGATGATACGTGCAAACTTCCTCCTATTTGGAAAGATTTCTTTAAAAAACATTCTTAAATTTAACATTTTTGCTATTGGTGGGATTTTTAATGTTTTATTCAAACCAGTGATTGTAGCGCCTCTACAACCGTCTTTCTACCTTTTTATAACTCTGTGGATGGCTTGTGTGATCAAGTCGAAACGTCAGTAAATTGATATTAAAAGTTTTTAACACGGATGAACCCGCAAAATATGTATTTTATATATTTAACCCGTGCAAATCTTCGTTTTAACATATATATATATATATATATAAACACTAATAAATTATTAAACTTTTTGAGAATCCTTATATCTATAAAATAAGGTTGCCTCAAACTTGGATTATAGTCCCAAAATTACATTGTACATAAACCATTATGTTATTTGGACTACAAATATAATTTATATACTACACACACCAATACAAATGCATACACATTAATAAATTATGATTTATAAAAATAATAAAACTATGAAATAATAAGGAAAAAAATATTAAGCAAATTAAAAAAAAAAAATTAAACTGAATACTTACAAGCTCCAAAATTACATTATATATAAACCACTATGTTATATTGGAATACAAGTATAATTTATGTACTACATGCACTAATACAAAAGCAAACATATTAATAAACACATGAATAAATTATAATTTATCAAATAATAATAAAAATTAAATACCAAAAAAAAAATTAAAATTGAATACTTACAATTTTACATTTTTATCAGGATGAAGGCCTTTAATCATTAAGACATTATTAATCCCTTTTACTTCAGAGTCTTGCCAAAATGAAAATTGTGCAATTTAATAAACTGAGTAAAAAATAAGAAAAATTAAATGAACCTGCTAAGAAAAATATTAATAAAAAATCTAAATTTTGTCCGATTTTAACATACAGGTATGCCATTTTAAAAAGGAATTCAAACAGCAACAAATCCCAGGATTTCTGTTGACAGCATGCTTATAATTTTCACACAATTTTAAAAAGAAAAAATTTCAATGAATCAGCTGTCGCTAGCAGCTATCACACTGCAACCGTACAAGCTAGTAAAAAATGATATAAATATCTCATACTAGGTTTACTTAAAACACACACACACATATATATATATATATATATAATCTGCACATATATATATATAATTTGCAGACATATGTGTCATATAATAATTGATTAACAAATAAATGATATTTATGTTTTATCCTATTTGAATTTATCAAAATAGTAAAATTTAAAATATCTTTCATAATTAATTCCATTTGAAAATTATACATAAAATTCACATATACATGTGTATGTAAAAAAAAATATGAAAAATAGTCAATTTTTGACAGATAATTTTGTTGATTGATTATCAACATCTTTTAATTTAATTTGTCTTTTTTTTTTCTAGTCTATAAAATTTTTGGAAGTCTTTTTCTTTTAAAATAATTATTTTCAAATTTTTATAATCAATGGCATTAAATGTATTTTATTGGAATTACAAATACGTCATATCTGTTATTGATCATTTACTTACTTATTTGTATCTAAGAACTGTTCATATCTGTAATCAAATTCATTGTTGTTTTTAAATCAGTTCACAAACATAAACAGTTAATTATTTAAGTATTAAAACTTTTTTTTTAATTATAGTAAATGTTATGTTTTATTAACCATGACTTGTTAGTAGATAGTTATTAGTGATTCCTTTGTCTAATCATTTTTTTGTTAATGTCTTAAGTATCATAGTTAACTTATATTCTATAAAAATTAGAATCTAATTTTATTTTTACTTTGAAAATCAATTTGATATTCATCAATTTTTAGGATTTCAGTTTAAAAAACTTTTTTAATCTTTTTAAAAATTGTCTCTTCTATATGTAATAAATTAATTGTTTATTTATACATAAATAAATTATTTATTTATTTGAAAATAACTGAAATATATTTATTTATTATATCAAATAATTTATCTATTAT
This sequence comes from Epiperipatus broadwayi, assembly GCA_028023455.1. NCBI lineage: Eukaryota > Metazoa > Onychophora > Udeonychophora > Euonychophora > Peripatidae > Epiperipatus > Epiperipatus broadwayi. The sequence goes on along the minus strand of JAQFVV010006202.1, from coordinate 18,922,717 downwards.
TATTCATCAACTCTTGCTCATTAAAACAAACTAATTTTTTAAGAAAAATGCTGTTGGTAATTTATTTGTTTTAATTATATACATATTTTTATTTCCATGAATTTATTAAATATTATTCAAATTTACTTTATAAATGTATATATTTTAGCAGTTAAATGTAAATGTTAAATGTATGCAAAGTCAAAAATTAAACATAATTTATTTTTAATAATCTTTTGCAAAAAAAAAAGTATCTAATTTTAATAACTGAAATACAGACATTATATACCTGTATCTCACCACTCTATCTCATATCACTGATACACTTGAACACATATAATTATTAAATGGATTATGTCTTATACATGAGGAGTCAGATTGACTTTAGGTCAACATGGGTGTGACAAGAATCTTGGCCTCAGGATGGCCTTTGAGTGTTCCATCAGCAGATTTTCAAGTGGATGGATGGTTGAAGAGTTTGAGTGTGAAATGGATTGAGGTCTGTCCATTAAAGTATGAAGATTTGCTATATTAATATATATCTGAGCACTTATTGCATATATGTGTAGAGATGATAATCTGGACCAACTGATGATTGCTGGTTTAGCATGAAATACATATATTGATGATTATTTATCTTTTCAACACATGTGTTCAAGTGTATCTGTGATATGAGATAGAGTAGTGAGTGTTGGGTCATGTGAAAGTCTGTGCTAATTTTAATATGTTTGCATTGTAATCATTTCATAATTGTATAAATTTGAAAAAAATGTATAAATAACTTTTTAGATTTTTTTTTCAATTCTTGTCTTTTTTATTTACTCATATTTTTTGTCTACTGCCATTTTTAATATAAGATTCACTCCATTTGATATCTTCTATCTTAATAAAGCTGAATACAAATTATTTAGCAAAAATTTCAATTAGAAGGAATGATTCATATGCTTAGGCACTTACAATATGAATTACCATTAATGATGTTGTATGAAAATTACATAAATTTAAACTTTTTTTTTCATATATCAAATGCATTGACCAGGAAGTGAGTCTGGGCCAGCTGCTTGGAAGGCAGCTATGCCAACCACTAGGCCACCAATGCTTGACATAAATTTAAACTTGTCTGATTATTGTACAGCAAGTTGTTAATGGACAGCTATTGTATTTTGTGTTACAGTTTTTTTAGTGCATTATCTTTATTTTTTTTAATTTTTCTTGCATTTAAATGTATATAAAGAGAGATAAAAGAAATTAATATTACTATAAAGTTTTTAGATCTAAATATAAAAAAATAATAAAATTATTAGACTACTTTTGGACTTAAAAGTAGCAAAAAAATGTATACTATAAAGATTTATATATAAGATCTGTGATTTACATACATAAATAATCAGTTACAAAATTAATTAATATCTTATAGTTATATTTTATAATATTATGAATGAGAGCATTTAAGTACTCTTCATATAGTTTATTATTTAACTAAGGTATAAGTTATTATATAACAGCCAAATTCTGACCCCAGAAAATCTTTCTGTTTCTTTTATTTATCTCACATTATCATTGTGAGACTTTTATAGTAGTTTAAAATCTAGATTAGATCTTCAATTCATAATTCATTGTCATTTATTCTACTAATATTTCCAGCACTGTTCCAATTCAATCCCTTAATTTTAGTGATACATATTTTTTTTCATATTTTTTATGTTAGATTACTCCTAGTCAAATGCATAATGACAAGGTAAGCAAACAGAAAAATGCATAAAGCACCAAATGACATAGGATGGAGACTCTGTTACATTATGTTGTTGCAATTTTATTTTAGTTATCAATAGTAATGCAAGATTTATTACTTTTTTACTGTATAGAAACCAATCAACTATTGATTGTTTGGTGATAGATAAAAAGAGAAAACCCAAAAACTTCATTGGAGTTTACTTATTGTTACTAGCAACATACAATTCTCTAAACTTTATTGCATTGTCTGAAGTTTCAGCTGGAAATAATGTTATATCCTAACATGTTTGAGCTTACAATTGATTATTTTTGAGCATATTATCAACAAATTTTCTCAATATTAGAATTGTAAGATTATTTATTAATCTTTGCTATAGTTCTTAATTATCATTATTAATTTGTTAACATATGTTATAAATATTTTATGCTTTCTTCAAATTTTAAAGAATTTTAGAAACAATTCTAGGATAATTTCTCACTTATTCTGGAAAAAGAACTGATAACTCAATAAAATTTTGGTTGATTAGATGAATACACATATTATTTATAAAACATTTTAGCTTGATTCATTAATAATTGTTAAAATTTGTTACTAAATTAATTAACATTATTCATTCTCTTATTTTTTATTCATTTTATCTTATCTTATTGATTTTATTAACATATATTAGTAAATGTGGCTATTTTTTAAGATCGTCTCTCAGCATTATTGTGACAATGGTGTATTTGTTAATGCAAACACATTTTTATCTTTTAATTGTACATACAAAAATTGTATATATCTTTTTTTTCTCTCTTTCTCTCTTTATTTTTCTTTGGAATTAGTATAACTATATTCATATATGAGTGCTATTTAGCATTGATAATATTTTATTATATATAGTGAATTTCCTTAATCAAATATTTACATACTGTTTCATGAATAGGAGATTTTTTAGGGTCATAGCGAAGTACAAATTTTGGTGGTAATATATAAAGCAAAAACGTTTACAATAAAACATTTTTGTTTTTTATTTTTGTAAATACGTTACTTTTATGACTAAAATTTGTTTTAATTTTATCTGAGACATAAGTTGGATATGTTAAAGAAAATTAACTTACTTAAAGACTTCATACCAAAACTGCATCTTTAATGTTTAGTGTTGAAAATATCAAATATTTTTCATATTTTTTGATATTTATTTTTATTTATTTAATATTTTCTTTTTTTTCTAATCTCATCTATTTTGATGCATTGTTAGAATGATAAAGTCCATAGTTAAAGTTTTCTAGATAATGTTCAATCTGTCATTTTTTATATTTAAATGTCACGTGACATCCTGAGGAACTATGCATTTGATTATTTATTGATTGTCACTATTTTTTAATTCACATTTGGTTTTTATTTCTATCATAATATGTACTTAGGAAGCTCAGTCATAATCAAAGAATCATTTTCATTGCATGAGTTAATCAATATATTATATATTTTTTATATATTTTAACCAATATATTATTACTAAATAAGTACAAAATTATTTATTTATACAAATTTATCATTGCTTCAAACAATGATAAATTAGACTCAACAACTTAAACATCTTTTAGGAACAATTTCCAAGAGAAATCTTTGGAAAGATAAAATCGTGCTACCATTCATTCTTTTTATAGTTAATCTTTTTAGTATTGCTGAGTAATCTAACCATAGCTGTTGCATTATGGAACTATTTCTAATGTTTCAAAGCTTTATGACAGCAGAAATGTTTATAAAGTCAATTTCCTTTTTTGTAGTCTACTCATTGGTATTTTACACATAATGAATATATGCACTTAATTACAATTTTAAATTGTTTTAAAGGGTTTCTAATTATAAGAGTTTCATACTGACTCACTGTAAATCGAAAGATTTTGCATACATTAGTTTGTATAGAAATTGTGAAGTTAATCAGTGAAGTAGTTTATAGCTTCATGTTCTCAAATCAAAATGCATTAGATTCACCTATATAATTAGAAAGTAGGTCAAATATAAGAGTGGCTGCTCTTGTCTTTTAAAGTTGATAATCTTGTGTTAAGATTTGTAGAGGTCCCTACTGTCACCTCTAGGCACATAGTCTGAAGGCTATAGCCTTAATATATATTACTTACATAATGAGTATGCACTTTACAAATTTATTAATACAACTTCATTTTTTGTAATGATCATTAAGGATCACCTTTTACACATGCACACTATAGATTTAAACATATGTGACTGACTGTGCTATAATTATTTTTAATTTCAGATTGATCCTTTGAGTAGATGATTTATAATGATCTTAACAAATATCCTATATAAACTGTTAAAAGACTTTGTAGATCATTTCCAACATCTTTTTCTCCTTTTTTAAACATCAATATTATTGATTTTATTTATTTGATTATATATTAAATCCTTATTCTTAAATATTTATTATATAGTTTCATCAAAAATGTTTCTATTGACATACCTATTTTTTTAAATACCTAAAATAATTTCATAGCTTTTTCATTTATAGAGTAAATTATATGTCACACATTTTCATTTAAATCTTATAACATTTCAACATATATCAGAATTATAATGGTGACTTTGCTTTTTTTGTTTGTATTAATTCTTTAGAGAGTTAGTTCTTCCATCTCTTAATAATATCATGTTTATTTTTTTGTAATAGTGTTATCTTTTATTTTATTATTGTAATAAATTTTCTTTTATTATCTAGATAGTTTTTTTATATCTTTTAGAAACTTTTGTTCAGTTTTATAAACTTCCTTGTTATTCCATAGTTAAATTTTCTTACGTCATCATTAAGTCTTTTATGTACCATTTTACAGAATTCCAGATATTAATAATTTTTGTAAATGGATTGTTTTAAAATATTTTTACATTTCTTTTTCCCTTATATTATCTTATTTCAGTTGGAAAATATGTATAAATTGCTATTTTTATTGTGTTACCTATGTAGTTGCTGTTAGTAGAATAATGATTATCTTCACATTGACTTTATGCAAGTCTGATAGTAATTTTAAAAATTAAAAATATTAATTCTGTTGATACTCCCTTTCTTAATAACCTTTGCCTCTTTAGCTTTGCTTCAAAACATATCTTATGTTTTAATATGTGTTGATCATTTATAATAGTCCAGATACATTTTTTATTAATCAAATCATAATCTAATTCTTTTCTGCTTTTATCTAGTTGCTTCCATATCCATTTCTTGTTGAATTGATCTAAAAGAAAAAATCCCCATAATATCCCATTTTATCTTTTTCTAAAAATTTCATAAATGTATAGTTTCACTTGCCTCCATATTCAAAAATATATACAGCATCTTTCTATTCCTATGTGAATTTTAACAATAAATTCTTCCATAAAAATTATAAAATTGTATTTGATTCTTCCATAAACATTGTGTGCATGTATACACATGTTCTCTATTTATTTTAATTAGAATGAAAACTTATTAGGGTGTGATGCCAAATTATTTGCAATATTATTTGCAATTAAACTAACCAATCTTATTAGATTGATATACCATCAATCTCCAAAAGTTTATTATTTGATGCATAATGAATGTTATTCCATTTTTCTTTCCAAAATTGATACTGCCTAAAATAGTAAAATACTTCTTTTCAAATTATCTTTTTTTATTTGAAAGTGATTTATATACAACTATATAAAAACTTATCAAAGGGCCATTTAGATTAATAAGTTGGTGATTTTTAGCATCCTTTATCTTTGTATCAAATATTATTATGTCTAGTAACTTTGAAATCATTGGAATATGAGGACATTCATTTAATTTTGTCTGTTATAAATATAAATAAAAGAATAAATATCAACACCTATGTGTCCCTTCACTCAAAAAGTACTCAGTGGATTCTTTTTACGTATATTTTAAAACTATCATTCATTTTATTTATAAATTCTGGGATAAACGCCAATAATTCATCATAATATACGTTGGTAAGCATCCCAACCATATTCATTTATAATAAGATCAATCACATCTTTAAAAAATAGAATAACCAAACATGTACACATTACGCGTGTGGTTTGTTAGATTCCGTTAAAGATTCAAAAAGAATTAGAATGACCTTTTAATTAATAGAAAATTCATTTTGCGACTAGATATATATATATAATTAAAAATTTGGAATCATCCAAAATAAATAAATAATATGTCAATTAAATAAAAACAAATACTGACTATATGATCAGCTTATAATGTTTTTACTATTTTAAATAACATTTCAAAATTTCGCAGAAAAAATTAGTAATATTTCATAATTAACTACTTTCTGAAATCATATTAAGCAGAAAAGAAACGTTAGCGGTAACTTTAATCCGGTAACAAATAGTAATGACAGTACTTAGAGTTTTTTAAAAAACAATTATTAGTGTAAGTTTGTAGATTTTTAGACATAATTTAAATAAAATGTATACATCTTTAAATATATATATATTATGAAAGCTTGATAAAAGAATCTGAATTAAGTTATTTAAAAAACCAGCTTTGCATTTGAAATAACTAACATTACTTTTTCTTAATTGACTTTTAAATGTTTCAAAAGGGTTTTTTTAAAGAAAAAAAATGGTATCACTATCTTACTTTATTCTGAATGCTTAAATATTTATAATGCTCAACATGAAAAATGGTAATAATTTATTTTACTGTTTTTCCAATTTTTGTTATAATTTGTGTGTGTGTGTGCATGTTGCAATATGACGGGTATTTTTTCATGTAATAATCTACATTAAATATAAATCATCACAATTGTTTTTATATCAGTCCACTGAAGATTGAGTTTCTCCAAGTTTATTCCAGGTTCTCCACTGCACAACTTCTTTTCGCATCACACCAGAAAATGTCCTTATTGTATCTATCCATCTCACATGTGATCTCTTTCTAAGTCCTTTACAATCTCTTGGAATCCAATTTAAAACCTTCAACTATTTATATATTACTATCACTTTCAGCTGTTTATCTAGCCTTTCTTAATTTTAGTCATTTAATTTTTTAATGATATTAATGATATCCATTTATTTTCTCATCTATGTTTTTGTTTTTGATTTCTTGCTATTCCTAATATGATTCTTGCATACTTTATTGAATAGTCTGAGGTCTCTACATAGCCCTTCTGTTAAATGCCCAATTAAGAATGGGTTTTAAATCTACTTCAAACACATAAACATATTTTTTTTTAATATTATTTCTACACACCATCAAAATTTAATTTTATAATTATTTTCATCTATTATGTTTCCAACTGTATTGACAATTTGTCCAAAGTATTTGCAATTGTTAATTTCTTCTAATGCATGATTAGCAGTTTTTATTTACTTTTTCAGAGAAATTTTATTGAACTTTACTGTAGTCTGTTAATATTTCATTTGTTTATTCCTGTTTTCTTATTTTCATCAAATAAGCTCTTGCAATATTGCAAAAACAACTATATCATTTGTAAAATCTAGATTACTTAAATAATCTCCATTTACTTTTACTTTTGTGGCTTCATATTTTAATCCACAAAATATTTCTTACAAAACTGTTGTAAAATGTGTTGAAGATATGGAATCACTTTGTTTATACAAACTTCTCAGTCCTAATTTTTTTTAGTGTCATTGTGTAAATTAATCACTACTGTTTCATTTTGATAAATATTTATCAGAATATTAAAATATCCTGGATCCATGCTTCAATGGTCCAAAGTTTTAATCATTGAAGAAACTCTTAAAGAATAAAATGCTTTTTTAAAATCTACAAAATTAAAGATTAAGGACAACTAGTATACATTGGTCCTTTCTGCAACTTTTTTCAATATTTAAATGTGATCCAATGTCTAAAATACTTTTAAATCCATCTTGTTTTGTTTTTTGTTTATTTGATAATTTAATCACTACTTCTGAATTTTGATAAATATTTATCCAGAATATAACAATATTCCAGGTCTATATTTAGATGTTTCAAAGCATTAATAATATAAAAATGCTTACATATTAAAACATTTTTTTTCTTTCAAAATCTAAATCACAATAGTAAATAATATTCATGGACTCTTTTTATAACTTCCTATATTAGAATATCATCCACTGAACTAAAATCACTTTTAAATTGGTTATTCTTTTACTTAATTAGAATTCAAAGTTCACTGAAGATGAGTAAAGATGTAAAGATTTGGTAGAAAATTTACTAATATTTCCTTTATCACCTATTTAAATATTAGTATTACTATTGCATTCTTCCATTCATCTGGTACATCTTTAGCATTTACCCATTTGGTATATAGTTTATGAACATTTTTTCTAATTTTTTTTACCTGCTTATTTTTAAAAATATCATTAATAATTTCATTTTCTAGAGTTTTTCATTTCCTTATACATTTAATTTTATGTCTCATGAAATTTGAAAGGTGTAATAATTGTAGAAAATACTTTGCTTTGTTTTTTTTAATCACTATATACAATATTTCATAATATCTTTTTTAAAATAATATTTTCATTGTTTTCTCTTATTGCTGAAAGAACTTACTTTCCAATAAAAATGTTAATTTACATTTTTGAGATTTTTATTATCTTCTATAACTTCCTTTACCATAGTCTTTTAATAAATCCTATTAACACTTTTTGTACTATTTTACAAAACCCTAGGTATTCAATTCTACTTAATGGATTGTGTTTTCAATGTTTTTATAACCATTGCTTTCTTCATGCATTGCCTTGTCTCAGTAAAAAAAAATACTAGTAAATTGGGTTTTTTTTTAAACTATCTTTCTTACAGTTTTCAATCATGTATGAACTGTTATCAAAATCTATTAATATTTTTAAACAATTTCAAGTCTAAATTCATTAGAGTGTTTCTAGGGTTAAGAATTATCTACTGTTAATACTGTCTTTATAGTAGAATTCATTTTTCTATTTTTGCATTAGCCTATATCTTACTTCTCACCAATTGATAATCCCTTCCTGTGTTAAATCTATTAAGAATATTAAAATTTTAAAAAATATATATTCTATTAGGTCAAAATATAATCCAATTCTTCTGTACTATCATAATGATGCCTCCATGTCCATCTTCATGTACCTTTTTTTTAAAAAAAAAAAATACTATACAATATTTCTTTTTTTGTGACCTTCATAAGTTTGTCTTTTCTCTTTTCTATTTTCATAACCAATTTAACCATACCACTTTTAGATCTTAATCATTTACCACTGCTAACATTAAAATAACCATATGACAATTTAAAAAATGTTATGTTGAGGCACAAATCTGAAATATCTACATTTGGTATTTTCCATTAATTTGAATAATTAATCATGCTTTTCTATCTTATATATCATCAATCTCTATAATGTTCCATTTTTTATTTATAATGAAAGCCATTATATTTTTGCTTCCCATATTTGGGCCTTTGTAGTAATGTACATGTCCATTATATATATATATATATATATATATATATATATATATATATATATATATATATATATATATATATATACTATATATATATATATATAGTAACCTTTTGATTGGTTATCCATGGTAAGAATAGAATAGAAAATGTATATTATAGCTCTAAAATTTTAAATTTAAATTTGAGATAATAGTAATGCTACAAATTTTTGATATAACATGAATAAATGACTTAGTGCATAAAAAGTAAAGATAGAATTCTGTAGAGAGTTAATAACCATCTTTATTTATAATCATTTATATTATAATCCAATATATAATTTCGATACAATAGTTGTCAATCCATCATTACTTATAAATTTGGCTTTAATTTATTTGTATTACAATGTTTCTTTAAAAGCTAAATATATAGAATTGTATTAAATTAAAAAAGGAACAATTAGGGATTACTAGATAATAATTTATTTTAAAATTATCATAATAGTAATATATTTTAGGCATAAATATTTCTTATTAAACTTTATATTTAAGTTCAATTAATAATACCATATATTAAAAACATAATTATACTTAATACTTTAGTTTTAAAGAAATGGTTTAAATTAGTTCATTTGTAAAATATTTATTAATTTAATTATTTTAAATAGAGATAGAAAAATATTTAAGTTATAATAGTTGACTTGGGATATTGACCAATAAGATTTGAGTAAGTAGTTTTCTGATGTCACTCTATCCCAGGATTTTTAAGAGAAAGAGATGAGCAGATGATCAAGGTGGAGATTCATGAAAAAAATAAAGCAAGGAGTTGTTTTAATTTCATTTCTCAGTAAAAAATTATAAAAGTTTTAAAAATATTTAAAGTTTTAAATGTCAAAAATAATGTTTTAAAACCTATTTAAGAATATAAAATATATTATATTAATCATTAACATCATGGAATGAATGTAAACCAGTTTTTTTATTGTAACATAATTGCAGACCTGATCATCTACTTATAACTAAAATGATATTTTAAAAAGGTCAAAAAGAAAAGCTAAAGTTATTGTTTTTATTTGGGATAACCATGAGAAAAAAGAGGCAACTACATTTCTTCAAAGAAAGATATATCTGCATTTACGTAAGAAAGCATTTGTTTATTTATGTCAAATTAAATAATATTATTAGTCATATATTAAAAATGAGAACAATTCTAAAATTCCTAGAAATGAATTTTTAAAATTTGTAAAAGTCTTTTATTGTATTTTAAAAATAATGTTTTAATTGAAAATGATAATGTTAATTAAAATTAATATTCTGTTTGAATTGAAGACATGACATGATAAATAACTTGAAAAATTTTGAAGAAAAAATGTTTAGCATATATTTAATAATGAATAAAAAAGAGGACAGATAAAAGATGAATTAATATTTCTCATATTTTAGTAGAAAGTGAAATCATATTATATTATTATAAGAAAGGAACAGTTAAAAGGGGAAAGATAATCAAAAAAGTCTGTTTAACTTTTTAACAGTAGATGACAGTCATGAAGATGATACACTATAATATTGAGAGTTGAATGAATTTATTTAGGTACTTACAATTGCAGATCACTTTCAAGTGAAAGAAGATTACAAGAATTAAAAGAACTCTCTTATATTAAATGAAACATTATTGGACTTTGTGATGTTAGAAGAAAAGGTGAAGAGACAATTGATTTAAAAAATGGACATGTACTCTACTATAAAGGCACAAATATTGGAAGTACAAGTGGAATAAGATTCATTATAAACAAAAATTGGAAGAATAACATTGTGGAGATTGATAGTGTAGCAGATAAAATGGAAAGATTAATTATTCAACTTAATAGCAGATACCAAATGTAGATAATTCAAATTTTATGCCCCAACTATTTGTCATAGTGATGAAATACTAGAAGATTTTTATATGAATGTACAAAAGGCTTTTGATCAGTAAACAACATTTTAAAATTGTTTTGGAAGACTTTAATGCTAGAATTGGTAAACAAATAAAAGATGAAAGTGCTGCAAGTAATTTTGGTTATGGTAATAGAAATGAGAGAGGACATAGACTTGTGGAGTTTGCAGAAAAAAAACTTTATATTATGAATCATTTTTTTAAGAAAAATGTTAAAAGGAAATGGATATGAAAGCATCTAAATGAAAGTACAGCAGAATTTGATTATATTTTGACTAATAGAAAATATATATTTCAAGATTGTAATGTTTTTAATAAATTTAACACAGGAAGTGATCATTGATTAGTAAGATGTAAGATATGTGTAAATGCAAAAGTAGAGAGATAAAAATTATTATGAAAAATAATATTTACAGTTGATATTTCTAATCTTCTGAAACATTCTAATGAATCTAAATTAGAACTTGCAAATCAGTTTTAAGTATTAGTAGATTTTGAACATGATTCAGATTTCAATATAATTAATAAGAAAATAACTGATACACTTTTAAAAACTGCAACAAAGATAACTGGTAGGAAAAAGCAACAATTGACCAATAAAGTTTTTGCTGAGACTAGAGACCTTATTAAGAAAAGAACGAATATAAAAAATATACAAAAATGATGCATTTAAAAGGATTGAATATCTCAAATTTTGTAAAATGGTGCACAAAAGAGCTGATAATGATATAAGAACATATAATTATGAACTATCAAGGAAAGCTCTAGAAGAAAATAAAAGTCTCAAGAGTGTAAAACAACATTTTGGTATTGGTAAAAAATTTATATCTGCAATAAGAAAAAAAGATGGAACTATTACTAAAAAGAGAGATGTCATCATGAAATGGGTGGAAGACTTCTATTAAGAATTATATAGTAATAAAGAACAAGTACCTCCTACATCTATTATATCTTCTGAATTGCCCAGTATTTTAAATGAAGAAATGAGACATGCAATTAAATTTATGAAAAACGAAAAGCTCCAGATAATGGTGGAATAATAATTGATATATTGAAACAAGCAGGTGAAGAAATATAAATTTTTTTTAGCAAAGTTATATACCAATTGTCTAAATGATAAAGATGTACCAGTTGATTAGAAGAATGCAGTATTAATATTAATATTTTTAAAAGGTGATAAAGAAGATATTAGAAATCACAGACCTATCAGCCTTTTATCAGTTTTATACAAAATTTTAACTCATCTACAGAGAACATTGGATTTCCACCAACCAAGACAACAAGCTGGATTTAAAAGTTGTTTTAGTACAGTAGATCATATCCAAGTATTGAGAGAAGTTATAGAAAAAAACTAATGAATATGAGTTTCCATTATGCTTTGGAGTATAGATCCAGGATATTGTCATAATCTGAAGAATATTTATAAAAATGCAACAACAATTAGATTATATAATTGTACTAGGAAAATCAATATTAAGAAGGGTGTAAGACAGGGTGACTCCATATCTCCAAAACTTTTTACAGCAGTGCTGCAAGAAAGTAAAACTAAATGGAGATTATTTAAGTCATCTTTGCAGATGATGTAGATGTTTTTGCAAATATTCCTTTAGAGCTTCAGGAAATGTTGCAGCAGTTATCAGATGAAAGTAAGAAAGTAGGACTAAAGATAAATGTTAAAAAGTCTAAAGTAATGTTCAATGGATTTTCTCAAAAGATGAAAATAAAGATCAATTATGATGTGTTAGAAGGAGTTAACAACTACAAATACCTTGATCAAATTATTACCAGAGATGGAAACATAATGGATGAAATTAATCATAGAGTTAAACTTGGTTGGAGTGCGTTTGATAGAAATAACTTGATACTAAAAGGAAATATGCCTGTGTTTGAAAAGGAAGGTTTTTAATAAATGTGTTTTGCCAATTCTTACTTATGGATCTGAGATTTGGACACTTAATAGAAGAACAATACAGAGACTTCAGACCACTCAAAGAAGTATGGAGAGAATAAGAGAACAAACAGATGTTACTGACCTCATTGAAAAAATTAAAAGACTGAAGCGAAGTTGGGCTGGACATATTTTCCAGAAGAGATGATAATAGATGGACAATTGAAATCTTAAACTGGATTCCAAAAGATTGTAAAAGACCCAGAAAGAACCTACATGTGAGATGGATGGATGAAATAAGAAAAGTGTGCAGGGGTGATGTGGAGAGGAGTAGAGAGGCCTTCACCCTGCAATGAACTGGTTATGGTTGAAAATGATGATGATGATGATATTTACAAAACAGCTATTGTATAGATGAGTAGGGAAAACTTGTTTTATCCCCATGACAATCAATGTAGTAATTTATTTCTGGACAGATCAAAAACACTTTTAATAATAATGTCATAATGCTATCAAGTTGTTATATGTATTATATTTGTTTAAGTAATGTATAAGATTTGTTTCAAATTGTAAATAAAAATATATTTGCAAATTTCTATGTTTTGAAAAGTGATAATTTTGGAGTAAAATGATTAAAATTATTTTGATAGGTATGTAGATAAGAGGAAAAATGAATAACATTATTTAATTAATTTTATAATAAAATAACGTATACATATAAGAAAAGCAATAATAAGATTAGATAGATTCAATTAAATTATTTTAAAAAATCAAATAGTTAGCGACTTAATACATGAATGGTGAAAGCGCTATTGTAGATTTGAAGAAAGTCTTTTAAAGTCATTAGCTTTAGCAGTTTCTAATCTCAGATTGTAAATGATTTAATATACTTTTACAACAGTATTGCTTTATGTGATTTTAGTGCAGTAGTAAAATCAAGAGCTAAAAAATGTTGAATTGATTCTCACTTTGATACTCAAATGTCACTTTCCAAAAAATTTACCAAATGATTAATTTTCTTTATAATGCTACACTAAATATTAAATTTATAATGGATAATTTAAACGTAAGATAGCTAAGTGAAGAAGGCTTATGTTTTATTTATAAGGGTTTTTTTTTATTGTAAAAAAAGGCAAATTACATTTTTGATGCATTTGATTTGGATTTACTTTAATACAATTGTTTATTAATGCACTTTAAAAACTTCCTACATCATACTTTATTTTTTTAAACGAGAAATTCAAAATAAGTTCTTCAAATTATAAATCTACTATATATTTGATTATAGTGTCAGTTTCATATAAATTTAGTACCTACTATTCTATAGTACAATCAAATTAAAGTTAAGCTGGGATTAATAGCATTGTAGTAAATGCAGTTCCAACTTTTTTATGGAATGTGTTTTGTTAATCTTTAAAAGTATATGGTGTTAATGATTATTGATTTACACAGAAGAAAACTCTCCATATAGTAGTGTCATTCAGTGCGATCTAGAGTAATCAATGGATGCAGAAAGGTGTGTGCACAAAATCCTTATCTAATGCCTACTCAGCCAATATCCCAAGACTAGTTTCTAGCTTGTGGCTTTCATCAGTGAGGAGCCTTGGATCTGAGAGCACTGCACCTAGATCTTAGGATCTAATTGCAACCCTCCAGCATCTATCTTTTACCTTATTAGCTGACTATAAAACTTTGATCCAAAATAAAAACACAAAAATGTTTTCAATTAGTCATATAGATCTGAATTCAGTTCAGCATCCATACTTTTTGGTGTCTTTGATTCTTTAATAACCACAGTCACCATAATCCTATTGATCAGGATTGGTAATAAACCATTAAACATAACATGATCACCCATTCTTTATGCTTACACAGAGGCAAAACTCTCCATACAATAGTGCCAATAGGATTGTGGTGACTGTGGTTATTAAAGAACCAAAGACACCAAAAAGTATGGATGCTGAACTGAGTTCAAATTTATATGATTATGCAAGCCAATGAGCTTGAATTGAAAACATTATTGTGTTTTCATTTTAGACTCAAAAGATTTATAGTTAGCTAATAAGTTAAAAGATGACAGCTGGAAGCTTGCATTAGATTCTAAGATCTAGGTGCAGTGCTCTCAGATCCAAGGTTCCTCGCTGATGAAAGCCACAAGCTAGAAACTAGTGTGGAGGTATTGGATGAGTAGGCACTAGATAGGGATTTTATGCACAAAACTTCTTCCATCCATTAGATTATTCTTGCTTGCACTGAGTGGTCCTACTATATGGAGAGTTTTGTCACTGTGTAAACAGTTTGTATAAGCATAAAGAATGATGTTCAAATGATTATTGATCTGTTATTGCACGTTTTCATTTGTTAGGATTGGATGAGATAGTTTTGATTGTAATCTATGCTTTTTTATATTTATGCTTTATTCTTAAATAACAAATCAATAGATGTAATAATAAAATAAAACAAATATTTGTACTCTTGTTAATAAATTTTAATTTTTCTAAATGTAGAGATAAATTTCTGTTATAATCTATCTTTTTACTGAATTTTACTGATAAAACATAAACTTATAATTGACAGTTTAAAGAAATGATTATTTTGATTTTGCTGTTAATGAGATGGTGAGCTAGATTTTTGTGAAAGGCATGTAAAAGAAAAATATTACAGAATTTATTCTAATTAAATCTTCTTCATATATAATCTTTAATCCTTTCTTTAGAAATTATCTGACTCTTTTTATAATGAACCAGATGTTAAAGTATTAATATTTTTCTGTAACTTTTTGGTATGCTTTGGAGACTGTGCTAGATATTACATTATACCATCACCATGCAATGTAAACAGTAAAACAAATAGTTTATCAGGAATTTTTTTGTATATTCTTAAAAATTTAAATTAATATCTTAGGATGGTGGATAATCAGGAAGTAACATGAAGATCTTAATTTTCTGACCATTACAAAAGCTTTTAAAAAATTCTAAGTTTAACTATTATTATCAATGAATCTTTGCAGATAATTGTAAGTGTAAAATAATCATGATAAAACTCCATAAGTAGTAATACATTTCAGTGTACTTTTAAAGTATATTTTGACCAATTTTAGTGTCAATCAATTAATACAATTTTTTATCTTTTACAGTAGTTAAATTATTACGATAAATTCATTTAGTTCAAAGTGTGATGGTTTATAACTTATTATTGTCACATTTTCAAAGTATGATTCCTAGGCTCTTAGTTATGTCTGTCAACCAGATCTAACTTTCACTATGCATGAATGATTTTAATATGTTTATTTTATTTATTATTTGTGAACAAGATATTTAGGCTTAGTGTGAATATTTAAGCTTTTTTAATTTATGAATCTTGCACCAAATTATAATTTTTCATTCTTTTGTCTTAATTTTTGGTAACTTTATTAAACTTTTCCAAAGACATAAAAGAATGTCAATTTTAATGTTGATTTCAGTGATGTTTCTAAAGATGTAAGCTAATAGTCTAGATATGGTGTTATTTATAAACATCGAGATAAAAAGATTCAGTTAATTTTTGTTTAAGATAAGTAGAAGTCTTAAAATGGAATAATTTAATGTGCACCATAATAATCAGCAACAGCAATGGTCACTTATAAATGAATATGGATATTCCATTTCCAAGAGAAAAAGACAAAACAAAATAATAAATCATTAGAGTTGAGTTTAGCAATGACTTTGCAAACCAATCTATGAATGAAATATAAACTCATATAAAATACACTAATTCATTATTCCGTTGTTGTTGTTTTTTGCAATGCTGTATTTTAACTTTTTTGGCAGAAAGATTTCCTTCTGAAATACTTCAATACTATGTCCAATTGTGGCTCTCCAATGTATCCTATTCTTTATCATATCTTCCCAATAAAACATAAAATTGCACTTTTTAAAAAGATTTAGAGATATCTTTATAATATGCATTAGGTGTATCCTATAAAATCTTTGCTCAAGATCAACATAAAACATTCCCTTAGAAAGATTTGTTGTTTATTCATATCACATGTCCAATCAAATGAATTCTTTAGCATCCTATCCAGCAAATTGAAAAACATGTTTACTGCACTTACCAGTTTGCTATTGTATTTTTAATTTTTTGCATAGTATTATAAAATGAAACACTTCTAATGCCTTTATATTATATTGATAACATTATTTGACTGTGATAAAACACCTTATCTTTTTGACTGTTAAAAACAGCAGCATATTGGGTCTTTGTTACATCATAATATGTAAATCATACACATAAAGTTTCATTATATGAAATATATATATATATATATATATATATATATATATATATATATATATATATATATATATATATATATATATATATATATATATATATAATATAAAAAAGAACCATAGTTCAAGAAAAAATCTGTTGTCTCCTTTTAAAATGATCCTGTACTATTTTCTTTGTTTGTTTGTTGTTTAAAGTTTTTTTTATATGAATAAAAATTAATAATATGCAGGCAACAGTATTTTTTTGATATGTTTTCAGTTATTAAAAAGGTTTCATAATATCTGAAAGAAGTCTGCTTATGGTTTATTGATTACAACAAATTCTTTCATTCATTTATTATGCTAAATTATAAAATATTCTTTAAAATGATTATATTTGAGCTTTTTTTTTTCAATCTGCATAGTAAAATATAAATAGGGAAATCAGATTTGATGACAAATATTCGAGAATAAAAGAAAAAATAGTATTGTAAAAGACCCAGAAAGAGACCACGTGTGAGATTGATGGATGGATGAAATAAGAAAGTGTGCAGGGCGATGTGGAGAAAAGAAGCTAAAGATTGCAGAAGATGGATTGAACTTGGAGAGACCTTCATCCTGCAGTGAATTGATAATGGTTGATAATGATGATGATGGAATAATAACCTAAGATATTCTACTGACCACTTTCATAATCAAAATAGAAATATAGTTTAAAATATTTAAATAAAGAAATATTTTTAAAAATGTAAACATAAACTATGACCATGTATTATGAGAACAAAGTCTATAGCAACTGTGAAAAAATGTGACTTTAAAGTTGGTAGGGATGATTAGACAAATCATTGATGTTTTTACCAACTTTGGATCATTCTTTCATAACAAAAAAATCACAGTCAAGATTTGCAAAAGACTGATGCTGCACAGAACTGGAATAAAAAGATGAAAAAGACTTTTATAGATACAGATGCATATTTTTAAAAAATTCAAGATCAGATTTGTTTAAGCTAAGTAGTTTCTGTAATCTTATATGATGGTTATATAAAAAAAAAAAAAAAGACAGCAAAATATATTTTCGTGAATATCATAAATAACATGGAAACTTGACAAATGAATATTTGATTAAATTGGTTATAAACCTTTGTTGGAATTATAAATAATCAGGCTGAAAATATTTAAATATTTGATCATATTATGAAACTGTCTAACTCATTAACAAAGTAGATAGTTCTAAGAAATATTGATCATGTAAAAAAGAATGGACATTCATCTTTGTAGCAATAAATATACCAAGAAGAATTATGAAAAACCTAAATAAATAATAGGATCTCTATGTATGCTTGCTGTTCATCATATAATTAACTGGTTTTATCATTGATTTTTTTATACATTTAATATTTATTATTATTAATCAGATTATCAGAAGATCAGTTTTTAAAATTATATTTTAACAGCAAAACTGTTGATTCAATTAACCAAACTGATATCTTTTTATTCAACTCAGTTGATAATCACTTTAGAATCTTTAGCTTCGAGGAATATCTTTCTTTTTTTTCAAGGCAATTGTTATCCATTGATTATTGTTCTAATATAGATTAACAATGATTAATCTATATTTTTTGACTTATCATACATTTTTAGATATTGTTTGAGTAAATTTGCATTTGAATGAAAACTTAATAATCACACTTCTGAGTTAATTTATTAAATTTATATTTGATCATAATATATATTAAAAAATATTTTATAATAAAAGTATGTACTTAATATCAAGTAGTATATTTTAACTTCTTTTATGCTTGCAAGGAATAAATCAAATCTGGCTATTCTTTTATAATAAATGTTGTTTTGAGTTTCATCTTTTCTTTTCTAACAATTATTAATAAAGTTTATATTCTTTTTATTTTTATTTTTTTTTTTTTTAGTATTGCCTTTTAGTTATTTTTCCCTGTGTTGTTTTTTTTTTTTTTTCATTCGCTTTATTTTTTATAATAAGCAATGCTGATGTAGGATTATGTAGAATTAAGTTAATTGCAGTTGTGTTTATTCACAAAACATTACTTCAAACCCATGAAAAAAAAGTATTTATAACTACTCCTTTATATCATCTTAAAAATAATATGTAATTTTTTAAATTTAATATTGATTTGAAAGCATCTAACAAAAATAATTTATATTTTGTTTATTAGACTAGAACTTTTTAAATTTAGCTTTCAAAAAAAAGTCATCAAACAATTGATATGCATAGTAATTACAATTTTTTAAACAATAATTGGTGGTTTAAAAATAATACAGTAATTCTAAAAAATATTTAATCATGCTTGAATTGATTCAGAGATTTGAAAATTTCTGTATAAATATTTTAAAAAGTAATTATTTAAAATTCTGCAGTCTAAGATCATAAAGTAAAATCAATGATGCGTACACATATACAAGTTAAAATAATATTTTCAAATATTACTTCATATTTAAATATATGTATATTGTCTATACCAAACTTAAGGTGATTATAAGAGACTTGAACTCGGACTTTCAAGCTCCCTATATTTATCCAATGCATCATATTATACAACTGATATACATGACCACATACATGTGAAAAAGATAAATGGAGATCTTTTTTACATATGTGTGATCATGTGTATTGGTTGTGTAAGATGGATTGGATAGATATAGGGAGCTTGAAAGTCTGAGTTCAAGTTCCTTACTTTGTAAATTATACATACACAATTCAAAGTAATAGTATTTGCAAATATTACTCCAATGTCATACGTTTAGGCTATTAAGAGTTCATGTTAAGCACATTGTACGTTCCATACATTTATATTTTAAAAATGAATATATATCTTTATTTCCATCTTATAGTACACCCATTATAACATAAATAAGCAAACTTCTAGTCATTGCAAAGACTGATAGGTTTAGATAAAGTTTATTATGCCTCACATTTGGGGGAGATATGGGTTAGAAAAATTACAATGCATTCAGTTAATTAGCCAGTGAAACTTTTTATCCCAAGGTCTCAACTCAAGATTTCTATTTTGTTAAACTACCATTTTCTTAATGCTGATTTACTTTGCATTTTTACATACTCAGACTTATTTGTTTACAATAGTTCCTTTGTAAAAAAAAATAATAATAATTTTATCAAAAAAAAATAGTTCCTTTGTATGCATACCATTTGATTTTGAGTCTTGTCATAGATATCAAAATTCACAGAAATTGCAAACTTATATATATTTACATTATTACCCTGCATATTTATAGTACAAATTTTAATATAAATTTATTTTAAAAAAATACATAGATAAATTATATTTAAAAAATTTAATTTTTTAGTTCATAGTGCAACTAACTGTTAGTTGATTTTGAAATGTCAAAAGAAAATAGCATTTTCATGAAAATACAATAATTTTTTTTACAATAAAAACATTTAAAAAAATGAAATTCTTTACTTTCTTTTTATAAAAGATAACACAAAAGAACAAGCAGAAACAGTTAAAGTCTAAAAATCGTTATCCTCTTTTTTGTGGAGAAATGTAAAAGACAAATTATTATATTAATTCGAGTGGGTAAAATAATTTGTTTTCTTGGAAATCACAAATTCTAACTATAATATCAAATCTAAAAAAATTAAGAATGTTTGTAGTGATAAAATACTATCTGACTGTGACAATTGAAATCTTGGATGTAAAAATCTTATATTTAGGAGAACTCTTGTATATATAAAGAATATTACTGGATGTTCTGGGAAACAGCAATCATTATTAATCTTCGTGCGTTTTGTTATCATTGGGTTTGCTGAAATATAGAATAATTCAATTTCAATTAAAAATATATAACATAATATTTACAGTTATCTTGTTTACAAATTATAAGAAAAATCAATAGTCTACTGAGTACATAAATTAAATATATTTATATTTAATAAATCTAATGAGGAACTATGGATTATTTTTCGTTGCTAAGGTCTATATGACCAACTGTCTTTTCTTTCCAGTGAGACACTAGATATATTTCAAAAAATTGCTGTGAAATTCAGACTGTGACATTGTGCCTTTATCTTTTTTGATAGTAATTGGAGGCAAGTTGGAATTCTATATCGACTGCTCTTATTTATGCCTATGTAGATAATACAAAAAGTACCTTGTTTCATAATCCCAATGTGCAAAATCTACTACAAGGGAAAGCCTCTCTTAACAACTCACTCCCTCATCATAAAGGATCAGTAAAGAAAAGATTATAAGATATAAATTAAATTCTAGTATCATCATCATCAACCATTATCAATCCACTGCAGGATGAAGGTCTCTCCAAGTTCAATCCATCTCCGATCTTTAGCTTCTCTTCTCCACATCACCTCTGCACACTTTCTTATTTCATTCATTCATCTAACATGTGGACTGTTTCTGGATCTTTCACAATCTCTTGGAATCCAGTTTAATATTTCAATTGTCCATCTATTATCATCTCTTCTAGCAATATGTCCAGCCCAACTCCACTTCAATCTTTTAATTTTTTCAGTGAGGTCAGTAACACCTTTGTTCTCTTACCCATACATTGCATTTTTGATCTCTTTTTGTTACTCCCAACATGCATCTATCCATACTTCTTTGAGTGGTCTGAAGTCTCTGTATTGCTCTTCTATTAAGTGTCCAAGTCTCAGATCCATAAGTAAGAACTGGTAAAACACATTTGTTAAAAACCTTCCTTTTCAAACACATAGGCATAGCACTCCACCCAAGTTTAATTCTATGATTAATTTCATCCATTATGTTTCCATCCATATTAATAATCTGATCAAGGTATTTGTAACTGTTAACTTCTTCTAACTCATCATAATCAATCTTTATTTTCATATTTAGAGAAAAATGGTTAAACATTACTTTAGTTGTTTTAACATTTACCTTTAGTCCTACTTTCCTACTTTTATCTGATAACTCCTGCAACATTTCCTGCAGCTCTAAAGCATTATTTGCAAAAACAACTACATCATCTGCAAAATCTAAATGACTTAAATAATCTCCATTTACTTTCACTTCTTTAGCTTCCCATTTTAACCACAAAATACTTCTTGCAGCACTGCTGTAAAAAGTTTTGGAGATATGGAGTCACTAAATAAAACAATAAATAAATAAATAAAGCACAAAGCTTGCACTTTTTAATTCTAAAGTTTTTTATATTTATTTTAGATAAGTTCCTATTATTTTTTAACTTAAGAGATATTTGTATGTTTATCTTTATGCAAATTGATGATTGAAATATATTCTCAGATCAACATTATGGACAAAATAATATATTTTATTTACAGCAATGAGCCAAGTAATTTCAGTAAATGAACCAGATTTGTTCCAGAGTTTATATGATATATATCTTTTTTTATTATTTATATTTATTTTGCTTTAGTTTCAGTAATAAAACATTTCAAATTGCATTGGAGAAACTATCATAAGTTTTTATATAGATGATGGTTAACATAAAACAGTGAACAAATGATGCTCAGTTATTTCAGAAAAATATTATTTATATAATCATCATGAATCAATGTCAACTTGCTGTACCTTGTAAAACTTTAATCACATCCACACACATAAATATATGTACATATACACTCAAGCATGTACATATTTTGAAAATAATTTTGGTTATGGCTATAAGTACTTTAACATTCTTTACCTTGATCAATATATGTGTATATAAATATATAATTGTATATATTAATTGCTATTGTTATATCCAAACAAACTCCATTTTTTGCCCAAATATTCTGAAATACTACATTAATTCAAACAATGTGTTCTTTGGGATATCATTGTTTTGATCATTTCACTGCAACAAGAAATACTTAAATATAACGTTTTCACTGGGATGCAGATGTTTGCTGACAAACTTAATTGTTAGATCCATTTAAAAAAATTACTGAAATGAATTTTTATTGGAATCAAAAATATTCAATAGATATTTGTAATTTACAACTTTTAAATGTGTATTATGAACTTTCATATACTGAAATAACTTTTTTTATAATTTGTTTATAATTCTGCTCATCTTCTAGAATGGTTTTAATACAAAAACTATTTATCACATTCTCTTATATCATTTTTTGCAATCAGGATGGTGTTAAAATAGATGTAAGGGCATATTTGTTATATCTGTAATACTAATACAATAAATATTCATTTGCTTGTGAGTAATTTTGAAAAGTGTTTGTTTTTCTATGTATATTTCATATCAGGAAATTTTAGAAAGCTAGAAGTAGAAATCATATCAAAATGTAAATCAGAAAATAATTCTATTCTGCTGAATTGTTAGAATTATTTCCATTCTCTCGTTAATTTAACAAGTAAAACTTTTATCAAATATAATTTGTTTATTAAAGTGTAATATTTTACCGAGACAAATTTAATTTATTTGTTTGGTAAAAAGTAATTTTAATTAAATAAATATTGTAAGTTAGTTAATTAACATTTTTTGCCACCTTGTGACTCAGCTTATTTCTTTCCTTTTTTTATATATTTGAAGTGAAATTAATTAATTAATTTAACTATTTTTTATTGTTTTCATTATTTTAATCATAAAGTAAATTTATTGAAATAAAGAATTATGAAATTGCATTATAATTTAAAATTTAGTTTATTATGTGACACTGTTTTTATAATTAGTTAAATGTTTTCTATGATGAAAAAAAAATTTTTAATATTTTATTTTATTTTTTTACTTTATACACATATACAGAAAAATAAACATATTAGATGTTTTCTTTAAATAAAGCATCTTTTTGTTTATCTACAAATGATAATTTTCTCTTCATCAATTCTCTCCAGTTTTATCTATACCTTGCAAGAATTCTAACTAAATGCAAGCATAATTTACACCATTTTTGAATGCAATCTATTTGTATTCTAAAGGATCATCCTATTTCTCTATATCTTGTATAATAACAAAATTGGAGTAAATGGAAAGCTTTGTTTTCATAACTTTCTAAAGAAAATTTCTCTTTAATGAATATATCCATATTCAAGTTCACTTAGTAGTTTATATCAAAAACTATACATTCGTAATACTAGAAAACTAATCAAATGTAAACATTAGTGGAGAAAACTGGATTTTATAATTCTTCAATTATAATAATAACTATCCTTGGAAGTAGATGAGAAAATCATATGATATTGTTGTTGTTACTGCTTCAGTTCTGTAAATAATTTTCTAATAGATCATTTTAATTCTTTATTAACAACCTATAGTAAAATTGATGTATATAAAACTACACTAAAGAAATATTTTGTTCGTTCAGCATTGCTAACAAACAAATTATAACCCAGCATTGTATCATCCATATTTTATTTATATTTTTTAATATGTTCACTTATTAGTGACTTCTGTTTGCTTTTAATAAAATCTAAAATTTTCTTATTTTAATCACCATTGTACAAAACTTTTATAAAATTGCTTTTAGCAAACTAATAGTTATCAAGCAATTAAATGTCACACTTTCTATTTAAATGTCAAAAAAGTTCATTATTTTTTTAATTTTCTAATCACTGATGCAATATTTATTCTAAAATTTTTAATCCTATTGTATTTCATTAATATGATATACATTTTTATCCATTTATTACATCATACTTAATAAGAATGTTTGTGAAGCAATTCTATGATTGGAAAAACAAGTGGCAAATCTATTAAAAACTTCTTGCTTATTTATGCCAATAATATTTCTGCTTATTAATTCCAGATCATCAATTATAATTCTAATGTTGAGTATATTATATAACTAGCAGTTCAGTCATTCTAAACAGTTATCATTTGATGTCCCAGAAAATAGCATTCCTAAAGGATTGACATAAACTCATAACTTTTAGAAAGCTATTTTCAGTTTACATTGTTAAATTAATTCCAGATTAATACCCTTTCCTAATTAGTATTCCCTTCATCCAGATTTTTTAGTTAAAATGGCAGTCAAAAAATATTTTTCTAAAAATCAGTAAAATTAGTTAATTTAAAAAATTTTTACTTTAATTATTAAAATGTGTTCTAATTTAAAAAAATTGAAATGAATGAAAGATATTTATAAAAATACAAAATTTTGCAGTAAGGATTTTAATTCTATGAGTTTATATCTTTCAACTATTTAATTTTTATATATCTATCAATGATTATGGCATTGTATTATTCTCACAGAAATAGAAAAGTCTCTTAGTAAGTATAAGAAAATTATAAAAATATCTTTCATAGATTAATATCTTATTTCTGCTCTCTAAAAAAAATAGTAAGTTCAAAAGAGAAACTTTATACTTACTTGCAAAATTAAGACACTGCATAATAATGATTATTTTTTTCATATATAGAAATAAATTTAGGAATGTTAGTAATATTTCCTATAACAATACATAAATGTATATTCAGCAGAGTTTGTTTGCTCCAAACACCAATCATGAATGTGGTTATTCTTAACATAAGGCATCTACATCTTAGTAGTAGTAAATATGTTTTAACAAGATTTGTCAGAAACTATTTTAAAGCTCACAATTTGTTTTAAAATTTGGAATCGTTCCAAGAGAAGTGAAATAATTAAAAACAAGCAATAAAGACAAACTCATTCATTATTAAGTCAGAAAATCATATTGCAAGAACTAATATTAATTTCAAAAATAATGTTTTCTGAGATCCTAAGATCTAGGTGCAGTGCTCTCAGATCCAAGGCTCCTCACTGATGAAGGCTACAAGCCAGAAACTAGTCTGGAGATATTGAATGAGTAGGCACTAGATAGGGATTTTATGCACAAGGCTTCTGGCATCCATTGATTACCTTGGTTGACACTGAGTGACACTACTGTATGGAGAATTTTGCCTGTTTAAACATTGTTAGAAATATTGGCAAGAAATAAATTATAATATTTTTTTCTGGAAATTTGACAAATTAATCAATGAATATTGTATATTAAATTTTAAATAAAAAAAATGTCCACATTTCTAGCAATTATGCATTTATGATGACTGTCCAAATTTAATTTTTTTTTCTGAAAATTTGGAAAATTAATCAATAAATACTGTATATTAAATTTTAAATAAAATTTTTTTCCACATTTCTGGCAATTATGCATTTGTGGCGACTGTCCAAATTTTAAAAATCATAAAAAGTTGATTAAAACTCATTTTATAGTAAAATGTGTATTAATTGATCACGTTTATTTGTGCATTTGAGTAAAATTGCTGTTATTGATTTAACAGTAAATGAAAATGGTTGTAATATTTTTTGTATTATATGTAGAATAATTTATATGTGCATGTAAACATATTAACATATAAGTGAATGGTTTGAAAGATAATAAATTTTATAAAAATACTGGTGCCCTATATTTGAAAATGTATGAATATAAAAACAGTATGTGTAGAAAGACGTTTATGCTTATTATTGCACCGGTGTATGAATCTCAATAGGACAAAAATAAAAAAAGATTGATTTGAAAAATATTGAGCTAAATAAAATATAATTTATAGTTAGTTACATAAAATGTCATGTGACATTTTAGCATTAAATTAAGAAAGTAAGTCTAGCAGTTGCATTTAACAACTGAAGTTGTTGTTGTTGTTTACTTTGCTCAGCTGATAACTATGCATAGTAATCTTCTAACTTCGAATCCATTATTCTGTCACTAAATTAAATTGCACAGTATATTGAATTATGAATAATAGGCAAAAAAGGAATTTTGCCGAGTTTTATGGCGGCCAAATTTATTTGTCATAATGCTTATTTAATTTATATATTTTAGCTAAAAAAATAGAAACAATTTTTAACATATTATGTCTAAAAATTCTTTTATTAAGTGTAGTTTATATATATATAATTTTCAAGGTATTTATAAATATATTCGAACACACATTGCTCACACAGACGTAAGTAATCAACTATTGTAAAATGGAAATAAATATAATTCATTAACTGTTTTTCTGCATATAAATAAATAATATTTAAATATGTTATTTAGTAACAAATATCTTGTATTTTATTATTTTATTATTTAAAAGTTTCTATGGGAAATGTCTTGTTATCCTCCATATATATATATAATAAAAAACAACACACAATTATTTCTCTATAAAGCTGTTTTAATATTTCAACCAGCAGACTGGTTTTCATCAGAAAGCACAGCAAAATGGCTATTTCCAAAATTTAAACACTAAAATATTACAAACATTTACATATCAGATAACAAAATTAATTCCTATAGGCAAAAAATCTTTATACAACAATTCTTATCAATCAACTGATAAATATCTTGTACTTTTTTAACATAAACAAAAAAAACAATAATTACATTCTGATGAAATACTTGTAAAACTTTACAAAACCAAATTAATTATTCTAATACGTGTATGTACAATACAAATAACTCTATAAGAATTACATAGCAAAAACCGACAAAACTTTGTACAAAAAACTACAAAAAAAAACTTTTTAAAACCATACATGTTGTTGTTTGTTGTTGTTATTGTTATTATTATTATTATATTTCAACAATATACTTTATTGGACAATAAGTAGGTTACATATGGTATCACCAGAAAAGATACACTGATAAAATAGATTTACAGATTGTACATGAGTTCATTTGTATAGTTACAATCAAAGGCATAGTCTTTGTTTATAGTTTTGGAATCTGAATCTTTATTATAGCCTTGATCTTTGCTTGATCAGAGACCAAGTGGCTGCATATATGTCTGGGGATGTGATCAATTTGTCCCTATTTTGTATCTGCATTAGCTTGTTTTGAAATGTTGAAGGGTGTCATCTAGTGTTTTTCCCAGTTAGAAACTTGCACCTGATGCACCACAGAGTATACAGTAGAAATGTTGCTGCTCTGATGGTGGGTATTGATTTGCCCTTGTAAGCCTCCATTAATTGTTCTATCCTGGTATTATTTTTCCTGTATATATTATGTATTATGTCTCTTATTTGATTTAGTCCTCTACAGTGGTCCATTAGGTGCTTCCATGTTTCTTCTGTTTCATGACATAATCCACAGAAAGGATCAATAGATATGTGCATCCTTCTGTGGAATAGAAAATTGGTAGTTGGTAGTGCATCTAGGTTCATTTTCAGAACAAAATCAAAAAATTTTGGTTCCAATTTCCATTTTTTATATTCTTTTATCATTTTCTTGTTGGTTATTCCTATTATTGGTGTTATTTTCTCCATTGTTGTTTGTGTGTATGAGATTGTATATTTCCCAGTATTTGTATTTTTGTATGTATTGATCTGGGATTTTCTTTTCTATTTTACATTGGTATATCATTAGTTCAATATATGAACCTTTGGGTGGTAGTCTGTCTGTGGGGATTATGAGGTTTCAGTTTGGGAAATTGATTGATTGTTGTGATTATTACATTTCTAAGTTTTTGCATGTGAAAGATGGTGATATCGTGTAGGCCCAGTCCACCTATATCTGTTGGTCTTCTAAATTTTTTTATGGAAATGGCCACTGTTTTTCTGGACCAAATAAGTTGATTGCACATTGAGTTTATCTTGGATTTGAATGCATTGGAAAAAGAAATTATTGGTATATAATATGCTATCTTAGTTGTGATTAATCTATTAATCAATTGTATTTTTGAATGTATTGATAGATATGCTTTTGCTAGGGATTTTGTAATGTTTTCAGTTTCTTCTTTCAACTTGTTCTGTATGTAGCATCTCATTCCCGTGGCTCCCATATAAAATGGAAACCCTAGGAATGGGCTTGGCTTTCCTTTGTATATGGATTCGCACTGCTTTCCTGTGTATATAGACCAGGCTGATGTTTTTGTTGTATTAATTTTAATCCTACATTCTATTGAATAATTATCAATTATCTTTTGTAGCTTAAATATCTGTTTTTTGGAAAGCAGGAAGACTGTGATATCATCCATGTAAGCTAGGGATGTCACTTGTTGCATTGTTGCTGGTATGTTGATCCCCTCAAATGTTTGATTGATTTTCTCAATGAGAGAGTTAATGTAGAAGGCAAACAGCAATGCACTAAGGGGGGACCCTTGTGATAGTGATTGAGTGAGGACAAAAGATGGTGAGTTTCTTCCATTAACCGTGATATGTATTTCATGGTTCAATAAGAGATTTGCTGTTATGTATAATAGCCTCCTAGGAATGTCTGTCTGTTTGAGCATCTGCAATAGGACTGGAATTTTTTACTGAGTCAAATGTCAATGCAATATCCATTTGCACCACCACTGGACTATATTTTTTTTTTCTCGGATAGTTAGCATTATAGCTTTAAATAGGAAAGCTGCCTGTAGCATTGATGAAGCTTTTTTTGCAAATTGTATTTTTGAGATGATGGATAATAGATATGGCTCTATCTTTTATTACCTTTTCTAAAAATTTTATTGGTAGAGGGCCCATTGAGATGGGTCTTAATTCATCTAGGGTGGGAGTACTTGGCTTCTTTTTGTTGTATGGAACTATTGCAATGGGATGTAAACCATCCTAAGTGCTTTAGCACAAATAATGGTATTCCAGGGGATCCAGGGTGGCATGAGTTGCTCATATTTGCCATTTTTTTAATGAAGATCTCTTCTTTGAATATGGGTTGGTCTTCGATTGTGCCAAACATTTGATTGCCATATTGAGTTGGTTGGTTTGCTTGCAATTTGTTTTTAAAGTATTTAAATATCGGCAGAATCATGTTATGCCCGGCAAAATTATCATTATTACATCAAATAGCTAATGGCACAGTGCCCATTTGATATATTTCCGTGTCCAAGTGTGTTGTTCTGTGATACAGATTTTACTTTTCTTGATTTTTAAATTATCTTTGAGAGCATCACAAGCCTTATCATAGGCCTATTTTAGTTTATATAAATATAGTGCTGTGTGTTTTGCATTGGCATAATTGCAGTTATTCTTCTGTGGAGTTGTTCAGTATATTCTAAAATTTTTGATGGTGGTGGCCTATTTTCTAACCAGGTGGTTGATGTTAAATGATAGTATGTTTATGAAAGCTTGATACTGTTGTATAGGGTCTAGATTCATTGGTTGAATTTTGTTTAACATTATATAGGATTCCGAAAACAGAAATTCAGTTGTAGTTGCAGGCAGTAAGATTCTGATTGTTCTTGTGAGTGGAAGTGTGGTTGTCTGTACATTATTCATGCTGATTGTGATCATTTGCCCAGAGTGATCAGAAAAGGTTGTTGGGGTAAGTTTAATCTTGATGAAATGATGCAATACCGGTGAATAAAAACATAGATCAATTAAAGATGCAAACCGGCCATTGTGAAATGATATTGCATCTTCTGGCAGGAAACCTTGGCCACTCATGTGGAACTGATAATCTGTGTATCCATTTCTTTGTGATTTCCTGGTAAGATGCATTATAGTCACCAACTAGAATTGCTGGGTTTACCTTGAATTTATGGTTGATATTATTGTCTCAATTTTTGTTTTTTGTATTGGCATGTAGATGAAGACTATATTGATTGTGATGATTTTGTGATAAAAGATAACAATTAGTAAGTGTGAATCTATATGAATTATTTTGAAAGTTATGAATGGGCAGATATTGGTAATTACTAGGCCAGTACCTGCCATGGGGGACATGGTATCCTTGGAGCATGCGCAGAACCCCTCAGCATTTAGATATCTGCTGGGATCTACTTTTGATGCTGCATATATCTCGGTTTCTAGCAGCCCTATAATGTGTGGCCTTGTCTCTTTGATCCAGTTTTTAATTTTGTACAATTTGGAGATCACATTTAATCCTCTAACATTAATTGCTGCTATTTTTATTATCATAATTATTTTGTTGGAGCATATTATTTTAATTGTTGTTGTTCATTGATAGCATCTCAGATGCATCTACATAGTCCAGCTCTATTTTTTCATCAGAAAGTTTGCCTGGTTGACAAAATAGGTTGTTTTGATCATTGTCTATTTCTTCAGTTTTTATTTTTTTTATACATCTATTCTTATTTGGTGGTTGACCTGGCTTTCTTTTTTTGTTCTACTTCTACTGATATATTTTGTGATGTATCTATAGTTATTTCTTCCATGATTTGTGTGCTAGTCTTGTTTATTATTCTTGATGTTTGCAATATATTACCCTCATTATTTATTTTGCTATTATTGAGTAACTGTGTTTCATTCATTGCTGTTTTGTTTTTGCTTTCTTTTTGTTTATCTAATTGTCGAGTCTCTTTGCATTGTGCTGGAGGTTTATTATTCACTATATTTGGTGCGTGGTCATCAATTTGTGAGTTTGTGCTTATTATCATATTTTGGGTGTTTGGTTGATCTGATTCCTGCACCCTCATTTGATTTTCTGAGTTTGATATATTTATATTATTAGATGGGTTTTTTTCTTTTTGTTTTTTTTTCTGTTTCTATGTCTATTTTTTTTTTCCTTATTGATATCTGTATATTCATTATTTTTTATATTTAGTAGTTCTTTATTCATCTTTCCTATCTTATTTATTGTCTGCTTAGTATTATTTTGTGGTCTGTCTAATAGCTTTGCTTCATCTTTCATGGTAGGTCTCAGCTCTGTTCCCTGCTCTGGTTTCTCTTGAGGCAGATCAGCTGAGGTTAAGTTGTTTTTATTGTTTGGGCAGTTTACAGCTAGATGCCCTCTGATTCCACAACCATAGCATTGTGGTCTCAGGCCTTTTATTTGCAGAGTCAAAATAGCTTCCTGGTCTATTATTTGGTTAGGGATGTTTTCAGGATTGATATTTTCATTTAACTTAATTTTAAAATGAAAGCTGTTGGTGTAGATTGGGATAGGTGTGTCTGTGTAGTAAATCGGTTTGATATATATAGGTTGACCAAATGGCTGTATTAATTTTGTAAAATCTTGCATATTATAGCCGAAGTAGGTATTTTTCAATGTTCCTGGGTAGTAATTTTGTAAATTTTTATCTACTATAATAAAAGCATAATTTTGTAGTACTTTAATTTTCTCTTGAAACTCTGCACTTTGCTTTTCGTTAAAGAAATCAACCGCTATATATCTACAATTTCGGGTGGTCTCCGATTGTTTGT
Source organism: Epiperipatus broadwayi (assembly GCA_028023455.1). Lineage (NCBI taxonomy): Eukaryota > Metazoa > Onychophora > Udeonychophora > Euonychophora > Peripatidae > Epiperipatus > Epiperipatus broadwayi. Next base: position 18,890,502 of record JAQFVV010006202.1, on the reverse strand, counting down.
ATCGCATGCCACATTCTTTTCTCATCTATTTCTTTATATAGGAGATCCCTTGGGAATTTATATAAAGTTAAATTTTTGTCAGTAACTGCTAATACTACAGATTTATTCGAAAAGAATTTATTAAATGTTTTAAATAATTTTTTAGGTATGGTTTCATTGAACTTTTGATTGATCTCTATCAAATCTTCTTTAGTCCACGTTTGGAATTCCAGTTCATTATAATTTTCATTGCCTTGGGTTAAATCGTCAATGTCATTTTTGTTAGTTCTTCTGAATCTTGTAGTTTGTGTTGGTTCTATTTTTTTTTTTTTTAAAGATAGATTTATTTTTATCACATTTGCATACGTTTTAGCATTTCCTGCATTGTTTGAATTTGTGCTAATTTCTCTTACATTAGATAATGTAAATTTTTTTCCTCCTGACGCCATGCCTGCTTTTTTGTTCTTAGTTTTATATAATAAAAGTAATTTTTTTTACCTTTTTGATAGAAAAAACTTCCTTATGTGCGTGTGTTTCCTTTCTTCCTTCTTGGTGAGTTATGTTCTATTTAAAATTTTATACTTTTTATTACTTTTTGCTGACTTTTTGGTAGCGCACGTAAAATTATATACTTCTTCGGTTAAATAACAGGACCGCATTTATTATTATTATTATTATTATTATTATTATTATTATTATTATTATTATTATTATTATTATTATTATTATTATTATATACCAAAACACCATAAAAATGTACTATTATATATATATATCAAAAAAACTATTTATATATTTCACTATATATATTTCTTATACACATATATATTTCTTATTAGTTTTATAAGTATTTTATAAGAACGTATTAAAATATACACTATGCAAATGGCAAACTTATCAACTTTCTAGTTAATAAAAGTTTTCATTATATCGATATTAACGCACACACAAACAAATCTGTAAATAACCTTAACAAACAGAATATTTCTAACATTACGATTAAATAACTTTTTTTATATATGTAAACTATGGTACTAGATTCCAATATATATATATATGAATGTTAACAGAGCACTACAAGTATGTTGATATCTAGATTATGGTTTTTGAATTATAATTTTTTTTGTAATTTTTTATATATGTATAGTAAATAAAAATATGCCATATATGACAATATTATTATTATGCACTTATGTAATAATTTCAAAAAGTTGAAAGTAATGATATTTTTGTATATGTATATACACCTGGGTCTCATTTTACGTGATAGATAGGTTCCTCAGAAAACGCGCAAACGAAATCGCACAAAAATAGACGTAACTTACATTGAAAAAGGGGGGTGCGGTCTGTGATTTTTCAAAATTCGCGTAAAAGCAAAGCACCAACGTAAAATTACTTTAAAATTCACGCAAAAAAATAAGGAAATAAAATATGACTAATAAAAAATTTCAAATTTGAAAAAAATTGATACAAGACAAACCTTTTTTAACTATAATATTTAATTTTATTCAAAATAATATATTTTTATGCATAATTTACAGTACAGTAATATACATTTTTTATACATGTTTTAATTATTATCGCTACTTGCCAAAAAACACGTTCATTTGCAAACTGGTAAAAATCAAATTCTCCCAAGAGGAAATACAACTAGCACCAAGTTCACTCTCATGTTGTGTTAATGGTTTTCTGTTGACAACATAATTAGTAATTAATCTTTGAGACGATGATTTTATTAATTGTTTATGAACTTAGACTTATGATAATAAAAAGACATTTATTCACCACTGCTGGGAAAAATGTAATTAAAACTAACAACTAAAAATTAAATTCTTATTTTTGTCTTTAATTTTCAATTCCGTTTAAAAATCAAATTTTGTTTTACATCACATTAATTTCAAGTCACTGTAAGTAATTTTTAAATTGTTAATTACAATTAAAAATCAGACTTTACTTTTTAATTGTCAAATTTAATTGTACCTACTGCTATTACTCACCTTTTAAAAATAAACTTGCGGACACTAAATGATTAATAATTGATTACGTTCTTTTTAAAAAAGCAAGAACAGAATGTGATTTAAAATGCAAAATTAACATGCACAATGTTTGAACAAATTTACATTATAATCTTGTAAAATTTAATGTGTGTATACATAAAATGTGGAAATCATGATTTTAATTTCATTATTGCATAAAATCTTACTATTATAAAGCACTGAAAATATTTAAATTACTAAGATGAAAGTCGAATTCCAATAATGTGCTATTACTTTCAATATAATGTAAGTGCATGAAATTTATTATTTAAAGTAATAGTGCATTATCGGAGTTCGACTTCCGGTGAAGCATGAATCGCGTAACTTCAAAATCGTGTTAAATAAGTCCGTGTAAAAAGAAACCCAGGTGTATTTTACTTTATTATTTATCTTATTATATTACTATAATAACACATCTTTATAACCATATAAGATTTATATATACCATGCGTAATATGATTAACCATATAAGATTTATAGATATCTTGCATAATATGAAATATATTAATTATAATATAATAATTTGAAAATAGTCATTTAAAATATGAAAATACATAGATATGGATCTCCATAATTTTCTGTATGTGTAAATATATTTACATTATCATCATCATCATCAACAACTATTATCAATCCATTGCAGGATGAAGGTCTATCCAAGTTCAATCCATCTTCTTTGATCTTTAGCTTCTCTTCTCCACATCATCCCTGCACACTTTCTTATTTCATCCATCCATCTCACATGTGGTCTCTTTTTGGGTCTTTTACAATCTTTTGGAATCCAGTTTAAGATTTCAATTGTCCATCTATTATCATCTCTTCTAGCAATATGTCCAGCCTAACTCTACTTCAGTCTTTTAATTTTTTTAATGAAGTCAGTAACATCTGTTTGTTCTATTATCCATATATTGCATTTTCGATCTCTTCTTGTTACTTCCCACATGCATCTCTCCATACTTCTTTGAGTGGTCTGAAGTCTCTGTATTGCTCTTTTATTAAGTGTCCAAGTCTCAGATCCATAAGTAAGAACTGGTAAAACACATTTATTAAATACCTTCCTTTTCAAACACATAGGCATATTTCCTTTTAGTATCAAGTTATTTCTACCAAAAGCACTCCAACCAAGTTTAATTCTATGATTCATTTCATCCATTAGGTTTCCATCTGTATTGATAATCTGACCAAGGTATTTGTAGCTGTTCACTTCTTCTAACTCATCATAATCAATGCATTGTATCATATAATTTTTATATCTTTGACTATCAAAGCATGTTCATCATATAGTTTATTATATTTTTATTATCATTTTCAAATTAGCTCAACCATTACCTCATCATATAAAACAATTTATTTTTCATCTTTTATATGTTATATATTTATATGCACATATTAGTTGACACAGTTATTTAAAATAACCTCACCAGCTATAACAAACATCTTCAAAAAGACAAATAGACATACATGTTGTTTAAACTGCAATTAGAAGCAAAAAAATATCATATAGCTTATGATGATATATTATTTTTAATACTCCAATTTTGCCACCTAATATGTACTAAAGTAACAAATAAATGTCAGTTGTACTGCTTGATAAGTTCTTATCCAGTGTTACCCTATCCATATTCCCAGACTAGTTTCTACTATATGATTTTTATCAATGAAGAGTTTTAAGTGGATCTTGTGCTTTTGGATTTTTTTAATCTTTTCCCTTTAGCTTCTATTTTTCTTTCCTTTTTTCCTACCAAGCTAACAGCTTAAAATTCTAAAATATATTTATATTATGAATTTAAATTTGCATAGTTATATGGGATCAGATATCAATTCAATTTCTAAATATTGTAGTGCGTTCAATTTTTTAATAATTATTGATTATATCTTTCTTGACCGGATTGTTATATAAGCCAAATTAAAACATCTAATTTCTGCTCACATATTATAAGTAGCACATCTATTTCTCTATTCCTATTCTACCTGTAGTATAAGTTGGAATAATCAGTCGAATCAGATAATACCATCTCCATTATCATCTATACGTTAAATAGTAGAATAGAGAAATAGATTTGCCATTTAAATCGCAATTCTGACGTCATTTAGTTGTTAAATGAACTAAAACAATTGCAACTCTTTTTTTTCCAATTTTTAATTTTCCTTCTTTGTAGTATTTCAATTTTTAATTATTATTATTTTAACTTAATTAAAATAAAAAATTGAAAGTAATAATTTTGCGCATATGATAACTTAAATAGAATATTTGATTAAAATTAAATGCCACTGTCCTAAATTTATATTCTGAAGTTAAAGTGTATTTCATTAAATTAAAAACTTTGAATTGACTGTTATTTTTTCGTCTCTCTTTTTCCTTTCATTGATAAATAAAATAAAATTATTAATTAAAATTTGATTTTTTTATTGTAATAATCTTTTTTGTGTGTGTTTTTTTTAAACGAATTTTTTTGCTTATTTAAATAAATTGATTTTAAAGTATTCTTGTTATATTTTTATTTTAGCTCTGAGCTATCTCAAATCTCGTAAACGTCTGTGGTATGTATTTGAGGAGAGCAGATGCCAATTATTGTATTATAAAAGCCAAGAAGATGCACAAGGGCGTCCTCCAATGGGATTTATTGATATTAAAAGAGCTGGGATTAGACTTTCTTCAGAAGAGTCAAATCAGTTTGTTATCCAGTAAGTATATTTATAAAAAATCATATTTTAAAAACTTGTATTATTTTAAAATACTATAACAAAGTTTTTAAATGTATTAAATAGCATATTATATTGAGTATTTTTAACAGTGGAACAGTATTCTTATTTGGCAACGGCATGACTGAAATGGTCTATACAGTTTTCTCTAATGATCAAATAAAAATCTTGACAGATGAAGATTTCCCCTCAAAATTTTAGTCTTTCAATTCCAATGCTAGAATATCACTTGTCTATTGGGAAACTAACGATTTTATTTGATGCATTTTTTTTAAAAAAAAAAAAACATATATGCTTTGTTATTTTTATTGTTGTACTTTTTATTTCTTTTTGCAAATCATTAATTAGCATATATATTTTGAAAATAATTAAATATCATATTATCAATTAATTACAGTATTTACATTTTAAAAGTTATTTATTAAAATTCTTCAATAATTGAAGTAAAGAGCATATAGTCTTTTTGTAATTATTAAAAACAATAATTTTTCAAATTTTAGTATTTAAAACATATCAATTTATCTTATGATTGCCATATGTCCAATTAATTTTATATTTTTTCCAGTAAATATTGTTATTTGTACTAAATGTTTCAAACATAAGGTATGATATATAGTGTGGCTTAATTTTAATTGAATTATTTTCTTTTAATATTTAGTCATTTGCCTATATTAAATAAGGCAACATGGTGGCCCTATTTAATAAAGTATATAGCGATGGTAATATGACTTATGCTAATGTTTCCAAACATCCGTTAAAGTCAAAAAATAATGGTACAGATGCCAACCAGCATCAGAATATAAATGAAAATCCTTGGCTGAGATTTGACAAAACTACTATGATTGGTTGCTTCTGAAAATAATGTAAGACATTCTATTTTTTGGACCAAAGAAATGCTACAAAACATTTCAGATAAATTCAGTTCAGTGGTAACTATAGAGCTTTTTAATTCCTTAAAATGATTTTTCACGATTGGTATCTTATATTAACAATCATAGGCCCTTCATGCTCACTATATAAATTTCTGAGAGAACTATTGTATGAAACTCTGAGAATAAACAATATATGGGATAGCATTTTACAAATAACCAATTACCCAAATTTCCAAGACATTGTTTTTTGACACAGACACAAAAGGCAAATCTTGGAAACTATGCACTTATTAAAGTAAATCAGCATTGAAAAATATTCTCACAGGAATACTTAAAACACACATCTAAACTATTCAACAAATGATTTTAAAAATTAATGGAACCCTTCAATAACATTTTGAGTTTACAATCAATTTATCTTAAAGACATACTGATAGTGATTTTTGGAAATAGCTATGAATTTAGAGTATTGCTGTATAATAATATCGATCCACATACTATACCTACACAAATTATTGATATATATTAGAGGTATTAAGCCTTGATGTTTCCAGTGTGTAATCACAGAAATTTAGCCATAAACTGTCCCAATGCAAAATATAAGGATTGTAACATGATTAATACACCCAGAGACCAATGCATTCTAAGTAAACCCCAATTTGATGTAGATATTACTGCCATAATGAAAATAATAACCTCAAAGAAAAACAAAATGAAAATTACACTACAAGTAATTCAACCATGTCCATTATCTAAACATAACATTAGCAAAGGTAAATGACAGCTTAATGATGTGTATGCCAAAATAATAATTACAAATAGTGAACTCAGTAAAAGAAAAGTGAGTCATTAACCTCATAACAAACTGATACCAAAGAAATAATATGCACTAGAAGAAACCAGAGACAATGAGGATACTTTTTCAAAGATAGGACACCCAAAAAAACTTTAAAAAACTATTTTAAATATGGATGATGACTTTGCAGACATCTCTGAAGATGACATAACAGACATGAAAATAGTAAGTACATCTCACAATAAAAACAAGATTAATCATGTAGCTCATATAGCATTGGTTTATACACATACTATTAATATAACACAATGATACATTTTAAAAATAGATCAGTTAAAATTACACTGAAAATTAAAGTTACAGATGTAGATTAAGCAGACATATAAGATAAAACTTAGAATAAGTATGCTAAATATTAGAGTATTAAATTCAATCCTTAAAAAGTTCCAAGTAGTAAAATGGCTAAACATTGTACAGCCACATATATGTGCCTTAGTGGAAACAAAAATATATAATACATCTCAGATAGATCTTTCTATTTATATTAACAAAGTGGGCTACTCAATTTTTTCAAGAATGTCTTCAACACCCTTAGAATTAACAGGAATGATTATTATGAAGCCATGTCCATTTAATTTATTTAAAATATTGTACATAGATAATCATTTACTAATACTTACAATGCATCATAAGACTATAAGCTTAAATACCATGTTTGTATATATTCATCCAAACCATAAAACTATGAATAGAATCATTCAAATAATAAACTCATTGTTTGCATCCTCATCACTTCCTATTTTGCTGATCAGAGATTTCAACATGAACATTATATATGTGTCCAAATGATTACATCTCATTAATAATTCATTAATGTGTGGTGAGGGGTTTCTACCAAATAATGCAGTCTCATTTAAAAATTCAAGATATCCACCACTGATTGACTTACTTCACCTTTACTACATCACTCACTTAAAATCCAAATCCTGTGCTATTCTCAGACTACTATACTGGTCAGAATTGTATTTTCATTTAACAAGGTTTAGAATCTAAGCAAAAGTTCCCTAAATCCATTCATGCCCGAGATATACAGGTCAGGAGCAATCATGAATTCTGCCCTATTTGCTCTTCTCTAAAACTATAACATTATGAACAACACTTCTGATGATAACAGATGAAATTTTATTCATTCCGGTCCCAGAAACACAGCAGAGAAACATGAGATCTACAGGGTAATTAGTATAAATAAATAATATTAAATCTTGGCTCAATCAAATATCTTATATGAAGGGAAAATCTATAATTTTAAATGAATTGCACACAGCTAGCATTGCAAAAGAAACATGAATTATAAAATAGTATCCATCCAGAATGAGCAAAAACAGAATAAGCCAGAGATAAATGTCCATTTAAAATAATCAGTTATAATTTCTAAATATTACTAACACTATTATAAAGATTAAATGGGATTCAATGAGTGAGATTCAGTAAGACACAAATGCATGAGTAATTATTAACATAATTTAATGAACATAAACAATTTAATTTACATTGGAAACATAGCACAGATTTCATGCGGTTATTGCTTTGCATATAGGCAAACTGATTTAGTATGCTAATGAGCTATAAATAATAATACATTAATGTTTTCAATGCTATGATCATTATTTTAAGTAATGATAAGGACATTTATAAATTCATCTCCAAAGAGAGGTTTACTCTTGATATGACAGTTAAATAATTTATCGTTCATGAGCATATCTGGGTCTGTACAAATGAGGAATGGGTTAGCCTAAATAAGCTTTACTGTGACAATCCTAAAATATTCAACTAATTATTAAATGAGTGGTTTACAAACATCACTGTGTCATGTCTTATAGTTAACATGAGAACTATACATAAAAAGAACTTGCAGTGCTGACCATAATGATAGCATTAAAAGTGGAGTTTATGTCCATCTTTGGACTAAAAGCTTTATCATATAAGAGTATAACAAGGCGGTATTCAAAGAGATGAGTAGTAAGGTTCCATAGTACATTTGCCAATGTTATCCAATGAAGAGCCTTAACAAATTAATGTTTGTCCTGAGATCGGAGCTACCAAATCTCATTCTCAGACAAGTTACATGAATAAAATCAAAGGACTTTTGGAGGAATAAATATGACAAAGCAAAATACAAAATCTTGAGAATGCTATCATAAGTAAGCAATGTGAATGTAGCTTAAGTCTTAAATGTTTTAATGTACTAATTTAAGCTTAAATAAAATAATAATATCATAGGTAACACCATGACAAAATATTAATCCACTCAGCAATGTACGTAAAATCTTAGCAAATTAGGATGTCAAATATAGAAGAGGGAAATATTATTTTCCTATTTAACAAGCCCCAAATATTCTTAAACGATAGTATATTAAAAGCAAGTTAATGCTCAATGGCGTGTAAGTAATAAGTAATTATTAAAATAGGTTAATAATCAAATTTATTTTAAGAACATAAAATGCATTTAAATCAATAGCATCAACAACAAAAAGTTTATCTTATCCCATAATATGACATTTTAAACAATTCGCCATTAAGCATATATTTCAAAATATTCAAACGAGCGAACTGCGTTCAATAAGAAATTTTATGTTTAACTATTTACATATTCCAAAAATATCGGAATGGTGGCTGAAATGATATAAGTTCATTAGATTGAAACATTAGCATACTAAAATTAATTTAATAAAATACATAGTTTAAAATAAGTTTTGCCGCATGAAAAGATAACTAAAGTGTGAAATTTTAAAGCTAGTGATAGATTTAAAATATAATTCTGTGCTAGCATTTTATAGAACAAGATTTTAAAACTTAAGAGATAAAATCACAAATTTAGCGATAATTAAGTTTATAGGCAATTACCAAATAAATAAAGATTACATTATGAGTACAATTAAAATTTAGGAAAGAAGTGAGAAATATAAAGAGTTCATTCTTCGGCAAAATGGATTACCTTTAAAAGTTATGGTGGCCATTTAGGATAATGTATACGAAGTTTAGATGTCAAGGCACTGTCAACAAAATAATGGTAGGCATCTTCCAATAGTTCTTTTACAGTTAAACAGAACAGTTCTCAAATAGTGATGGCATGGCAGGAAGGCAGGACAAAGGCGATCTAAGATCAGGGAAGGCAAATCTTTCCACTACTCACAAGTCATTCTGTTTTCACTTTCTAATTGAACACAAGAGAATGAGTGATTTGAGCTCATTTTGCACATTCTTTGCACATTCTTAGAACTTTTACTCCTCCTACACTTGAAATTTGGCAACATTGGAAGATGTAAACAAATATGTTCCAGAAATCATTATTTAAATGTATTTTTAAAATTGCAAATAACTTTAAGAATGTGATTTTTGTTAGTTTGACTTGAAATAGTTAAATGATAATGACATTTTTAAATTGTAATAATACTTTCTAGAATTTTCTGGCATTGCTTTAGCTTTACATTGATCGTATTCATTTTTATATCTATAATACATATACGCACATACACAATTATCTAAGTGAAGTGGATATAAAATATACTTAAGCTAAAATAATAATTCAACTGGTTACACATAACCATTTTGAATAAACAGGGTGGAAGTTATATGTGTATATGTGTATGCTTAACATTCCTGGATGACCAAATAAACATATAAACTGGTTCAAACCCTACTTTAAAGGTATGTAATAATCTAGATTTGGCATTCCATCCAATGCAACACATTGGAACAATAAGGATACCATTGAGTACAAAAACATCAGAATTTCTATATTCAAAAAAATATTTATATTCTGTTTGTCAAGCTGAAAGATAAATACTCAACCCTGTACAAAGATGCAAGTAATTCACACAAATAATCTCACACACTATCTGCCATCTACAAGATTCTTAACTGTTTTTTTAATGCACTGCAAAAAAGAAATATGAAGTGTGCACCCATGTCAGACCTAGTCAATTTATGTTAAAATTAAAAGTACTTATAAATCGATATGCAATATACTAAAAGAATATATTGCTACAAAAAAAAAAGAAAACAAGATTTCACACAATCATATTTTTGGTCGAGGTAATATATAATATGGACCACTAGGTCAAACTTCTACATTTAGGGTCCCTACTGCTCTAATAATTGATAACATAGTTGTCACTGGTGACAATATGCTAACTTCAATCTATATATGCTTCAAAGGTAAATTACAAAATAAACAAACATTTTTCAAATCACAAGAATTTTTTACAAGATTAACATACCTGAATCTTTTCATCCAAGCCTTCTGGGCATACTACAGTTTGTATTTAAACTCCTAAATCAATTCACCTCAAAATATATTGCAGACATGGCTAATTTTCTATCAAAAGAAATGTAGGAAATTCACAATTTATATCCAATAGCAATTGTCTCATTCACAAAGAATAAGATATTGCCATCAACAATGCAAAATATAAGACCAAAGGTATTGAAAAACAAGTTGGAGCCCCATCCATCTCCATACTGTCACATACAGTTCAATAAGAAAGGTTTATTAACAGGACAAGCAGTATTATTATTCAATACAGTCATTGATACAGTGTGAAATGTAAAAAAATACAGCCCAGTGGTAGTAGAGCTCAATATTAAAACAGCTTTTGACTGTGTACCAATTGATATTCTCATAGAAACTTTGAGAAATACTAACATATCTAATTCTATTTTATATGTATTTTTAAATTTGCTTATAAATAGGGAAAGGTGTATTACTTTAAATGGAAAATGTCTTCATCATTTAATCCAAGTCAATTAATATTTTAAGAATCACCACTTAATGCTTTATTATTTTCAACTTACATAAACCAATTCCTTAGCAACATAGAAAAACATCTTCCAGCATATATTGTAACGGTCAGAAAACGTGTGACTCGTAAACATAGTGCAGAATTCCACCACCATACAGAACAGCAGCACCATCGAGTAGCGAAGCCACCCGTGGTACTGAGTTGGAACATAGTTTATCGGTTCCACAATACAATCCACAAAACAACGCATCTGATGCGACATTAATAAATATTTCCTTAGGCACGATGGTCAGGGATTCTCGAGTTAGCCAATAATCAAACTAATATTAATTAAACATTCATATTTACATAATTGAGGAAATATTATATAGAATGGGTATCGAATAAATGAAACGTAACTGCAGACATATAGTTTAAAATTATTTATTAATACATTTTAATAAAACATCTATTAACAATATTTAGGGATTCAAAGCTTTAGTAGCGGAATTTGCGACATGATTATATTTTAAAGAATACATTTATTTATTTAGACATTATTTTATATTGAGGATTTCAGTAGCGGTATTTCCGATACTGAAATGTTTACAAAAGGAATACATTTATTTGAAGGCGTAATCTAGCTACCTAAAATTCTCGAGTGAGTATTTCTAATGCATGCCTGGAGGGATTTATACCTTTGCAATGCAAGAGTCTAAAGTATGGGTTATAAGAGTAATGGCAGACATATATTTATTTAATTAAAATATTTATTTATAACTAAGGGCAAACATTTATTTGAGAGTGAATTACGAAGATAATGCAGAGGCGGAGTGATATGTTTAGAATAATAAAACTAAGTAAAGGAACACGTGGTACACTTTAGAAAGGCGATATGGAATGGCAGTATATTGAAACTGCAATGCCGCGAATGAGTTTATAAAACTGTCGGACTGGTCTCTGCCGCGGCCCGATGAAGTAAGGTGTCACATAAGCATAACCAGGGACAAGCGGTACATGTCACAATTTTCCAGCTGGCTGCATGACAGGTCAAATCCTACGGGAGCATTTATTATGTCCACTTGTGTAGGACGACGGGGTTAATTTCAACCCTGAAAAATCTGGAATATTTACGGCGGAATAGATCATCGCGTCTCTAAAACTTAACACATGTATACTGTATAAACGATTATGATGAGATTTCAACAGATTTCTAACTTGGTCCTACATTATCAACATTTATTAAAGAACGTTGGCGACTCTCAAAGAAATGTAATTTTCTGGAATTATTCATGATGATTTAGTAAATACAAAACATATATATAAATTGGGAATTATTATAACTAATATGTCAGCCATTTGCGAAGTTGTAGACCCCTGCATTACAATAAATGAAGCATTGAATGCGTGTCGATTTATATGAAAGTTAAGTTATTAAAGAAAGTAAATATTAATGAAAATTTGACATGCATTCCTTGTTTTAAGCGATCATAGATTTAAACTTTGAAAATTGAAATAATTATGAGCATGCAATAATTAAATAATAACTATAGATAGAAATGTAGATTATAGAAATACGCACCCAAGATAGAATGAGGTAAGCTAGATTAGTAGAGAAATTTACACATTAAGTTAATGATTCAGTTTTAGCTATACATATGGTAGTTTTTACATTTTATAATTTAGATAAGTATTATGAAGAAGAGCTATAGCATATTATTAGAGTACTCTAGAGTTTGAACACAGACAGGTACCTGTTTTATAAGAAGTTTTCTGATTCCATTAGTTTAGCAGCAAAAAGTTCACGAGTGGCAATTCTTTCTTGTATTTAGATATTCATTTAATTTCATGGCAGCAGCAGCTTTCTCATTCATTTCATGCAGCAGATCTTCATGGTGAATTTATGATGGACAATGGAAAGTTCGCATCCGATAGGCCATCTCCCAATGGAGAATAATCTAGGTGCTTTACTTGGTCATACCTTGGCAGGAACAAATTATTTTTATATTTTTGGAGACTCTCAGTGATCGAGAGCAAAGCTAAAGTTTAAGTGAAGGTCTCCAGCAAGTCTAAGATGGCCTCTTTTTTTATCTTGATCTTTCACATTTTTGTTAAGATATTTTTAGGTTCTACTTAATCTGCCCTGAGGATAATCAATGCTTTTTGTTGGTTTTTAATTAAAGAAAGCTGCCGTTCTATTGTTTACATTTTACATTTACTAATTATATTTTGGGGAATTTTTCTTTAATTAATCTATTATCTATCACTGACCGATGCTTTTAAATTTCAAAAACAAAAAGGGAACATAAGATTATTTTAACTTTTAATTAAATATTACATCAGATATTTTTAGAATTATTATTAAACGAAATTTAAACAAAGCAATAAATACGAACTTTATAATCCAAAATAAATGATTAAAATTATACAAAGTTATATAACTAAAAGAAATCTAAATTATATTATTTTATCCCTATTTATTGCCTTTAATTTGAGATCGAAATGTGTGCGTGTTTATGCTGAATTCTACATATATTTATACATTTTTAATATTGTTACACACACAATTCGATATCAAAAAGTTTAAATTTGGGCGGGATAGACCGGTCAGTGAGAGACGACAGAAAAAGGTGAAACTTAAGATTCGAATACGAATCTTACTATTTCAATATATAGTACCACATTGGGTCATAGTAAAACCTGCATAGTATACATGGATGATATTACAGTTTTCCTTACAACTAAATTCTGATATTAGGAAAAATCATGAAAGGATTTACTTCCATAAACTTGAACCCCATCTTTACAAATCATATGCATGTTACATATACACAGGTAAATTATATATAAACACACTTCTTGGCTTACCAACTACATATCTTTGTTTTCCTTTTTGTCTGAGCAATATATCTATGTGAAAGCAAATATAAGATAAATTGTTGCACTCAACAGAACATATAATATCACTTTCAAAGGCATATCTCTCACTCTATTCTAATGTGGCTATTATCAACATGCTTATCATCACAAAGATAACATACTACTTATCATAATTTTTACAAAATCACTCATCTCAGAGATATATTTACTGGGCAGAAAGCTCTTGTGAGGAAAGAAAACAATTGCAATCTCACTCAGAATGGATTAGGGCTGTACTTAATTTATGTTTATAGGATCCAAAAATATATTAACCTTATGTCAGTCATGAATAGATTATTTCCACATCTAAGACTATACTTACAATAATACCAGCAGATAAGCCTTCTCGGTATATACAAAACATCTTTAAACAATTCTAGCACCAATTAACCTAATGACTATATTAATATAAGACTCCCACAAGAAAAATGGCAGTATTGGAAATTTCATGCTATTTTATAGCCAAACATAAATGAAGAGCTGACTGTCAAATGCTCAGTATTAATAATAGATAATTGATAAAAAGATTGAAGCATTGGACTCTTGAGCAAAAAAAAATATTTCAATTTAATGCTCAAAATAAATATATGGTCTTTGCCTACATTTTATTTTTTGAGGTATAAGAGAAATCTTGTCAACTGAAAGTATGTCAATTATATTTCAAGGATGAAAAAGATCAAAAATACCCGTATTTTAAATGTACTATCTACAAAATGCCCCATTATGATCACAAAAATACTTCGGAAAATAATAGTACAATTCAATCGATCATTAACTCTTTTTCAAAAGCTTCCTTTTCAGAAATAAGAATCATCACATTTATATTTTATGCTCTGTGGTGCAAAAGATGTTTATTTCTTTACAACAGTATGATATAAGAACACACACAAACATATTTAAAACAAACTAAACACAATTAAACAGAGAAACAAAAGATTTACTTCTTTGGATATATTTATAACTATATGATCATTTATTCATCAGTGCTCTAACTTACAATGACATATTCTAACTTTACTTTCTCAAATTTTTTTTTTATTGTCTAGTATATTTATTACAATTTTATATATTTAACAATATGTAGTGTTATAGTAAATACATCAAGTTCTTTATATTGTTTTTTTTTTTCATTTCTACTGTAATATACTAAGTTTTTTTATCAACAAAATTATTTTTAAAAATAAAAAATAGACTAATGATTATCAATCATTTTTTCAGTAGATCGGAAATTATTAATATTTCTTTGATCTCAGATTTAAGATTTATTGTTTAGATAAATTTGTGATTGCATCATTGTATATGTATGTTTTTATTTTTGCTTTCAAAGTTTTAACTTATTTCATTCAGACATAAAACCTTATCTATTAGAAATTAGCTTATTTATTCACTATACTGAATGTTTACTATAGTAATTAGAAGGATTTGAACTTAAGATTTTCAATCTATATTCATTCTTCATTCCATCTCAAACAACCACTACAAATGACCACATACATGTGAAAAAGATAAATGATCCCCAATATATGTATTTCATGAAAAACCAGCACTCATCAGTTGGGCTATGTCATAATCTCCATACATATATACAATCAGTGCTTGGCTTGTATTAAAATAGCAGGTCCTTAAACTTTAATGGATAGTCTTCAATATTCTCACTCTTCCCAACAATTCAACGGTCCACTTTGGTGAAAAAGCAATGATGGAGTGTTTAAAGTCCTTAGTGGATTTGATATTATAATCATACCCATGTAGAGATTTTGTAAATCTAACCCCTCATATTATTGGACTGTTACATATCCATTTATATTAAAGAGAGAGAGATAGGCTAGACTTATACTATAGAGTAACCTATTTCTAAGGCAGTATGTAATTAATATATTCATTGAGTACATCGAATGTTTATTGTAGTGAGTAGAGGGATTTGAACTTGGGATTTTCAGTCTATATCCATCTCAAACAACTGATACACATGATCACTCATATGTGAAAAAGATAAATGACCCCCAATATATGTATTTTGTGCAGAACCAGCACTCATCAGTAGGACCATATCATAATCTCCCATGCTTATATGCAATCAGTGCTCAGCTTATATTAAGATAGCAATTCCTTAATTTTAATGAACAGGCTTCAATCTTCTCACTCTTCCAACAATTCAACCATCCATTCAACTGAAAAACCAATGATGGAATGCTGAAAGCTCTTAGAAGATTTGATATTGTAATCATATTCATGTAGACATTATGTCAATCTGACCTCGCATATTAGGACAGGGACAGGCTGGACTTATACTATGAAGTAATGTATTTCCAAGACAATATGTAATTAATCTATTTATTCAGTATACTGAATGTTTACTGTAGTAAATAAAGAGTTTTTGAGATGGAATGGAGGATGAATATAAATCCCTCTATATACTATCATAAATATTCAATATACTGAATAAAGAGGTTAATTGCTTACTGCTTGAAAATTGGTTATTTCATAATATAAATCCAGTTCATCCCTCTCTTATAAATATAAATGTATAGATAATGATTTGATAATATTAGGGGTCAAATTGATGTAATGTCTTTATAGATATGACTACAATATCAAATTCACCAAAGGCTTTGAGCATTTTGTTATTGGTTTTTCAATCAAATGGATGGTTGAATAGTTAGAAGGGAGAGAATACTGAAGGCTGTCCATTAAAGTTTAAGGAATTGCTATCTTAATATAAGCTGAGTCTTGATTGTATATATGTGTTGAGATTATGATCTGGCTCAACTGATGAGTGCTTGTTCGGCATAAAATAGATATATTGTGGATTATTTATCTTTTTCACATGTGTGTGGACATAGCCAGTTGTCAAAAAGTGACTGGGAAGTCATAACTATTTCTTGCACTTTTTGTTCAGAATCTAACTACACTGATCACTAAATCATATTTCTCAAAGCATTGAAAATGATTAATAGATGGGGAAGGGGTATTAAAAGAATTATGCTAATATCATATGTTTATTTCTCTATATTCTAAAGCATATTATTACAATAATTGTTATTCTCATTATTCACATTAATCATAGATAAAAGAGACTAAGAATATTTTTTTAAATACAATCCAAAAAAATATAAAAATAAAAACAACAGAAATATATGAGGAAAATGTTTAAGTTTTAGTTGTTATAAAAGCAGAAATACATAGTTCTTATATATATATATATATATATATATATATAGAACTATGTATTTCTATATATATATAGTACAATATATAATATATATATATATATATTGTACTGGTCAACTGCAACCCATCAACTATACACAGAACCTGACTTCAAACCAGACTGACTCCAGAGCTAAATCCGAAACCAAACTGAATTCAAACCCAAACCCTGTGTACAAATGACTGATGTATAACAGAATCCATGGTACACGGTATTGCCTAAACTAGCTTGGTGGAAAACATAAACAATATAACTCTGACTAATTTATACATATATGTGGTGCACTCTCAATGCTGTAAACGATCAATATATATATATTCTTGGGTTGTCGATACAGACAGTAATCAAATGGCGATAAATAACTATTTTAATGAATAGATAGGCAAAATAGATTATACAAATATTTAATAATTATTATTGCTATTAAATAAGTATCACATACAGTACAGTTAACTTGTTATATACAATATCAATTAGTTTACTTCTAGTCGTTAATGGAACATATTGCAATTGACAAACAACATTTCATTGATATTTCTGGGTTGACTTTATAACCATTGTATCCTATGCCCAGTGTAGTTAATATCACATATGATTTCTTCTCTAAATACAAAACTAGCGTAACTTAAAATGATTGATTTACATGTTTAATTATATACGATATATATGAGAGTCAGAGTAAAATAAAACTTCAAATGTTTTATCCTTATTATACTAAATTATTTTATTAAACTAAAGTAACTTCATTGGTTTTAAAACAAATCAAACCATCATGTATTACGGGGATGGGGAATAAGCTTATATTTTAAAATATAGAAGTGATGTGACTGGCTGCTATTAGAGATGAATATAATAAGTCAAAGGTAATAGTTTGCAGTGTGTTAATGGAAGACCAGACAGCTTGCACTTTAGCAAGTCTTTATACCCTCAGGTCAGTCTAGGGAAGAATTTCTTTCTCCCTTGTTTGAAGTCACAGACGAGGCACCGAATCAAGCTATGGGAAGCAAAAGTAGCACTAAACCAGTAACATTGTGTAACGAATGATCGAAGTATGTTTATAAATATATAAGACTTTATTTATTCCTCTATAACTTTTCCCACGTAATCATCTGACAAAGTAATTTAAAACCAAATGGTAAGGCTCAAAAGATCATATGCTTAACTATTAATCAATTACACTCTGAATCTCATACTCCCCCTGACTGTTCGGAAGGTAGTAAATACAATGATGGCTACTTTTTATTATTATTTCCCCTTTTCCTCGTATAAAAAAATATGCAATCAAATAGATAAAATTGACTCTAAATATTAACTACCCAGTGGCATAGAATAAAACATCATTAATTAAAACTGTAATACATACATCAATATCCCCCAACTCGAAACACAAGGAATCAATTATTTATTCCATACGAAATTTATATTCAATATAATAATTATTATCTAAGTGCAACCTGAAATATCTTTAATCGAGTTGAAAAAATATCAATTGCCATTAATTTAAACTGAAATGTATATAATAATGAATAAAATATTTATTAAAATCGTCATAAAATATAAAGGCTTAAAAAATTGCTATTTAAAGACTAGAGTAAAAGAAATATAAAAAAAGAGGGGGGGGGATTTACTGACAGGTTTACTGTAAACATTTTATAAGAAAAAAAAACAAATATTTAACATATTTAGTACAAGATTAAACATAACCATAATTATATAATGAACCGAAGTTTAAAGAAAGTGAAAAGTTCATGTAAAGTAAATTTACCATTCTTTTTTCGTCCGGACTCTTTCCTCACGATGGTGATTGTTCAGAACATAGGCACGCATTTTGATTTTATAATGACATAATGGATTTCAAAATTGAAGATTAGAAAACTGGAACCACAGGCACATAATATTTCGGCAGGCTAGGGAGGTTTAATCGGCAGGACAGAGATCAGCTTTCTGGACTTAGCCCGTCATTATTGAAGTTTACACGTAACTTCTTAATATGGCATCCTCTAATTTCACTCTCTAGCACTCTTTTTTTGCAGAGTTGCCAAGAAAAGACAAGAATATAATGTAATAAAATTGGTCAAAATGTTCCCACAATTCTCTCGATTATTTATTACTTCATTTCGGACTCCTCCTTCTTTGGTTTCTGGCCTCTAGCAATATTCACTTTCAGCTACCCACTCTGTACATGGGAATGTTTTAAGATAATTTCCCTCAATTATGCCACTTACATTTCCACTTACACAAACATTTTATAGATAACAAGATTCAACAATTTATCTGGAACCCATTTTTAATTAGGAAATGGTTTTACGAATAATCTAACAATCGATTTAATTACTAAGACGGTTGAACAATTTTACTCTGTTTGCAAAACAATTAATTAATACATTCCCTTTTGTACAATATAGTCAAATCAATGCTTAATGGAATGCAACCTTTGATCAGGGTTTTAAACAAATTTGTACAAGTATTTTTCTATGAATTTGTACATATTTAAGTGTTTAAAATAAAGAATTATTCGCACAATGAAACTTTCTCTCTGTCTTTTTTTTTTTAAATAATCTTGTATTAATATACAAACAATGCACACACACAAATGATATATATATCTTACTATTTACAATATTTATACAAGCAATTTTATTCCATTATTTATACGAAACATGAAACAACCAATTTAACTTTACGTGGTTTGGATGAATAAAGCCCCATTGCACGCTAATAACGGTTAGTACAAAATTTGCCATACCAAATTTTGGAAAATCATGAAACTAAGATCGATTCTCCGATCTAACTGTTTCATTTCTTCCCTTTTAAAAAAAAATAATAAAAAAAATGTTTACACATATATTACAGAACCTGTATCAACTTACAAAGTCGGTTGACTTCAGAGAACAGTCTGAGTGAGAATTTGAATCTGAACATGGACGTAAAATGATACATTTTATCAAATATCAGTTTACTAATATCCATAATTTGTTAATCATGAATTTATATTGAAAATATTATGGTCATTTACCCAGGTACCCTGAAATACATGTGCTCACTATGATCTCCCTGGGTCAGGAGGTATATATGGTTTTAATTGTCTAGGGTTGTGGTGACCCTGATCCCATTCTCTTCTCGTTGGAGACAAATCTCTATAATCTATCTGGTTTAAAAGTTCGATAGCTTTCTCAAATGACATGGGGCATATTCCCAGCATCATTCTTTGTATCCACATGGGTAGATTATGAATAATAATCCGGATAATGTGTTGATCACTGTATTTTAAAGCAGTCAAGAATTTAAGTACCGTCACTTGGTGGATGAAGAATGCTGCATAACTCTGTTTATTATTCTCATGATATTTCTGGTTGGAGAGCCTGTGTAAAATTCCCTCCTGTCTCTCCTCACTCCAATATCTTTTTAGAAGCACATTTTCATAGCCTTGAATCGTGACCGGTGGATTGTTCAATAATTTCCACCAAGCTTTTGCGAATTCCCTTAGATAATGGCTGGCCACAGTTGTTTTCTCCTTCTCAGCCTTTGGATGTAAGCAGAAAAATTCCCTAATACCATCTAAATGGATGGCTGGGTTCTCCCCATGCTCACCTTTAAATATTTGAATTTGGATGGACGATCCATAATATGGTATATTACCCATCCTTATTTGTGGATTTGTTGTCTGCTGTAATTTTATTTCATTCCCCTTGATAGCAGTTTTCCCTGCCACCTTTGGTACTTCAACTTGATCCTGTTCCTCAAATTGCAGATCTGATTCATCATTATTAACTTCTGCCTTCTGGCTCATTCTTTCTTCCTCACTGTCTTCCCTGCTCTGAATTTCAAACTCCTTTGGTCTGGTTTGAACATCTTTCTCCTTTGTGTTGCTATATGACTCCCTTGTTCGATCTGGCTTACGGTCAATTCCCATACACCCTTCCTAAATGTTCAACATCCGCTCCATCATAGCCATCATTAGTTTTCTATCCTCTCATTTCCTCGAGAATCGCTAAAATTTTCCATCATCATTGTGACCTCTCTGTTTGATGTTCTTCTTTAATTGTTTACCGCTTTTCCCTTCATTAGACTTTTTTTTAAAACCGACTCATGGTCACTTGATGTGTCTGACGATTCGGCACTACTTCCAGATGGTTTACTTTCCCCTTGTAGTTCTTCCATTTTATATAATTTTTTTTAACTGTATGCGTAATTTTAGTATGTCAATTTGGTCTTTGCAAAAATATTTATTTATAGATTCATAAGAGATACTGATCCCTGATCCTATGTGCCTAATCTTCCCCAACTGCCAAGATACCGTGTTCCCTCCTTTCTCATCCAGTTTGTATGCCTCACTTTCTTTATTTCACCTACGCTCCGATTAATTTCTGTTATATAAGCAACCCCCTTTTCTTTTTTTTCTCTATATATATGATAACGTATCTAAACTATTAATAAAATGGGATAAAATTCATTTCACCCGATTCAAACTGTTCTCCTCAGTCCTATATACAAAAAAAAAAAAAATACTAATAATTAGTATATATATACATACTATTTTATAATACCGTCAGCAATTTTCTCTGTTTTTTTTTTAAACAAAACATTCGCTACTGCTGCATGGACAACATTTTTGCTGACAAATTTATTTGAAAGGTGCCAGCCAGAAAAATGTGGACAATGGATCATTTAATCCACTGTTCACCCAAATATATATAGTGATTACATAACTTAAATACAGTTATTTGCTTCAAAACATGTTTCAATAAAACGTTGATTACTATTAACACTAACTTCTGCGGTGCTATCAATTAAACTTTCGATTTTCTAGAACGTAAGTATATACACCATTAAAACACTTTGCCAACTGCATCTGGATGTTTGGTGATATACAACAAAACTTTACCTACAGTTACTTTACCTAAAACAGATAACATATATTCCAGTTGATAAACTTTATTCGACTGACATTTATTACGCAATTTCTTTGAGAAGGTTTCTATACTAAACATGTATATATACACACGCATTTAAATATTTATAACCTGAGAAGTATCAATTACAATTAACAGTAGAAGGTGGAGTGAAAAAATATCATGCAGCTCCTCTCATTGAAAAACTAAGACAAGTGGTAATCCCTTAAATAGGGGCTATTTTGTGAAGGATGTTATAAAAAAAGGGGATTATTTTAAACCAAACTACTCACTCTAAAGCACTTAAAACTAAAAACTCCTAATTCATTTTCACTTAACTAATGTAAAATATATCTAAAATCTCAATGTCAATTGGTAATCATTTTTTTACGCTAAGCTTGCTTCTAGAGTCTCTGACTATCACTGATATTTTTTTCAGTTGCCAATAATATTTAAAAAAATCACAACTGGTTATTGGCAATCATTTACCATCAATATTTTACTGCAGTTTTTTTGTACTATCACATATTTGTAGCAAAATCATAAGCTATCACATTATTTTGCTCTGTGCAGTTTAGCTCAATACTAGAGTGATTGACTTGAGAGCTAAAGTCACAGGATCTCCTAAGCAATAAACCACTTTATATCATTATTATTAATATTATGATAAAAAACAGTTAATTTAAAGATTCATTTAGTTCAATAAAAATAAATAATGTACTTATTTTACTTGCTTGAAATTTACCAAAGAAAGTCTTTAATCATTTATTTCATTCCAAATATGAAAATATATATGTATTTAATTAAAATATATAACTAAATTTGTTCTTACTTAAATAATAATATATGGCTATAATAAAGCATTTTACAAAATATTTTTACAATGCCAAATCTTACAACTTCATAAACATCTTTTAAGTGCAGTTATTAAAAAAAATAAAATAAAATGTATCACTATTTTCTCTTAACAATATTAGCGGATAGTATATTTAAATAAAACTACTTGACAAGGAAAAAATATTAGTCTATTTGACTTACTTCAAAACATTGCTATAAAACTGCTCATTTAATAACGCAAACTATATCTCAACAATATGAACAAAAAATATATCCCTATAACTCAATATTTACTCATCTATTCTACAGGGTGTGGGAGATTTCTTCATCAGAGTACCATGGAGGGCGTCCAAAATTTAACCTACTGTAGCGGTCAACTGCAACCCATCAACTATACACAGAAACCGACTTCGAACCCAGACCGACTCCAGAGCTAAATCCGAAACCAAACTGAATTCAAACCCAAACCCTGTGTACAAATGACTGATGTATAACAGAATCCACAGTACACGGTATTGCCTAAACTAGCTCGGTGGAAAGCAACCAATATAACTCTGACTAATTTATATATATATATATGTATGTATGTTGTACTCTCAATGCTGTAAACGATCAATATATATATATATATATTCTTGGGTTGTCAATACAGACAGTAATTGAATGGCGATAAATAACTATTTTAATGAATAGATAGGCAAAATAGATTATACAAATATTTAATAATTATTATTGCTATTAAATAAGTATCGCATACAGTACAGTTAACTTGTTATATACAATATCAATTAGTTTACTTCTAGTCTTTAATGGGAAATATTACAATTGACGAACAACATTTCATTGATATTTCTGGGTTGACTTTATAACCATTGTATCCCATGCCCGGTGTACAATATCACAAATGATTTCTTCTCTAAATACAACACTAGCGTAACTTAAAACGATTGATTGATTTACGTGTTTAATTATATACGATATATATATGAGAGTCAGAGTAAAATAAAACTTCAAATGTTTTATTCTTATTATACTAAATTATTTTATTAAACTAAAGTAACTTCATTGGTTTTAAAACAAATCAAACCATCATGTATTACGGGGATGGGGAATAAGCTTATATTTTAAAATATAGAAGTGATGTGACTGGCTGCTATTAGAGATGAATATAATAAATCAAAGGTAATAGTTTGCGGTGCATTAACGGAAGACCAGGCAGCTTGCACTTTAGCAAGTCTTTATACCCTCAGGTCAGTCTAGGGAAGAATTTCTTTCTCCCTTGTTTGAAGTCACAGACGAGGCACCGAATCAAGCTATGGGAAGCAAAAGTAGCACTAAACCAGTAACATTGTGTAATGAATGATCGAAGTACGTTTATAAATATATATGACTTTATTTATTCCTCCATAACTTTTCCCACGTAATCGTCTGACAAAGTAATTTAAAACCAAATGGTAAGGCTCAAAAGATCATATGCTTAACTATTAATCAATTACACTCTGAATCTCATACTCCCCCTGACTGTTCAGAAGGTAGTAAATACAATAATGGCTACCTTTTATTATTATTTCCCCTTTTCCTCGTATAAGAAAATATGCAATCAAATAGATAAAATCGATTCTAAATATTAACTACCTGGTGGCATAGAATAAAACATCATTAATTAAAACCATAATACATACATCGATACTCCCCAACTTGAAACACAAGGAATCAATTATTTATTCCATATGAAATTTATATTCAATATAATAATCATTATCTAAGTGCAACCCGAAATATCTTTAATCGAGTTGAAAAAATATCAATTGCCATTAATTTAAACCGAAATGTATATAATAATGAATAAAATATTTATTAAAATCGTCATAAAATATAAAGGCTTAAAAAATTGCTATTTAAAGACTAGAGTAAAAGAAATATATAAAAGGGGGGGGGGGATTTACTGACAGGTTTACTGTAAACATTTTATAAAGAAAAAAAAACAAATATTTAACATATTTAGTACAAGATTGAACATAATCGTAATTATATAATGAACCGAAGTTTAAAGAAAGTGAAACATTCATGTAAAGTAAATTTACCGTTCTTTTTTCGTCCGGACTCTTTCTTCACGATGGTGATTGTTCAGAATGTAGGCATGCATTTTGATTTTATAATGACATAATGGATTTCAAAATTGAAGATTAGAAAACTGGAACCACAGGTACATGAAGGTTAGAAAACTGGGACCACAGGCACATGATATTTCAGCAGGCTAGGGAGGTTTAATCGGCAGGACAGAGATCAGCTTTCTGGACTTAGCCCGTCATTATTGAAGTTTACACGTAACTTCTTAATATGGCATCCTCTAATTTCACTCTCTAGCACTCTTTTTTTGCAGAGTTGCCAAGAAAAGACAAGAATATAATGTAATAAAATTGGTCAAAATGTTCCCACAATTCTCTCGATTATTTATTACTTCATTTCGGACTCCTCCTTCTTTGGTTTCTGGCCTCTAGCAATATTCACTTTCAGCTACCCACTCTGTACATTGGAATGTTTTAAGATAATTTTCCTCAATTATGCCACTTACATTTCCACTTACACAAACATTTTATAGATAACAAGATTCAACAATTTATCTGGAACCCGTTTTTAATTAGAAAATGGTTTTACGAATAATCTAACAATCGATTTAATTACTAAGACGGTCGAACAATTTTACTCTGTTTGCAAAACAATTAATTAATACATTCCCTTTTGTACAATATAGTCAAATCAATGCTTAATGGAATGCAACCTTTGATCAGGGTTTTGAATAAATTTGTACAATTATTTTTCTATGAATTTGTACATATTTAAGTGTTTAAAATAAAGAATTATTCACGCAATGAAACTTTCTCTCTCTTTTTTTTTTTAAATAATCTTGTATTAATATACAAACAATGCACACACACAAATGATATATATCTTACTATTTATAATATTTATACAAGCAATTTTATTCAATTATTTATACGAAACATGAAACAACCAATTTAACTTTACGTGGTTTGGATGAACAAAGCCCCATTGCGCGGTAATAACAGTTGGTACAAAATTTGCCATACCAAATTTTGGAAAATCATGAAACTAAGATCGTTTCTCCGGTCTAACTGTTTCAATATATATATATAAAATAAATAAAATGTCCGTTAATTAAAAAACATGTAAATATAAATTTAAATTTGATTTTAAAAATGTCAAAATTCTTCAAGAAGAGAGAAACCATAGTAAAAGAAAAATTAAAGAGGCAATTTTTATAAACAGGAATAAAATGCATTTAATAAATCGACAAGCTGCTAACATTAAAATACGATTTGTGGGATTTTAATTGATGATGTTTGCTTCCGTTTTTTTTTAAATTTAATGGCAGTTGAGGCAGGTTTAAGAAATTAACTGAAAGTACTTCTGCGGATTTAAGGATTGTTTGTAATAGTTTGTAAACCATTAAATTTATTATTTCAATTATAATATATATATATATATGAGTATATACTTTTAAGCTAGATGTAATTAGAGGGGAATTGAACCCAGACTTTCAAGCTCTGTTTAGTCTACCACTCCATCTTATACAACCAGCACATATCACCACATACATGTATGTGGATGTGTAGCCTCTAATTATATATATATATATTGATAAAGAAATAATACAATAGTGATTAAAATTACAAATTATAGATTAATTTAATTTTGTCAGATTAATTAATTTACTAATTAATCTTTTATGAAAATATCTTTTTAAATATTGCTTATACTTTAAGATGTTTTTTGAAAAGCTGATATTTGTAGTAAAACTTGCTATGCAGTACAAAAAATAAATTGTAATGATAAGATTTTTTTATCCAATTTAGCATAGACATGAAGGTAGGTGATTTGTGCATTAATGATTTCTGGAATGATTCGTGTTTATCAAAAAGTTGATAACATAAAAGTTGGGAGAATTGACGTTTGAAAATAAAAATGAGACAATTTGCTCTACATAAATACTTTTCATGTAATAAACATACATATGAGAGATGATGACCTGGCCAACTGATGAGTGCTGATTCAGCATGAAATGCATCTTTGGAGTTATTTGTCTTTTATTGTATTTTTATTTATATGAAATTATTTATGAAATAAAAAATATGGAGAAATATGGAGGTATCTATAAAGAGATATTAAAATCAAAATTGTCAATTGAATGAAATTATTTTTCCTTATTCTGTTATTTTAATACTTTAAGGGTCTTGTTTTTATGACAATATTTGATTTTATAGCAATGGTAAATTTTTGTACATATAGAATGGGTTAAAAATCAAGTGAAAGAAAAATTAAGAAAATATGTAATAATTTTTATTAAAAATATATCTCAATAAAATGATATGAAATTCAAATAAGTATTATAGTTTTTGAATAACAATATTGCTTAAGAATAAACATCATTTAACATTGGTTGATAAAGACCATACCACAAACAAGAATCAGATATATATTTCAATGAATCAGGAAATTTTAGGTTATCTAAGAATGCTCATCAATGCAAATTGAAAGTATTTGGAGAAATGCAAACAAACAATAATAATACATTATTCTAATGGGAATACAATACTTTATTATTCCAAACTTTCAACAATGTCTGACAATTTCAACTGTCCAAATATTTTCTTCAGAGTTCTTTGCACTATTTTAAAAAAAATAGTGTCTGTATTTGAACTGAAAATAAATAAATAAATTACTCACTTCAACTTAATTTAAAATATTTGAATCCTATTTAACATTAGATAATGCAATTTTATTTATTAATCTGCTAATTTCTTTGGAAATTAATGCAAAATTCAATTTTAAATAGCAAAAATGTATTAATACTAACTAGAAAGAAAACATTTCAGAAAATTATTTCACTTTATGAACTAATTTTACTAACAAAAAAAAAAAAAAAACCATTAAAAGTAATATATATTTTCTTTTTTCATATTATTCTGTTGCAATTTTGGAAACAAATGTAATATTAACTTTAGC
The DNA here is from genome assembly GCA_028023455.1 of Epiperipatus broadwayi. NCBI lineage: Eukaryota > Metazoa > Onychophora > Udeonychophora > Euonychophora > Peripatidae > Epiperipatus > Epiperipatus broadwayi. Next base: position 18,862,448 of record JAQFVV010006202.1, on the reverse strand, counting down.
TTAAAAACTAAAAAAAGAAAAAAAATAATAAAGAAAAAAAATATCGGCAAGATGATAAAATTAAAATAAGTTCAACGGATACAATTAAAAGTATTCCGTCTGTGCTTGATTTAGAAAATGTATCGTTTAATAAAAGTGATTATTATCTTTAGGATTGAAAAAGTAATTAAAATTTTAAAATGATTTTTTTAAAACAATAAGTTAAGCAATGTGCTGAATATCTATTTCTATTAAACTAGAATATCTATTTCTATTAAACTCGAATACTACAACATTGTGTAAAATACTTTTAATATACATAAACTATATAATTGATTATATTTTTATATTGGACTATTTCCATCATCTAATATGTGTGTTGAATGTCTTTAGAAAAGTTTAATTTTTAGTTAAATATTCCAAATGCATTCATCTGTTAGTAATATCACAGCAAACAGGTTAGTATATGCACCAACTGTTAGTAATATCACAGCAAACAAATGTTAGTAATATCACAGGGTAACAGGTTAGTATATGCACTAACTGTTAGTAATATCACAGCAAACAGGTTAGTATATACACAACATTTCAAGAAGTATTTTTCTCCCCTCTTCTTCGGGTATTGCTGGCCTGACCAGTGATAGTACTAGCATGGGATTCGAACCTGGGCCCTTAGAATCTTGATAATTGAATTTTAAGGTAATGCTCTACCTTAAAATTCAATTATCAAGATTCTAAGGGCCCAGGTTCGAATCCCATGCTAGTACTGTCACTGGTCAGGCCAGCAATACCTGAAGAAGAGGGGAGAAAATACCTCTTGAAATGTTGTGTATATACTAACCTGTTTGCTGTGATATTACTAACATTTGTTTGCTGTGATATTACTAACAGTTGGTGCATATAGTAACCTGTTTGCTGTGATATTACTAACAGTTGAATGCATTTGGAATATTTAACTAAAAATTAAACTTTTCTAAAGACATTCAACACACATATTAGATGATGGAAATAGTCCAATATAAAAATACAGCTAGAACACCATCATCACAAACCTTCAGAAAAACACTATATAACTGATGCTTTGAAAACTGAAATAAAATGTTATAATATTAGTCAAGCATTGGTGGTCGAGAGGTCAGTGACAGGTGCTTTAGTTGTCCCAGGTTTAGGTTCTTCGCTTCCCAGCTGATGCTATGACACATGAGGGAAAAATTAAATAATATTTCTCCAACATAAGCATCAACATACTTATTGCAGACATATTCAAAAACAATTGTAAAAAGTATTAAATAATTAGATTATGTTTGTTTTTAAGAGGTGGAGAAACCATACTCAGTTACAATTATCTTATAGTGGTGGTGATGAATTAATTTTAGAGACTACAAGTTTTGAAAATTTTTTAAAAAATCAGTAAATCATAAATGATTTAAATATTTAAAAATAAATGAAATATATATATATATTAAAAAATATTAATGTAATGGCAAAATAATTATAAGAAATTATTTTACATTGATGTAATAATTGTAAAATGTTTACATAAAATATGTAATATATTAAAGTTTTAAGTATGGTTTAATATTTAGAGTATTATAAAAAATTAAATAAATAATAGAAATATTTGAGTTTATAAAACATTGTTTTTGAAACTTCAATGAAAGATGGAGCGGTTATATTAAAAATATGCCTTTTTTAATGTTTATAGAATATATTTGTAACTATGGAGAATTGGAAAGAAAAAAATTAGCGAATTTTTTTAAAAAGATATAGATAATTTAGAAATGATCAGAAAGAAATTAGCATTTAGAATAATCATAACAAAATACATAATCTTTTTTTGGGGGGAGGGGTCTAAAATAAGCTTGATATATATTTATATTAGATACTTAGAATATATACATTTATAAATTTATGAATGAATTGGATGGATATATTTATATCTGATGAATTATGATAATTATATTTTTATCTCGTATAAATTTTTACTATGTGATAAGATGTTAAAACGGCTTCCCCTTAAATGAGATCTGAAGATTCTATATGATAGCCAGCTTTCTGTCATACATTGAATCTCTTTTTATAGAATATTTATTATAAAATAGGATGTGAAAATTCTTACAAATAATACGAAATTGTTAAATTAAGAGTGATGGGTACACTTTAAATTATTATTTATATTTGATAACTGTGTTTTTGTAAACAAGTGTATACGCAATATTATTTTTGTTTTAAAGAGAATACGTATTTAATTGTAAATTAATAAATATCTGTATTATTTAAATTTGTTTTAGTATATTAAAAGAATATCTTTTAAAAAATTTTATTTGTTGTATAAAAAAAGCTTCTTTTTTTTTTAACATTAAATGAAATAAGTTTTAATTTTTTACTTTAAAAAGCTTTGCTTGTTATTTCTTAATGTGTTGTTTTTTTAATCGAAATGAACAATCTATAAAATTGTGTTAAATTACTGTTGTGTATAAACAGGAATATAAAAAAATATTTCTATCGGTAATTTTAAGTAACTTTTTAAAGATTGACTTATTGATTTTTATTAATATAATTATTATAGATTATATTAACAAAAATAAAATATAAAATTTTATTCTATTAATGCAATATTTTTTTCTAATCTTATTTTTTATTTGATAATAAAACTCTGAGAAATTTCCAGTTTATGTTTACATTATTCATCTTTTATTTACATCTGTTTGATTATATTTTATAACTCCCCAGGAAACATTAAAATCTTTATTTTTCTTTTAATTGTATGACATTCTTTACTGTAGGACATTATTTAACGTAAATAAAAACATAAAAACATATTGAGTATCACTTAATCTTAGTTCTGAAAATAAAGTGTTTTTTTACCTTCTGAATACATGATCTTATAATTCAAAGTAATTAAAAAATAAATAAAAGAATGAAAGTATTAAAAATTATTAAAAGGGTAAAAAATTAACTATTTTTAGAAATGCTTCTATTTATTTATTTTTTTACTTTCTTGACAGAATGTAGAATAGCAAGCATAAAGTAACTAAAATGTTTATATATATATATTTTATCATAACAAAGTAAAGAAAAAAAACTAAAAGATTGTCAATTATGTCCATATACTTTGGGAATGTTTTAAATTTCGAAGTTTATTACATATTGAATAAACTAAGCATGATTAACAAAAAGTGGGAGTTGTTAAATGAATAATATTTATGCTGGAATTTAATAAGTAATATATCAATCTTTAAATGAGACTGAAAATTAGATAATAATTTATAGCCTAATAAAAATAATTAGTAACTCATTTTTAATATATATCCTAAATGATATTATCAAAATTAGTGCATTAAAATAGAGTCACACCTTTACATTAGAGTGTAGTTGCTTGCTACAGATAAATACTTTATTCTTATGATGAAGATGTGTGGATAAGGATCTGGGTAACTTTATGAAAACACATTTATCTAGGAATGTATCTCTGGGATTATTATCATTTTTGTACATATCTTTATATGTTTTAAGACTGTGTGAAAATTAGAAATATTATTATGTACATCCATATGTATGTATATGGTAGTCAAAATTATCCCAAATTTATAACTAAACCAGACTAGCCAAAAAAATAAACACTAAAATACAACCAATGTTTTCACTACTACATGCAGATTTCTCAAGTGTAAAGGAATAAAAAATAACATATTTATACTAAATCTTATCACAATTTCACTTACATTCCACATGCCCTTAATATTAAAAGAACTTAAACAAGTTAATTGCTTCAGAATCATAAATTTTTAATAATAAAAATTCCTTAATTCTTCTGTTTATTCTATTCTTTCAAAGAAAAGAATCATAGCCTCATCTTTATTGTTAAACATTTGTGATTCTGAAGCAATTAACTTGTTTAAAAGTTCTTGTAATATTAAGGGCTTGTATGGTGTAAGTGGAATTGTGAGTATAAATTAGTATAAATTTTTTATTTTTAGGGCCTTTAAACTTGAGAAGTCTACTTATAGCAGTGAAACTATTGGTTGTGTTTTAAAGTTCATTTTCTTGGCTAGTCTGGTTTAGTTGTAAATTTGAGGTAATTTTGATTATTTTATTGACTAGTTTAGCTTTAAGCATACACAATCTATATGCATTGAATATTTTTAAGCAAAAACTTGTGAAAAAAATAGCAGTATATTTTGAACTAAGATATGGTGTAAATGATATCTAGAAAGAATGGATCTGGTAAGAAAATTATTTTTAGAAGCAGAGAAATTATTCAAAAAACTATCGTATCATTCATAGATAGTACCTATTGAAAAGATAAATGTTTATAGTTGAGTGATGACTAGAATCAATTTTGGATCAAATTTAATAAGTGAAGGATAGATTGAGAAACTTCTCCCATAATAATCAATAACAAGATAAATATGTTTATTGAAAAAATAAATTTGATCTTAAATTGTTTATGGAGTAGGGTAAATGTGAATATTGAAAATGATAAACTAAACTACTGATAAATTTGAAAATTTTTGAATAATTTCTGAGTCAAAAATTAGTTTGCCTACCTTTTAGAAAAATTAAACCCAAGTAAATTAATCTTGTTTCATTAATTAACATTTCAAATCCGAATTTAATGTAAAAGATTTTTAAGCTGAAATGCTTAGAAGATGAGGACTGATGTTTAAAAAAATTAGGTGAAAATATAACATTGTTAATCCTAATAAAGTGAGAATTAGATATAGAATATTAATTATTTATATTAAGAAGAAAGAGAATTAGGTTAGAGAAACTCTGAAGAACTTCACCATTCTTAGAAAAGGTATTAAAAAAAGTATCATTGACCTTAGTTTGCTTAAAATAATTTGAAGAAAAAAAAGCAAGATTATTTTTTAATTAAAAAAAACCTTTAAAAAAATCAAAAAGTAATAAGTTATAAAAAAATAATACAAAGTATCAATCTAATATATATATATGCATGTTATGGTTAAAGTAATAAATCTGGTTATTATTAATAATTACCGAGTGTTTTGGTCAAAGTGATAAAAAAAATACGTAAAAATCACATTGACTGGATAATTATTAATAATTGTCAGGGGGTTTTGGTCAAAGTAATAAATAATACATATAAATCACAATGAACAAGTAATTATTAATAATTACCAGTAGGAGTCTGGTAATTATTAATAATTACCAGTAGGAGTCTGGTTACTGTATAAAAAATATATTGTATAATATTATTTGTTATTTATTCATTTTAATATTTAGTGATTTTTTTTCATTTATTGTTGTATTATTTATCAAATTATGATAAAATTATACAAATAAGGAATATGAAATAAATAGGAAAACTTTAATTAGGTAAAGTTTTACATTCTTATAAAGATTTAAATACAGCGTAATATTTTCTATGGTAATGTTCTTATACTTTGCCTTAAGCTCTTTCATCATTTTGTTTTACCCAGCATGAGCATGGATGTCATGAATTAATTGAAAATTCTCTTCCAAAAAAGTATAAAATATATAATTGATTCATTTTCATTTTTACAGGGGTATGATGAGGTTTTCAACCCCTTTCAATTTTTAAAATGTCACATCATTGATAAATGCTGGTATTCTGCAGGTGATTTGGCTGGAAAACTTCTCTTTGTTTTCTTTAACTTTTAGCAAAAATGAATAATATTCTTCTCTTGTAAATAACTGATGATTTTGTTTTCTTTTTCAATTTCAAATTATTCATTGGATCGTTAAATCATTTCTTATGCTTATGGGTAATGTAAAATTAATGAAAATGTAGAATCAATGTACCGGCCACACTAGCAATAAACATAAATAAAAAAACAATCTCTTCCAATAATGGAGTAATTAACACTAAGGGAGTGGTTAGCCAAAACACAACAATGATATGACTCCTTCCCTCTGCAATACAATCTAATATATATAAAATGTATTACATTTACTGTTGATAGTAATGAATCTAATGATATTGAAATATATTAAATTTACCATTGATAGTCGCTAACCTAATGTTATTGAAATTTATTACATTTACGACAGTCGAGAATTATGAATAACTATCAGTTCCTATGATAAATTTCATAAAGTTAATCACTTTGACCGTTTTATTTGGTTATTAGTAATAGAAACCAGCAATTATTAATACTAACCAATTAATGACTTCAAAATAATTACTTCATATGTATAATTAGAAAATGTTTAAGGTCGGAAAAAAGAGAGAATGAAATATGGGAAGGCCTAACAATTGTAGATAGTTTTATATATATATTGTGTGTAATATTATAAAATTTACACAAATTTAATCTGTTAGAAGGATTATATTTTTATTCACACACGAATATGGCAGTGTATGTGTGAATGTGAAATGTTAATATTTAAAATTTGAAAAATTACAAAGAAGAAAAAATTCATATCAATTAAAAATTAGACACAGTTTTAAAAATAAATTATTTTTGTTTGATTAAATTATTTATTGTTTATTTTTGTTTTAAGCAGATTTTTGTTTCTTATTTTTTAAAAAATCATAATAGAACAATAATTCGTTAATTTAATAAGGTGACGAAAATATTTAATTAGAAGAGGTAGCAAAGAAATCCTACATAATTATTTTATAAAAGACAATGTTTTTTTTTACTTTAATTTAATCGTCTGATTTTAGCTTGCTTGCTTAATTAAAGAAGTGAAGAAAAAAGCGGTTGCTTTTGATTTCAGTAACTGTATTCTGTTTGTTTTTGTTTTGTTGATTATTTCCATACTTATTGTTTAAAAAAAAAAACAAAGAAAATATATACACTTGCAGCTGATTTAAGAGATAAATTTGAATCTAAAAAAAAAAAAATTCGATCAACATGCTAATGGACATAGTATTATTATGGAAAAATAGAATAACATCATATGATCTTTCTCTTGAATAATATGAAGCAGTGAGTTGAGATGCACTATGACTTTTTTTCAGAATCAGGAATCTCTCAGCTACTATGGCCAGAGAAACCTATTAGCCACTTTACCTTCCCTTTCCATTCCCCATCCTAAGTTTTTTTCATATTCTTCTCTACCCTACTCCATCCCATTTCCATGACATAATCTTTGTCAACTTCATGGCCTTTATATCTAAATTCCCTTTATCTTTTTCCAAACCTAGCATAAAAACCAAGAACCAACTTTCTGTATAATTACTTTGTTTATATTTATTTTCTCACAACTTCATTATTTGTATCCTTTCTACTTATAAGCATTTACATTCAATTAACAGAAGCCTAATATTTTCTATGCCTTCCTTACACAACTTGCAGATTAAATCACCCATATTTTTCCATTTATGTGTATATTTCTTGTTGCTGAAGATTCTGTTTGGGCTTTAAATAGTAAACTACTTTTCTTGCTATTATCATAAATTAATTCGCACCCAATATTCTGTTTACTTCTATATATATTTAAACTCTTTTTACTCTCCATACTAGTTCTTCATATCTCCAATGCCCTATTCCTTATTAATGCTTCTATTCTTCTATCCCATTCCTTGCAACTATTACACTCAACAATTCCCCCAACATAATCATGCCATTTTTTGTATAAGTATACTGACATAAATTCTTTATCCAAATCTTCTGCATACTGTATCACCCATCTTGTTGCCTGTTCTTTACTTATAACCCAATTAAATACTATTTGGCTATTCTCTTATTATCCATGAACTGTAATCTACCAAACATTTTCATTTTGCTTTTTGCATCTCATATAAAAAATTGACCATTCAATTTCTCCTTGAATTGATTCCTTTGCTGTTCACACATCTGCATCTAGTGCATGTTATCTTACTTCTCTTTGCACTTTTTCTACATAATCTAACTTCCCTTTACTTACACGTAATGCATCATTACCATATGTTAACTCTGATACTGCCACTCCCTTTTATACATTTCTAGCTTCATCATATTTATTATATGAAAACACTTAATTTTTTTATTAGTCCCTTTCTTGTCTTTGCTTCATTTATCAATTTTTTCCCCCATTCATCCATGCAATTTCTCTGATTACTTAAGATTATTCCCAAATAGTTATACCTATTTACCACACTTAACTTTATATCCCCCAATAAAAATTCTTTGTATTCTCTTTCCCCAGTATTAATCATCATTACTTTTAATTTTTTTTCACTAAATTTAATCCCCACCTCTTTACCCACTCTTGCACATGTCCTCAGCATAACTTTCAAATCTTCCCTTCTTTCTGTGCACAAGAAGACATCATCTGCAAATAAAGGACTTGATAATGTATATACTCCCTTGCCATATATATATATATATATATATATATATATATATATATATATATATATATATATATATATATATATATAATATATATATATATATATATATATATATATTATAAAATTCTACTCATCTTCCTAGTCATTCTATTGCTCTTTCCATTTCCCTCAAATAAAACAAAAACAAAATAGGTGACATAGGCCATTCTTACTTTAGTCCCACCCCATTTTTAACTGATTCTTTAGTCCCTAGTTGTTACATATAGTAATTATTTTCATACAATCTCTTAATAAGATCCACTAAAGCTCCATCCATTCCCAAATTTACTAAACTTATCCATAATCTATTTCTATTTTTTCTATCATATGCTTTCTCTATATCTATAAAAACCATATATAACTGTCTGCCTGTATTTCTGTTCATATCTTCAAGTTGCATAACTACAAATAAACTATCCCCTATATGCCTATCTGATCAAAAACCTCCTTGCATTTCTCTAACTATATTATTTACTTCCATCCATTTTGTGACCCTTCCAGCCACCATATATGCAAAAACTTTATATAACACTGACATTACCACCATTAGCCTATAATTACTTAACTTTCTATGATTCTTATCCTTTCCTTTAAATAGTAGCCTTAATCTTATTTTATTCCAATTATCCAGAAAATCTCTCTTCTGTGTCATCTTTTAAAACATGAGAATAGCTTGCCCTATGTCCTAAATTTCATTACCATCTCTGCCAAACCTTTTCTATTTCCACTTTTCAATTTCTTCCCTGATTAATTCAATTCATTTTCTGTAAACTTAATATTTTCATTACTATATGCTCTTATGTTTGTTATCACTCTGTCCTTCACATCTAATATCTTTTCTATATCCATTACATACTTATTTAAGATTGTCTCTCATTCTTCTCTAGAACTACAGTCTATTCTCTCATCATCTAGTAATATTATTTCTCTCTTCTCTACATTCCTTCTTTTAATGTATTCCCAAAATATTTTACTCCCATCTCTTTTACTTTTATTAATATCCTCCAACATTCACCATTTAATTTTGTTCTCTCTATATAATTATCTATTTTGGCCAACTTCTTTTTTTCTAAATACTTCTCTCATTTAACATTAACATCTTTTTCACTTTCTTTGTTCTTAATAGCACACTTATATTCTCTGCATGTTTTTTCTCTCTTTTACACTTTTACTAACTCTCACTTTTCTATCACTTTTATTCTTCTGAATATTCTCATCTAAAACCCTATCTGCCACTTTTTCTACTTCACCATGCCAGTCCTTATATTCATTACCAACCAACTCTCCATGGTTTTTTCAACTTTTATTTTATATTCTTCTAATTTATTTTTATCATTCATTCTCCATCCACATATTTCACTATCATTTCTACTTTTATTACTATTTCCCATTATATTATTAACCATTTTTATTATAAAGAAATTACAATCCACTATTACATATTCTCTCGCTCTTTCTCTTTTCATTATTAAACACTTCAATTTTCTGTACTTTATTCTTTCCCTTTTTCTTTTATATTTACTCCACCTGAAATTTTTTTTATATAAAAAGGAAGAATATGTTAAATATACATTCTACAAACTGAATGTTGTGAAAGATTAAACTGGAAGATTTTGTCAGTCATAAAAAATATATAAAAAAGTAAAAGAAATTCTAAGTTGACTCTTTATTTTTATTTTATGTACAACTTCGCATCTTTAACAAAAAACTTTAATAGGTTTTAAGACTGAATGCAGAAGTTATCTGTATATAATTCTTTTGAACTTTATTTAGTTTTTAAAAAAAAATTTTTTTTTTGTTTTATTTGTTGAATACAATATTTTATTATTAATATAATATTTTATTATTATAATGGTATATTCAATATTAAGGATATACAAGATTTTTCTTTATGATATATTTAAAGTAGCCGAATAAATTATTTAGTAGATGTCTTGTTATTATAATAGTTAATAATAACAAAAAAAAAATCTTGGAACTTATATTTTAATTTTTTAATACTTGGACATATCGTGAAAGGTAGATTTTCTGTATTAAATTAAATGTGAGCTTTCAAACTAAGTAAAATTGATTGAAAATGGAGGTTACAGAGATAAAAATATATTTACCGATTTATATTAAATATATATCTTTGGAAGTGATGTAAATATTTATATGTATAATTAGAATATGGCATTGTTTTTAAAAAAAGATAACATAAATATAGAAAAGGTATTTGAAATGATAACAGTAATAATAATATTTTAAAAACTTAATGATCAATGTTGTATTGCTAATATGATATAATATAACAATGAAATTTTGTTGATAACTTTAAATTAATCTTTACATACAAAAGAAAATATTATATGCTCTGGTAGTGATCTAGTTTTTGTATAGAGATTCATTTATATAACTATTTATAGCCAGTCCTAATATTAGGGTTTAAAAAGAGAGGAAATTCTATATGTAATTGTGTTCTCTGTATCTTTTAATAATGTATATCAAACTTATTCAGATAACATAGGCTTGCATATATGCTAATCACTTAAGATGAATGAGGTTTATATTTATTTCCTCATTTTATTTATGGGATGTCTTCTTTTAAATATGAATGTTTACATATACATGAGAGATTTATTTATGATATTGTTTGGGTTGTTATTGTATGCTCCTTATGGTGCTAGTTATTGATGGTATCTTTGAAATATTCACTTTTCTAGTTTATCAATGGTTAGATATGTATATATTTGGAAAAGAAGTAATGCTACCAGAGGTATAATATTTTAATTTATGAACATATCAATGCTTTATATATAAGAATTATAATAATAAGAGTTTGCCTTATTGATAATTTAAATGATTAAGAAGATGCTTAATATATCATATCAATTTAACCATTATTTAAATTACAGTATAATATAGAGATTCCTGTGGGTAATTACATGATAGAGTTCATTTTTTGTAAGCAGTAATGAGAGGAGATCATATTAATAAACTTGTTATATATATATATATATATATATATATATATACATATATATATATATATATATATATATATATATCTTGTAATTGTTTCCATTGACAGTTCATTCATTCAAGGTTCAGGGGAAATCATGAACTTTTGACCTATGTCAGACATAAAAAAATTTTACTGTACAAGTGATAATATTTTAAGTTAATCATAATAAGTCCAAAATTATAACATTTTCAATATTAAATACAGTAATAAATTTAAAAAGGGAATCAATAGTGGCACCATATATATTAATTAGAAAGTAAAAGAAAACCCTAATGATCTAGTAAATGAACACCTTATATTTAGAATTGATTGTTACAATATGTAACTGTTAATATTATTCTTGAATAACTTGAGTATTTTATAAAGAAAGGGGATGGTTGTTGTGTAAATTTGTATATACATGTAGCATAAAGAAGATTGTGCTGAATTTTAAAAATTTATTATATGTTGACATTAGCAGCATAAGGATCTTGAGAAAAAAGTAAATCCAATGAGAGGCATTTACTTTTAGAAATGAGATGAATCACAGAAGCAAATTTTTAATTTTAATAAAAAATTGTATAGAGAAATATTAGCTAAGAAATATCTTGTGACAAATTAAATTAGAAGCTTTGAAAATATAGAAAGCAATTATCTAATTTTGTAATAGGTTTCAAAATAACATGAACATCATAAGTAATTTACATAGACCAGAGATCATTTCTAGACTCAACATTATAAAAATGTTATTATTTAAATGATGGCATAATTATATTTAGGGAAAAGGTTGAAAATTACTTTAAATGGAATAAAAAAGTGAGATTGATAATTAAAAGGAAATAATTTATAAACCTATATAATTAAGATTTGAATATGGCAAAATTATTAAACAATTATAGTTTTTAAGAAAATGTTAACATTTCAATGAATAAATAAATTTGGAGATGCATATTTTAAGTATATCTGGAAATTTTTTAGGCCAGAAGTTTTAATAATATTAATTCAGCATACAGTGTGATGCATGAAAATATGCCATGATGGCATTTTGTCTTTTATAAAAATATATATTCACCTGTATTCTATTAATAATGATTGAATGTATTTAAAAAGTTTAAATAAAGATTGAATTTTTTTAAAACATGTGTAACAATTAATACTAGACAATGGAAAGAATCTGACTATGGCTAAAGAAAATAAGTATAGGTTTGTTTGGATTAAAGATGGAAAAATTTGGTTGAGGAAAAATACAGTGTATTATTATTTTAGGAAAACAATAAAAATAAACTAGTTCAAAGTATTCAATAAAAATGCAAATTATTAAAATAGTTACTATTATTACAAATAAAGAATAATCCACTGGGGGTACTTTTGATTAATATTTTTTGTAATAATAATGTTGAATTAGTTAGACAAACTAGAATATTTGATTTAATCTAATAACAATAAGTATAATGTAAAATGAATAGTGATTAAAATGAAGCAAATTAATGAATGAAAAGCAAATTAAAAGCCTACAAAATATGCAATCACTTACAAATAGTAGTATAAACAGCAGAATAAGGCATAAATTTGTAAATGGAAAACTCTTAACTGTAGCACATTGCAAAAGAAGTAAATCAAGACTAGAAATCATGCAAATATACTATAGAACAGACTAAACATAGATGCAAACAAGATTTTTAAACTAAAAAAATTTATAAATTTTATGGTTTAAAAAAAAATAAAATAAAAACATACTATATGATGTTAAAATTTTACTTGCAGAAATGAAAAAAAATCTCATATATTATCTTAATCTTTTAATGTGATGTGATGTGATGTACTGTAGTTACTCCTTAAACGAAGTCAAGAATTTCTCAGCAATTATACCAAGAAAAACTTGTTAGCTACTTAATTTTACATTCCCCAGTCTAATTTTACCCATATTCTGCTCCATCCCATTTCCACAACATAATCTTTGTCAACTCTACAGCCTTTATTATCTAAATCCCCCTTATCTTTTTCCAAACCCAACATAAAACCAATAATCTACTTTTTGTATAATCACTTTTTTCATATTTATTTTCCCATAACTTCATTATATGTGCTCTTCCTGTTTTCAAGCATTTACATTCAATTAACAAAGCCTAATATTTTCTATTCCTTCCTTACATAATTGTCAGACTAAATCACCCATATTTTTCTGACATTTTCTTTGGTTCCACCTGGTGAGAGTTTTTGAAATGTTCACAACCATTCACTTCTGTATAAAATCTTTATACTAAAACTCAATAAATTGGATGGTTTCTTTTTAATTTAATTTTATAAATGAATAAGATTTTAAAAAAATTATATTTGATCTTTCTAAATATTTAAACAGTCACTTGTAAATAAGAAAAACACTATTTCAAAAAATAAAAAAATTATTTTTTGTTGTAACTTTTTTTAATGTGAATGAATGAAGATGGATTTATGTTAAATCTATATCAAATTCTGCTTTAAATTTGTAATATTTGCTTTATAACTATTAATACTCTCACTGCCTAAAAATGTGATAGTTTTAATTGTTTTTACTTGCAGTAAGCATTAAATGTTAGATGTAAAATTAAACCATCATTATTTATTAGAATATAGTAAATTTGCCTTTAATTGATAGATATTTTTATTTAGAAGTGAAGTATATTCTAAAAAATCACATTTGATTTATTTAAATATTGATAAAATTATATTGTGATTAAAACAAAACCACTATTTTATTATTTAACTGTCAGGGAAGATTAAATTTTTTTCAGCAACAAATGAATATTTTTTATTTGACTTTTTTTTTTAAAATATGAACAAATAAATATCAATATCTGATAAATCTATCAACTTATGCTTTTAATTTACAATTTTTTAATAATTTTTACAGTATTGCAATTATATTCTAATTAGCAGTCACTGATTATCTGCGAGCAAACAGATTGTAACCACCTTCCTTGCAATTTGATTTGTTCAAAAGTAAGGGAGAATAGGTACTAACCAATGTAGTTTTTAATGGTGATTAGCTGAATTTTTAGATATCCTGACATCTTCAGAATTTTTTGGAGTTAAAATATGAATAAAATTTATATAAAATTACCAATATTTTTTTTAAAAAAAAAAGTTATCAATTTCTCTCATTAAGTAGAGAATTAAAATATTTGAAAAAAAATTTTAATAACCTTGTCAGTTTTGACATGTAATGATATTAACAATGAATTTGATATTTTCCAACTGTCTATAAGATACTGATTCCCTTTATATATATATATTTTTTTTTCAATTTAAAAAAATCAATAAAAACAGTATGAGAGACTCTACATTGTTTTTAAAAAAAGATGAAACTGCATTCTAAAGTGAAAAACTAGCACACTTTTTCTGAGGAAAATGCCCAATAATTCTAAACAAATATGAGAGGGATAATGATGACTCAAATAAGATGGTCAAAGATTACTGGCCTTACAAAATAGATAGAAATATTGTCAGTGGCTACTTATATTGCCATGAATTGGCATTATAATATAAAAATATATGAATCTATGCAATGGATAGAAATGATGTAATAAGAATTACTAAAACATGCTTTATTTTTCACCACATCAATTAGTACAGAAGTAGTAAACTTGGAAATATGCTTGAATAAATCTGCCTGGCATCTCAACCCACTCACATAATTTCAGAACAAATAAAAACACATTGAGATTATTTATACAACCAAATGGGGTAGCACCCATATACATTTGAGCATTGAATTAATTAGCAGTTACCCTGTGGAAATATTTGACATGTTTTTAAAGAGATAAATATTATGAAGTATAATTATCTAATGAGTTTTTAAAATACAATCTTATTATCATTAAATGATTTTTTTAAATTTAATAACTAAATGTGAATTAACTATTTTAGGATTTCATTGTCTACTTATCATGACTAATGTATGCACTAAAAGCCTTTAAAATATTTAGTTAGATGTACAAGTCATTTACAGAAGATAGGGATAACATCTTCAACTTCATTAAACTTTATTACCCATTAATCCAGTAAGAAGCATTTTAAGCAATTGTGCCACTG
The DNA here is from genome assembly GCA_028023455.1 of Epiperipatus broadwayi. Taxonomy (NCBI): domain Eukaryota; kingdom Metazoa; phylum Onychophora; class Udeonychophora; order Euonychophora; family Peripatidae; genus Epiperipatus; species Epiperipatus broadwayi. The sequence continues at coordinate 18,847,104 of JAQFVV010006202.1, read as the reverse complement.
AGTAAGGTAAATATTTTCATATTTGAAACAAAAAAAATTATGGTTGATAGTAAGCAAAGTTTTAGATATATTAGAGACCTGTAATCTAATGGATTATTATATATTATCTTTATTATTAACCCCCTTATAAATATCAATAATTTGTGATTAAAAATTAATTAAAGTGGATGGGTTTTTTTTTTTTTTTTGCAATCTATTAAAGGTTAAAATGAAAAAGTAATTTCGGAATTCAATTTCTTGTTTTTCATTTTTTTATCGGATTACAAAAAAAAATATTTGATCTATTAATTTTTTCAATTAAAAGTTTAGTGATTGTGCTATTTATATAAGTAACTCTTTTATATGGTACATTATTATAACCTTTAGGTATATAAAATGATTGTACAGTTTTCATTATATTTATTAATAGCTGAAATACAGACTTATTATATACCTGTATCAATATATGTAATATTTATAGGGTATATGAGCACAGACATTCACACGACCCACCACTCTCCACTCTATCTCATAACACTGACACACCTGAACATATATATGTCGAAAAGATAAATAATCACCAATAAATATATTTCATGCTAACCCAGCAATGATAATCTGGACCAACTGATGATTGCTGTTTTAGCATGAAATACGGCTATTGGTGATTATTTATGTTCAGGTGTATCAGTGTTACGAGATAGAGTGGAGAGTGGTGGGTCGTGTGAAAGTCTATGCTCATATACCCTATACTGTATATTATATTATCTTATTGTTATTTCACATTATATATATATATATATATATATATATATATATATATATATATATATATATATATATATTATTATTAATACTATTATTAATAATAATAATAATAATAATTCAATTCAATTCTTTATTTAATGTACATATCAACAGCATTTAGTCAATTATAGATTGCACAGTAATTTCATTATCATATACAAATCTAAATAAGCATTAAAAAATAATAATAATAATAATAATAATAATAATAATAATACAAATAAAATATAAAAACAATAAAATGCACAAATAATTAAAAAGGCAATATATCAAATGAAATTAAGGATAATATTTTTTTATGAGGACTTTAGTGAATTGTTTAAAATCCAGATTAAAAACATCATCATTACCAAAATCTTTGTTATAAGTTCTAGGTAAACGAAATAAAGGGGAAAATCTTAATACATCTGATTTACAAATTTTCAGTTCAAAAATATTGTGAGTACGAGTATTATAATTCTGTTTCTTAATACCTAAATTAGAAAGCAAATTAGATACAGAAATATTCTGGGAAATAAATTTATGGAAAATTTAATTGACATTTTAAACAGAAATGGTAATTATTTTTAGGATAAAAATTGTAATAGTATGTAGCCAATTATAAATTTATCATATGATAGAAGATATAATAATCCAGAAATAATAATATTTATAAATGATATAGGCTCGGGAATAAAAGAATTACGTTTATTCCCATAATTGTGAAAATGAATGTATATTCACTGTCAAATAAATATTTATGTGTTTATATTAAAAAAAAACTTTTCTTTAACTAATCTTAAGTTATAATTGTAAAGAAAAAAGGAAATAAAACAGGTTTGAAATAGACCAAAATTCTTAAAATTATTAATTAAATAAAAAAGTAATCAGGTTATTTAAATTTCGTATATAGCATGATCTGTTTCAAAACAAATTTAGATTCACAGGAAAAAAAATTTAATCTGTTTTCGTTCTTCCTTCCTTCTATATTTTATGAGTTGTCATTATTATTTATTAATAAACATGCTATTGAGATAGAGGAGATAAAATTTGAATGTATTGCTGAGGTAAGACATATTTTGATAAATATTTATTCATAAATGTGTGATAATCCATAAAAGAAGTTATACAGAAGACATTTTTCTAGAGTCATAGTTAAAGTATACATGGTTCACTGCAGCCTGATTTGGTGAAAATCATCTCATAAATATGAAAATAGAAAAGATATTAATAATATTTTGATTATTATTAAAATATATAGCATCCACATACATGTGTGCATACTCTGGGCTGGTCTCCTGTATTTCAGGTAGCCTTAGTAATTGTTGCTCTATGGACTCATATATAGTCAGTATGAATGCTGCAATACTCGGACTTATGGGCTCAAGATGGTGTGGGCTCAGATCTATGGGATAGTGACTCAAAATATCCGCCACCATATTTTCTTTTCCTTTACAATATAGAACTTTATACTGAAATTTCTGTAGCGTAAGACTCCAATGTATCAATCGATCATTCGATAAGTAACTGCTATTAAGAAATTCCAAGCTCTTATAATCCGTAATTACAACAATCTCTGACCCAAGCAAGAACTGTTTGAATTTACTGAAATCCCAAACAATGGCCAAAGCTTTCTTTTCTGTCATCATATAATTATTTTTCACCCCTTTTAGCTTGTGGCTACAAAAATACAACACTCTGTGACATTGTTGTTTGTCAATTTGAAATAACATGACTCCAAGCCTTTGCCCACTGCTGTCAGTCTGAACATAAAAAGTTTGTGAAAAGTCAGGGTAGGCTAGAACCACCTGTTCCAAGAACTTTTTAATGTGTTGAAATTCCTGCTCCTGTTTGGACTCCCATACCCATTTTTGGTCTTTTGTTAATAACTGAACAAATTTGCAGCATCTAATGCAAAATTTTCATAGAATTTATTATAAAAATTGCATAATCCCAGAAAAGACCACACCTGACACCTATTAGTGGGTGTAGGAAAATGTTGTATCGCTGTTAGTTTCTCTGGATGAGGTTTAATACCCTCTTTCCCAATTAAAAAGCCTAAAAATGCAACCTCCTCCTGGACCAGGCAACTTTTTTGTAAATTGATGGTAAGGTTTTTCTGGTAACACTCCATTAAGAACATTTTTAAGTGTTCCATATGTTCTTCCATATTTTTAGATGTGATGACTATGTCATCCATATACATCACAATCAGGCTCTTGATTTTGTCTGATAACCCTTGATCCAAACACTTTAGAAGTGCTGAACCACTATTGATTAATCCAAAAGGCATATGCTTAAATGCATACTTATGCCCTTCATAGCGAAAGTGGTATACTGGCAGTCAGGTGGATGTAGAGAGATCTTTCAATAACTGGATGTCAGGTCCAATGTAAAGAAAATGGTTTTCCCTTGAAATTTTGAGAGAAGTTCCATTATTGTAGATGGAATGTTTCTTTCTGGAACGGTAATGGCATTCAACCACCAGGCATCCAAACATATCCTGACAGATCCATATTTCTTCTTTACCACTACTAATGGGTTAATATACAGGGGGGTGTGCTTTCCAATAACTCCCCATTCAACCATTTGCCGTATTTGACTATCTACTTCAGCTTTATATTGAAACGGAATGGGATATGAATGACTCTGGAAATGGCTTTTATCCTTAACTTGAATGCAGTGCACATACCTCTCAATGATCTTAAACCTATTCAAAAAAACTGAGTAAAACTCCCTCAACAGTTACATTAGGGGGTGTTGTTCTCCCATTCCTTTTAAAATAGATTGTGACACTTTATTTTGCATTTCCATAATATCCCTCACTTGTTGAATGCACTGTACCTGAAGTGGCTTATAATTCTTTAGCCCTTCAAATGGCTTCAAAACTTCTTGGCAAAGAAATGAACACTTGTCATAATCCAACACACATCTATGCCTGTATAAAAAATCAGTCCCAATTATAACATCTTGTATGAGACCAGGCATTATCAAAAAGATATGATCTAACTCTACATTACCCAGATGCAACTGTAACCATACCTGTTTGGTTTCAATATTTGTCTTCTTGCCATTGGCCAGTGTCACCTGCCTTCTCTTTATGGGCAGTGTATACAAATGTGGCTGGTCTCTTTATTTTCACATAAAACTTACTAGAGAGCAATGATATCTGACTTCCTAAATCAATCAATGCTTCTGTAATGATATCTCAAGTCTTTATACTAATAATTGGGCAAGTCTGTGTAGCTCCATTCCATGCTGGTTCTTCTTGATCCACCACCACATTAGCTACAGTCCTATGGCTTTCTTTACTTTTCTTTATTGGAGCTGATAATTGACTTTTTTGACCTTTTTCTATCAAAATTACCTGATCACCCTGCATTGTTCTTTTCTCCACTTCTTCTTGGGCCTAATTATGCTCTATTTCATTTAACAGTTTGATCATTTCTTCAAAGTGAATGTTGCTACTACACAACATGATCTGCTGTATATCTCTTGGCATATTGCCCAATACTATTCAGCATATCAGCCTCTCAGACAAAGAGAAAGCTATCAATGACTTCAACCTTGCTGCTTGTCTGCAGAAAAACTGGGTGCAAGTTTCTCCATTACCCCTAGTATATCTTTCTTGTGATATATTGATGAAGATATGATACTTCTTTTCCTCACTCCAAAAAGTGTGCACTAATTTACATCTGTACTCCCAAAAAGTCTGTGGCTTGATCTTTAAAATATGCCACCAATCCTTAGCCATTCCTTGTAAATAGTGGCATGCAATTGCCACTTGTTCAGTCATCTGCCAATTATGAAATTGAAACATCCCTTGCAGGCTCTCTAAATGCTCTAATGGGCTTTTTACAAATATCAGCCATAAAAGATTTTATTTTCCAATCTATTTCAGCCATGATGCTAGCTCGTCAATCTTCAGCTTCTTCTCTAACTTTATTTAAATTCCAATGAAACTTCTGTCTATTTATGAAATTTATTTATTTTTTTAATCTTCAACTGCTATTTATTTTATATATATATTTTTAAAGCACAAAAGTTAAACTCTACTTTTTTCTTTAAATGCAAACCTAAACTCTTTGCCTTTTTTTTTTTTTACGAACATAACAGCTAATTTTTAACTTTAAAAAAAAAGTCTCTTTTATATTTTAATGTTATTTCTAAAATGTGAACCCATACTCTTTGTTTATTATTATTTTACGAACATAGAAGTAATAATTCTTAAAGAAACAATATATATATATATATAACTTCTTAATATCTATTTGTCTGACTTGTCCGTTCAGTAATAACTCTAAAGAATGCTATTTAACTATATATTAATTATTCATATTAAAAAGATGAACCCCCTACTCCAAACTGCTTCCTACAATTTAGCACAAACTGATCCCTACCTACTGAATCTTGCCTCCTACACTGATATATTCCTCAATTGTCCGAACAAAATCTCACGTGGGATTTAAAATCGAAGCCCCGCATTGGCTGCACTAAAAATTAATATAGCTATGTACTGGATGAAAGATTTTGGTTTCATATATCCTGACTACAAGGGTGCCACTAGTGTGAAAATCGGAACTGGACATTTATTTTAAGGGTGGGCAGGATATACGAACATGAATGTGCCAGACTAAACCCAGAGAGAGCAAAAGCTCATGAATGTGATTCAGACAATTGAGAAAAACTGAGACAAACATCAGCCAAAATAATTACAAGAACTCTTTAAATTTATTAAACATAATAACAAAATAAACATGAAAACTTGATCTACATTTTCTTAGCAGACCTTAACATTGAGTGTATGCAAGCATTAATACGATAATTACCCAGGCAGACAAGTTCATTTCTCATCTATAACATAATAAGGGCTTAGATCTTCCTGCTAGCGGTTCACCCAACCAATTCCCTTTTCCCTATAGAGATTTAGTAAGATGGATGCTTGTGGAGAACAATGGGACAGTACAGACAAGCTTTTCTTAGTCCGGAAAAAAAATGTCGGAACCAAGAATGTCCTAATTCTGCAAAATGCTCTTGGACAAGTATGTTTAAATGAGCCAAGGTTAGTCTCACACAAGAAAAGTAATATTATGAACTACGTAATCTGAATTATAGAAAATAAATCTCGATACCAAGAAAATAAAATCATACATCCTCTAAACCGCCAGCCAAAGCCAAGTTTGATTAAGTTTAACAACAAATCAAACAAACAAAACAAAAAAGGGTAAAAGAAAACTACTAAGGTCGGTCTGAGTATTTATCAAGGGTTAATCATAGAACAGAGAAAATATTAAGCATATAAAATATCACTCGCCATACACTCTCAAATATATAATATTTTAAGATGGAAAATCTTGCTAATATTGTAATGTAATAAAAAACCAATACATTAATATTTAAATTGATAGATTACATATCATAAATATAATTTCTTTTTAAGATTAAGCCAATATTTGCTAAAGACTTAATTAGAGATTTAGTGTTGATTTTGATATGGAAAGGTAAGTTACCTCAAGGTAATATTAATTTCTGCTGTTCACACAAAGTTCGGTTTATAGAGTCCTCTGTAACAGCTGTCATTTACTTACAGGTTCAGAAGAATGGGGACATTATCAGGATCTGCTCTGGACTTGAAAGTTAGGTCATGATTGAAGTCACAATTTGGAGCTCTGGAGGTTCATCTTTGGAAAGGCTCAGCCCATCATGTTGTGGAGATTCTTCATGGTGTATATTATAGGCATGGCATCTGAATGGCTGCTACTATCATGGCAAATAGTAGAATTATTGTCGGTCAATGAAAATTGGTGATTCTCGTGGAACAAATATCAAATAAAAATTAGAATCACTTTAATAATGCAGCAGTTCAATAACAGCTAAAATCTGGATGAATCCTCAATAACAAGAAGCTGAATAAGCTAAGCAATCAGAATAAAAATAAAAGAACTGAATGACCAGAATAGTCTCTCTGAATAATCTGACCACTCAATAAAAAAATACCCAGAGCTATTCATGTCCATTGGTATCTTTTTTTTTTTTTTGCAACTTTCAACCAAGGTAAATCTCTATCTTCCACTCAATCTTAATTAGAAAAACAATATCTTACAGGGCTTTATCTTACAAAATTATTATTATTATTTTTATATATAACAAAAAAAAAACATACCAAACTAAATATCAGCTTTAAAAATAAATCAACATTAAATTTTTTTAGTTTTTTTAAATAAAATACTTTTATAAGAAGACTAATTAAACTTTGCTTGCTTTTAATTATTTTAAAAGAAAACAAGCGTCATAAAAAAAAATTTATTTTATACTAAAATCAACTGAGAATTAAAAATATCAATATAAATAGGTATGTGTGTTATTGCACATATAAAACTTGGTTTTTCTTTTTTAATTTACGTGATAGAACCTTTTGAATCGGATAAAGTATCCAGTTCAATATATACACACACACATTATGTGAACAATATTCAAAAGCTAAACTCACAATTTAATATCAAAGCAGAAAACTTTATTAGCAAACCCTGGTGTTTACGTTACTGCTCTAAATTAATTATGTTGTAATTTTATTAATAAAAATTATTTGTTAACTTAAAAGTTTGGAATACAGTATTTCTTTTTATTTAGTCATTTAAATCTTCTCATTGATTTGCATAAAGATGGAAAATTAGTCCCTAAAATCTATATGCAATTGTAATTAGTTTAAATAAGGAGAAATAGATGGTTACTATTCTTATCTCATTTCATAGTTGTATCCCATCTTTTATTATTCTTTTTTTTTTTTTCAATACAATAATTAGAATATTATATCAATGTCCCCAGGAATATTTATTTATAATAAATTAGTTGCAGATTTATTGGTTTGGTGGCAGGAGATTAGTTAGTTTCTGTGACATCTGTTTTTTTTTTCTGAGAATAATTTAAAAAAAAAAATAATAAAATCATGAAATTATTTCATATATAAATATTTTTTTTTGTATAGTTAATTTTTTTGCTTGAATAGTTTATTGAGCATGATTCTATTTAATTCACCAAAGCAAAACTTATTTTTCCTTTATATGATTTGAAATCAGTACAACAACCTTCAGATTTTGTTGATTCCTTTTTATAACTGATGAAAGATAGTTAATTTGAAAGTAGCTTAAACTAGCTATGGAAATTTAGATTTTACTTTTAATGAATAACATATTAATAATCAAATTATTATATCTTTAATAATCAAAGATTTAAAGATTGTAATAATGATAATAATAACTTTTTAGCTAAGCTTTACAAAATCTTAGGGACCGAAAAATAAATATAAAACTTTAAATTTTATTTTTAGCATATATGAACTCAAAAAAAATAGTGATTTAACACATTTTTATTATTATTCATTTATTTAAAGTACCGTTTATCCTGCTTTGAAGAAAACATATATATTGATGACTTGTCATAAATTAATCAGTTTGCAAAGATATGATAAAACATTTATAGTTGTCTTTTTTTTACCTAATTAGTTTGCAAATTTTGTTTAAACTTCTTTTTTTTTAAGATAGTTTGTCTAATATGATTTTGAATATTAAGCAAATAAATTATAGAATTATTATTTATGTCGATATAACTTTATTTTTTCATTCGAATCTATAATTAAAATATTTAAAAAAGTAATGTTTTAAAAAACAAAAAGCTTGACTAATTTATTATCGGACATTAGAAATTTGCCCTGTTTGGGCTCAGAGAAAAATCAAAGACTATCCTTTCAGTTACAAAAACTCCTTTTTAAAGTTATAATTTACACATATTCTTATACTAATATATACAGTATATATTTGTTATACTATTTCAAAACATGTTTAAAAATACTTACTACTATATTATTCTAAAATGGAAAAAAAAAAAATGTAGATAATGAAAATTTAGTTAAGAATATGTTTTTTTTATTTTAATTTTTAAGGAAATTCTATGTATTATTTATTTTGCATAAAATAAGGATTGTTAAGACATATAGGTGATCTTAATTAGAAAGACGTTAGATATTTATATAGATTTAATGATTTGAAAAGCTGAAGTAAAAAGAAATTGTATGTAAAAAGGGAATTTATCTGGAGGCAGATAACATACTGTGAATGTATTTTCTACATTAATTGTTATCCAACTGAAATGTTTTTTATGAAATTGATTATAATAAATTGTATTATTTCAGTAGTCTGACATTTTTCTTATGACATTTTTCTTATTCATATTTAGCAATCTTTTTTATTTATTTTTTCATACATATATATATATATATATATATATATATATATATATTTTTTTTTTTATAAAACATAATATAAACTTATTTTATTTTTTTTTTTTTTTATTTTTTCCCCCCATTTTTTTTTTTTTTTTTTTTATTCCCACAAATATTATAAAAAATTTTTTTTTTTTTTAATTTTAATTTTATATATTTTTTTTATTTTTTTTTTTTTTTTATAAAACCCCCCCCCTCTTTAAGTAATTATTTCAAATTCTTTTTCCAAAGATTTATAATTTTTTATACAAAATTATTTTATAAATCAATATACATACACCCCCTCCTTTAGAAAAATATTTTTAATTTTACCTCAATTTTAATTTTACTATAAAGATTTATTAATTTTTATTTTAATAATTCCTACACATATACGCAGCTAATTCTACACGTACTAATATTCTAGATATCATATACTGACTCATACAGGGAACTATAATAAATAATCCTTTTCACTCACCATAAAATACCAAGAAAATAACCTAAAAGGATATCTGATAAATACATTTAAGATACTCACATAAGGTATTATTACCAATATTACTAGCCGATATACCACAACTTACCTACTCACTACACATTAAACTGACTTTATACTTTTATTACTAACTTATAATATTATTGTAAACGTACAACATCTTTATTTAACAAGTATGCATAATTCTACACCTACTAATATTCTAGATACATATTTTCTTGCTACAAACTAAATAACTAAACCCCTTTTACACAAACAAAAATAACCTAAAGGAACTGATAAATAATTAAGAAAAATTAAAAATATACTACTTCATTTATTTTAAAGTTTTTTTTTTTACTCACATTTTCAAAATTTGAAATATTAAATATTAGTTTTACAACTTCTTAAACATACAAAGTTTCTATTATTTATATTACTATTTTAAAACTTTTTATTATAAACTTCCTATACTTTTTTTTTTTTAAAAACATTATTTTCATTTATCACTATTCTAGGAAAACGATAAGACAAATCGAGGGTTTTATATTTTCTATTTTTTTTTTTTTAATTATTTATTTTTTTGCTCCGTTTTCTAGACTTAACTGGTATCAATATAATCGATAAGACATAATCGAGGGTTTTAATTTTAAAAACTCTAAGATTATTATATATTTACTATTATAACCTTTAATCTTCTTAATTATTCGAACTAACTTGATACTTTTATCTTTTTTAAATCCTAGCAAACAATGTCCATTTTCCATCATGTCATAATAATTGTCAAACCGGCAAATCCGCAGATTACATATTTTTAATTTTTCTCTATATATTTTTTTTGCATATAGCCACTTGCTGGGGGATTGAGAATCACCCTGGGCCTTCCTTAACTCTAGTATAGATGTCAGGATCGCTTCGTTCTTGAAAGATTCTTGTTCTCTCGGACTATTAGAATAGCGTCTCCTCCGGGGACCCGAATTCACCTATGTCTATACCCTACGCTTTACAGCCCTCTCAAGTTGGGGTTTAATCCCTATCTCTTGTCACCCGTTCTAGCCCTGTCAACCAACAATCCCCATTTTCCACTGTTTTCCTTTCAGTCCCTATGAGCATTTTACATTATGAGAAAACTATGCGGACTATCCTACAATTTGTTGTTCAGATAGAGGGTCTGCTGTTAACGGCTAATTTTGCCCTTGCCTTCTAAAAAAAAACAAACGTTCACCAGGTCCCATTTATCTTGATCTGGTACAAATTTCTGATAATCTTCACTCCAATAACTTAAAATAGCAATTTTATATTCGGCAAAAGTGACGGGTTTTTTATATAAAGAGTCCCACCAAGCTTGCGAATTCCCTTGTAAATGGCTACGAGCTATTGCGATCATAGCCTCCTCACTTAATTTATTCATAGCGAAATAGCACTCCAAACTATTTAAATGCTCCATAGGAGCTTCACCTTATGCCAGAAAATATTCGTTTTTCAAAAACTGTTCACGATAGCCGGGTTGTTCATAATGGTTTGCACTCGTGGTCACACTTTTATTCCTTTAACTTTTTTATTTACTTTCGAGCTAAACCTATTCCACTTTTATCTCCTCAATTACTTTTCTCTCTTCTATCTTATTTTTTCAATTACTTCTCTCTATTTATTTTCTACTTTTTTTAATCTCTTGTATTTCTTCCCTAATTTCTTCTTTTATTTTATTCTGGCCCATTTCGATCTGGTCCTTTAACTTTTCAAGCATTTCAGCTTGCCCTTCCAATTTACTCTTCATTTCATTATTTTGGTCTTTAAGCTCTTCAGCTATTTTTTTATATTCTTCTGCTGTTTCTTTTTGTTTTTCAAACATGCTGTTTAGTAAAGCTATGATTTCCTTTCTCTTCTTTTTGCTCAACCTCTTTTTTCTTCCTCTTTTTGTTGTCACTTGCGCATTCTCTACTTCTTTGTTTGAATTTCTATTTTTTCTTCACTGGGGACCTTTTCTATTTCACTAGTTTGGTTTTATTTTGTTTTGCTGGGAACATTGTCTGTTTTTTACCTTATTCTCCATTTAGGTTTACTTTTGTCATCTTTATAATTTTAAACTTTACTTTTTTATATTATTTTTGATACCGTATTTTCTTTTAATAAGTTTACTAATTACTATTTTATTTATTTATTTCTAAACTAGAAATACACGCTGACTCCGCTCTCCTTTGTCCGTTTATCCTACCCGATCTTAATGCTTTAACTCCCAAACACCAACTTCATTTATTTAACAGAACGTAAATAGCACAAAATCTCTTTTCATTTAAAGAAGTAAGAAAACAAATTTCGGTCAATTCTTTTTTTTATTTTTAATTTAATACATTTTTACCTACGTAATTTAGATTTCTTTACGGTTTTTATCTTTAAACAAGAAACAAAACATTTATTTACCGTTATTTCTTAGGTTCAGCCCCAAACGTTGGGTAAAGCCATTTATGTACCGGGTCGAACCGCTGAAACCACCTACTTATACGTATATATAAGTTTTGGCCGGTTTCAAACTCCTTCACAATACATTTATAATATTATAAAGGTTAGGTGAACGAACCGGCACGTTCGAGCAAAATGGGAGATCTTATTAATAGCTTTAACTATCAACAATGGCCCATCTCGGCTGCTAGATTCAAGCCCCTACCATCCAAATACTTTATTTGTTTCGGGGTAAACCCCGGGGCGCCAGCTAGTCTGAAGACTAACATATTCGGGTAGTAGGCTCATAATCCAGCGCTCGAAACAATTCCCTTAACCAGCCCAGTCTAATTTTAATCAAAGATATTTATTGCTAATAAGAGATTGATAAAAGAATTGACCGACAGATCAAGTTTAATTTAAAGATAATTTATTTCAATCAACATCAATTAAGTTTAAATATAATTTACTAAACAACATAAAGCATTCTAAACTTTTATAAATCCAAATTTCACAGCACATTTTTTTTTTTTAAATTAACATATGATAGGATATTTCATTAACAAAGCAACATAATCTGAGACATTTAAATTAACTCTCATTCGCAAAAATAATAATAAAGCATTAATAACATCTGAAACTCACGCACACACATCAATAGTTCCTTTTATGTATGATAGAGTTCATATAATGTTATTCTTCAATATTTACGGATTACAGTGGTGACTACTACTTGTAAATAATAATAAAACAGATACCTAGGATTTTTTTTTTCTTGTCGGTGGCTACTTCTGCTGCTTCTGATGGATTGTATCTAACCGGTTAGATTTGTTTATGGAAGAGAATTTATGGTAATCCGTTGGTTCTTCTTGGAGACAGCTGCACGTTTGACGGAGGGTTTCTGTGTTGTTATCCAGACATTATTTCTCAGGCAGGTTTTATGATCTTATTGGACTAAAAGGGCTGGAGCACAAGCGTATATTTCTAAAAGCTTTTCAGCACTGCATTTCTGTAAACTGACACAGTAAAACTAGACTGAATTTCAAACTCCAACTGACTGAATGATAAAACGAAAAAGTCTATTTATACCTGCGAAGTGTTTTTGTTTTAATATCCTCCGGCAATACGTGTTGTCGAAATTCCTTTAGATTAATTATAGGACAACGTGTTTTTCGATTGAATATTTGATTAGTAGTAGCTATTTTAAAATGTGTTGTTTTCATATCTTTAATTAGCCGTCCACCACTGTGTTTCTTTTGAAATACATTTCATTTCTTCATTTATTTATTTTTTATATCTCTTACATGCATACTTTTGTTTACATTCGCACGCACTAATATAATCTATTATAATAAACTGGAATGAAAAGAGATTTTTATATTTTTTTTTAAACTTTTAATTTATAATAATAATACTCTTTAACTTTTATGAAACTCTTAGTTTGTTTTTTTGTTTTTTATAGGAAAACTCCCTCTCCCCTCTTTAAAGTAATTAATTGTAGCTTTCAAATTCTTTTTTCCAAAAGATTTTGATAATAATTTTTATACAAAATTATTTTATATACATGTGCCAATTCGGCATTGGCACAATATATATATATATATAATATATATTTTGTTATAATATATATATATATATATATATATATATATTGTAACATATTAAAGTAGCTCAAAAGATATGTAGCTTTTATTTTATATGAAAGAGAAAAGAATTATTTAACCTGAGTAGTGGCTATTAAACAAAGAGACGAAATCGACATTGTAAGTAAATAAACATGTTCAATAAGTAGTCTTTAGAAATATTAATTCAAACAAGTTGTAAATAAACTTAATGAAACTGATCAGAATTTATTTAAACTTATATTAACATGAGCATAAGCTATTTAGCAAAAGATCAGACTGAGTTATCAATCATATTAAGGGTCATTGGATTAAATGAAACATATTTCTATAATTTGATTTCTCAAGATATCACAATATCAATAATTATAAACAAATTAGTAATAACAACTATTATAACTCAGGTATATGGAAATCAAGTGAGTGAGTACACTAGTAACTCAATAAAATATCTTCTCAGGTATACAGACAGTAGATTTTATCCACTTTCATTTCTTGGTTGGATCTCAAGTGCATGTCCAAGTGAACAACAAGTGAATATGGTCTATCAGGGTGCCACTAGGTTAGCTGGACCTAGACAAAGTTATATTTATAACTCTTTCACATGTACCAGGTTTGAATCCCTTTGGTACCTTATTTCTTACCAAATGTATGATTTTGATTTTAGACCCATAGCACTGTATGCACTAATATTTAAGTAAACACCTAGGTAACATAAAACATCTTTAAACTGAAGTGGAATTCATTAGACATAAATCGTTTCTTAGTTTTACTAGCTCAGATTACTATTAATTTAGGATGGCAATTCACTCATCCTTGCAGGAAATAGATGATGGGATGGTGGTTATAATAATTCTAAGAAATCACTAAATACTATGAAATCAATATTTATTTATGGCCTTTAAACATTTAAACAGCTCATTAATTAAAACATTGATGATGATGATGACGATAATGATAATGATAATGGTTTCAACCACAGCTTTAGGACTAAGCCTAAACATAAACCTAATTTTTATAAAGAAATTCATAATTATTGTTAATCTTAGCATATTTAATCATATCTTAAACAACTAATATTCAACCATTGATGATGAATGATCACACTTGATAAGGACTACTCTTAATGAAATATATACGTCTCGTTTAATAACATAAACTAATATTTATTACTGCATTTCTAACATATACATAAAATTTTCTATATTTACATGATAATTTATATTATCAATAACAACAATAATCATAATCGACTGTTTTAAAATCATAACATTAAATTTTAAATTCTTCCCTCTTTCCCGTAAATGTATTTCAAAAGTATATTGTATTAAATTGGGTAATCGATTTGTTAAAATGTTCCATCCACAAAAAAGGTATTTCATTAAAAAAAATATTCACTCATTGGCACACATACTTTATAAATCCAACATGTAAGTAGAATGACAAAAATAAATGTTAGTAAAATTGAAAAGAGCAAGTTTTAGAAACAAGTTTTAAATTATTTTCTCCCCTCTCTTCTAAGCGCTGAAATGCTATATTTTCCTAAAACAAAATAATCTAATATTTTAATACTGCTTATTACTTCACATTCACACACAATTATACACATGGAAAAATATTATTATGTAGGTGTGTGTTTACCCTGTAAAAACCAAAATATTATTTAAAACCAAAATAATAATACAAAATTATTTTGCATATTAATATTTCATAACTGTAAATCAATAAACAAATAATTTTGATACATTCAAAACCACTTATGAAGCTCAAGGTTATTATTGGTAAGAAATTATTGTTTTTAATCGATCTGAATTGTCTTTAAAAGTTCTTTAAATAAAATATACCACTTTATTGCTAAAAGTTTATTAAGACTCTGATATCATAAAGAAAATAGATATAAAAAGTCATATTACTGATCCGTTGTTTTATGGCGAACTTCCAATGAGTCAAACTTATCTTGTATAATGTCTATATTTCTGCAGCTACCATTTCCATTTTACTTTGGAACAATCTCTTTCTTGAGGTGTATAACTATTTGATGATGGTGATTCAAATACAGTTATTTGCTTTAGTGGACAATTTAGAAATTCTTATACTGACTTTAAATTTTTCCGTTCAGCATGATTCTCATCATGGATGAAATACAGCAGTTCTTTTCCCAATGTAATTTTTCTGGGGTTCAAACTCAGTTACTGGAACAATTAATTGGATTCGATGATTAATATTTATCAATAGATTAATTCATCTTTCTGATCTCCTTCGAATGCAGGTGAATGTTTTCTTCCTTCTATTTAAACATTTTATCTCTCTCAGTCAGTTGAAAGGTGTAGAATATTATTTTCCAGACATGACTTTTTTTTCCCCATATGATATGCTAGTTGATGATGAGTCTGGTAGACAGATGGAACATATATTAATTTTTTTTACCCCGCCATCCTTATATTTTCAACACTCAAAACTTCATAAAAAAAATGATTAAAAAAAAAATTATCTAGCAGAATTAAAATGTTTGTCTGCTTTAGTTTCAATAATTTTTAAAAAGTCTCTCTCACAATAATAATCATAACATCATAAATTAATAGTAATCTGAGCTAGTAAAACTAAGAAACGATTTATGTCTAATGAATTCCACTTCAGTTTAAAGATGTTTTATGTTACCTAGGTGTTTACTTAAATATTAGTGCATACAGTGCTATGGGTCTAAAATCAAAATCATACATTTAGTAAGAAATAAGGTACCAAAGGGATTCAAACCTGGTACATGTGAAAGAGTTATAAATATAACTTTGTCTAGGTCCAGCTAACCTAGTGGCACCCTGATAGACCATATTCACTTGTTGTTCACTTGGACATCCACTGAGATCCAACCAAGAAATAAAAATGGATAAAATCTACTGTCTGTATACCTGAGAAGATATTTTATTGAGTTACTAGTGTACTCACTCACTTGATTTCCATATACCTGAGTTATAATAGTTGTTATTACTAATTTGTTTATAATTATTGATATTGTGATATCTTGAGAAATCTAATTATAGAAATATGTTTCATTTAATCCAATGACCCTTAATATGAATGATAACTCAGTCTGATCTTTTTCTAAATAGCTTATGCTCATGTTAATATAAGTTTAAATAAATTCTTATCAGTTTCATTAAGTTTATTTACAACTTGTTTGAATTAATATTTCTAAAGACTATTTATTGAACATGTTTATTTACTTACAATGTTGATTTCATCTCTTTGTTTAATAGCCACTACTCAGGTTAAATAATTCTTTTCTCTTTCATATAAAATAAAAGCTACAATATATATATATATATATATATATATATATATATATTTAGCTTTTATTTTATATGAAAGATATATATATATATATATATATACAGTTTTATTTATAAATGTATACTTATGTGTTCAAACTTATGCAAAATCTTGGAAATTCATATATATATATATATTTAATGCTATATTAAAGTAATTTAAGTGGGATATTCTTAATTTAACTTTGAAAATATATTTTGCAATGGCATAATTTTATAGCTTAATTAACTGCATTTTTAATGTGTTCACATTATATTCATAGTACTTTGATGATTTTTTAATTGTATAGATAGACTTTACATGTAATTAATATACAAATTTTGTATTTTCTAATTTCAACACTGATTTATATATATATTGTACCAGTCGAAAAATATTTTCTAATTTCAACACTGATTTATATATATATTGTACCAGTCGAAAAAGCACCACCTCAACTAAACTGCAAGTCAGATCCAAACTCAGGCAGTTCAAACCCAACTCACCAAACTCAGGCAGTTCAAACCCAACTCACCAACTCAGATTAGTAGAAATCTAAATCAATGGCACAGTGCTATGTGCCAAGAAACTAGCTCAATGGTTGGTGAAGATTAGAGACCCCTGAACTGACACTAATATCAGATAATAAATTCTAAAGATAATTTTAAATCGAATCATATGTATATGTTCAGGTTGCCAACACAGACAGCGAGCATTAATGTTAAATAATTATTGAATAAGAGAATTAAGAACTAAGAAACCAAGTGTGTTTAGAAAATATTTAATAATAATAGTTTGTTTTGTTTGAATTTTAAATAATGATTATATTAATTAATTCTAGTCCTTAAACAAAGTTTATAATTATAATAAGAGTGGTGGTCCTTATTATATGCCAATGAGTATTATGCAATATTTGAAAGTCTATATGTCTATGCCCCCAACAAGAAAATAAAGGCAGATAAAGGTATTCAGTTGTAAAAGAAATTATTATTCTAATTTTATTTCGACAGAATGTGAAATTTATTTTCACATTCGCAAATCCATTCATGTAGAGCAAGATGCATATTTTAGGGCATAACTTTAATCTTTTATTAGAAAACTTATTTAATTAAATATAACTGAGAATTTGTTTGACTTCAATTGAAATCACTTCATCACGAATTACGAGCATCAGAGCGGGCTTTACCGGAACAGAGAGGCAACGGTGCTGACGAATTATGAGCTATAAAATGAAATTGAAAGACAATGGCTGGTCGATGATCTAAGTCCTATGGTGGCTTGCATTTTACAAGTTTTACTGCTCTTTAAGAAGAGGTGATTTAAAAGTAGTATGGCGGCTTGTATTTCAGGTCTTATGCCCTTTAAGTAGATGGGAACACAGGAAAGCCAGGCTGAGTTGTAACTACAAGCCTTTGGTGTTCCAAATATAACATGAGCAGAGGAGGAAGTGCTTTCTTCCTCGATAATTTAAAATATCAGAAATATCATCACCGACATGCCTGCGAAATGAATGATAGCCCTACACCAGCAATGTTGAAGATGATGACTTGATAGTCACTGTTTGAAAATAAAACCCAATTATAGAATGCTCTACATGATGACTTGATCAAATTAATTAAAGTCAAATTAGATTTTAACTAAATCTATTTTAACGCATTATAAAATTATATTAATCATGCCCCAAATATTGTGTTCTTTCTGAATATTAATAGACAATGAAAACAATCTGAATTAGAATGTATTTAATTCCTTTATCAGCCTTTTACAAAAATATTTTAACATTATATATATGAATAAATACATTTTGGTAAACACAAGAAAATAACTAAGGCATAGATTAGAAATGGAGCTAATAATTTATTATTAGCCAATTATAAAAATAACAAACATTTAATAATTTCTTTCGACTCGATGATTGATAGAACTGTATAAATCTAGTTCTAATGGGCCAGAATTATTATCAGATTTAATATTATATTATTTGCATGAGGCAAATAGAACAAAGGAGTTCATCAAGTCGAAGAATTATTGGCATATAATTAAAAATAAACGACATTAGTAAATCACACAAATATATATATATATAAAATATAATAAATGAACCACCATCATAAGAAAGAAAAGTTAAAGACTAGAGATTGAGAGAATTATGATATAATTTACAATAGAATAAATAAAAGGTTTTATAAAGATTATTACATTTATAGAATGAAAAGAGCTCTTAAAAGGAGTGTAAAGTAAAGTTTGGAAACTGGCCATAAAGTTTAAGGTTCATTATGGAAATATATTACCCATTTCTTCCAGGCTGGATCCTTAGTTTACATGTCCAGGTGAGGAAAATGTAGGAATGCATTTGGTCGATTACTTGAACAGTATTTTAATGAATTTTCATGATTGTAGCAGCATGATTGGTCTGGAAAAGATTCAGCAGCCTCATTGAAGATTTCTAGGGGACTTCAGGAACTGCAGCCAGATTCCTGACATTTTAGCCCTTCACCATGATCTAAACACTATTTAATTTCATAATTTAAAAATGCACAGAGTTGACTGCCACTTCTCTACAACAAAGATGGCTTCTCTCCTCTCCAAACTTTTCAGAGCTATATATACTGTAATTGATGCCTTCAGGCTAGCACTTCTTTTATTATCAATGTAACAAAATTTACTGGTTGTTTTTAGATACATTCCTTCGATAAGGCTTTCAAACTCATTAACTTGAATTTATTTTCTAATTAGAAAATGAATTCTTAAAATCAGAAAATGATTTTGATTAGGAAATCCTTACATTTTAAATACTTATCTTTTTTCTAATTAATAAAACTTTACCTATTGTTTTTGGAAAGGGAAAATCTGAAAGCTTATCGAAAGAATGTAGCTTTTAATCAATAAAACTTTAACAAATTATTTAAAAATAAAATCAAACATTCCCAATGCAATAAAACTTTCGAACAATTATATATATTTAAATATTTACAAATATATACGCACAATCCACGCAGTTATAATATATATAAATTTATGAATAATTCTATCATGAATTTATTAATATGATTGGTCAATTTAAACCTGAAATGAAGTAATTTTAATACACATTTCTATAATAGTTTTTCTTTATGGAAATTAGTGTGGACTGAGCGTATAAAGCCCCATTGCAACGGAAATTTAAGGTTAGTACAGGGTTTGAAGTGGGCTTATGGCTAGATGTCATGAAGCTAGGGTCGAACTCAGATCCGACTGCTTCAATATGTATATATATATAAAAAATAAAAATTCATATAACATTACCATACTAGCCAAAAAACCAAATTTTACTAAAATTCTTCCACAACTATGGATTCAGCTATTAACAAATAGACCCTTTCAAGTGAAATTCAATTAAACATGCACCTATATATATATATATATTAAACAAAATAGCCTTTCCATTATTCACTTCAAAACCCATATTCTTTTAACATCAAAAGGTGTCTTCATGAGATTGATAGCCTCAGATTCAAAATATTTTATCCTCAAAGAAACTTTGATAAAAAATATAAAATATTTTGAATCTGATGCCATCAATCTCATGAAGACATCCTATGATGTTAAAGGAAGTTGAGTTTTGAAGTGAATGATTTGTTTGGTATGTATATGTGGTATATTTAGTTAAATTTTATTTGAAAATGTCTATTTGTTAATAAATGAAATTATGATTATGGAAGATTTTTAGTAAAGTTTAGTTTTTTGGCTAGTATTGTAAAGTTATATGTTTTTTTATTTTATTTATTAGTAGGAGTATAGCATTAGATGATATTTAATATATGTATATAAACAGTAAAAGCCTAAAGAATATGTAGATTCATTTTATTCTTGACCCTTTATCAGTAGAGTGTTATTTGTTCACTGCCTGAAAGAAAGAGTAATTTATTCCATTAATTGCAAATATCGGGAGTGATGCTAATTTAATGTTTACAATTATTAACTTCTATTTAACTAGTAAAACAAGGTCATTAAAAATGAGATTTCATTCTTGTATAATTGACATTTAATTCAATAAGTATTAATGCTATTTTTTTATTTGGCTGATATACTGCATTCTCTTTGTATTTTTATCAATTTAGCCGTGATAAGCTTATAAACATCAAAAACTTAAATCCATTTTATTCTTGACTTTTTGTCAACAATATTATTTGTTTATTGTCTGAAGAGGAGAATAGTTTATTTCACCTTTATTGTTAAAAGGAGGTTGCCTTGACAACAGTTTGAGATTAGTGATTGTTATCGATGTTGGGATTGTCTAAGTGTTGACTGGTTTTTAATGATATATATGTATGCTATTATATAGTGTTTTTATTAGATTATATCATATATTATTATATTATCATTGTTGTTATTTTGTTATAAGTACCGATATAATGTAATAATGGTATGATATAAAATGCATTACCTTTAGAAAGGAATTGCAAGATTTTGTACATAACAGTCAATATATTTATTAATGCAAAAAAAAAAAAAAACATATATTAAGGACTTTTAACAACTTCATAATATTAGTAGATAAATGAAGTAGTAACACCAAAATAAAGACAGAATGCATTTAGCCTAAGAGAAAGCCATTAATATATGTAAATCCTATTTAATCATGAGTAATTATAGCTATTTTAGATAAAATAAACAACTGTTAAGAGAAAAAAAAAATTTTAATTTTTTGATAAAATCATTATCATAAATTGTAAAAATTCCTCATAGAATATAATTTTTGTTTTGAAACAGAATTTTAGCATTTACTTAACATATGAACTTTAATAATGATAATGAATCACTTTTTTTTTTTCACCTTGATGTTGAAGAAATAGAATTTGACTTAAATTTTACTTTGATAGTATCTGTGTCTTTTATATTCTAAATAAAAACACATGACAAATATTAATAATAATAACAATTAAGGTTATTACAGAATTCATAGGTTCTATTAAAAGTTATTTTCTAACATCTTTTAAGAACATATCCATAAACAATGATTTAAAAATGAAATTTATTCTATTAAAAATCAGTAGTGTCAAATATTATATAATCTGTCAATATATGATGACACACATTTTTCATGATTGTGTGATTATCAGTCATGCACCAAAGATAATAAAAATTAAAAATATTTTATAGTGACAATAGAATTCTGACCTTAATGTAGAGATGTATAATTAAAAATTGTCTGCCTTCAAACTATTAATAATTTTTTTAATAATGTTATTATTAATTCATAAGATTTGTAAAAGAAATACAGATCAGCAATTCTAAAAATTTAGGTGACATTAAGTAAACATGGATAGAAAGGTTCTATTCCACAACATCTGCCATATTAAAATTTTTGTTGCCATATAAGCTGTTGATACTCTTGAAAAGTTACTTAATAGATTTTGTATTTTTTTTTTTCATATTATGTCTTTAAATCAATGTGTGTTATTTCAGAAAAATGTTTTTTTAGTCAAAGAAAAAAAGACTTATGGGATCAGCTATTAAAGTTATTATAGAATAAAATTAATGTAGAGAGCAAAAGAAAACTGGAAGCCTAGAGCTATTTATATGATATTATAATAAGTAAGATTTAGAGAGAACTTATCCATATTACGTGATCACATGATAAAATATATGAATTCATGTGGTTATATGCTTTTTCAAAATATATTTTAATTTTATTTGTTTTTCCATTTGTTGATATCATGCAGTGACACTATGACACATCACATATAGTTTTATATTATGCATAATAAAACAAGGAAATTTTACATTTCAGAGTGTGCAGTTTATTTAGAATAATTACCACAAAAATCTTATGTGAATACTTTTAATTGAAATGATAGTCAAATTCTATGGAGGATAATGAGTTTACCCATGTTCATATTCAAGTTAAACTATTAGTTTGTTCAAGTGAGGCATATTGACATTCTGACTTTTTAGAAAATATTGTTTATATTTGGTAAGTAATAATCTAAAATATGATTAATTTTAAATAGAGAGTATCTATAATATTTTTGAAAGCTAGATTGTTATTGGTTTTAGTATACCAATTTGATAACACATTTACTTAACAAAGGCTAAAAGTATTTTACATTAGAATGTCTGATTAACCATTATCAAGATCACTAGATAAATTTATTTTAGAAAAGAAATTATGTAAACTATACAATCATTGTCTTTTTGATTTCTAGCTAAGATTTTTTTAAGGTTAGTTTTTAATGTCTTTATTTCTATCATTCTACTGAGTCAAGTATTCTACTAAATTTATTGTCTGTCTCTGTAGTTGTTTAACTGATCTAATAATTGTTTTCATCCTCTGAGTATTTAAATTCTTTAAAATGAGTTAATCATATATCATACAAAGTAATATGTTTGTTTAATTTAGTTGCAATCTCCGTCATATGAATTAGTTCATAAAGGACCATATTGTTGTGATTTATTTTATAGATCTCTAACATTGGCATCCATGTCCATTCCAAGTAAAATCATTGCAAAAAAATCAAGTCATATATCATGGGACTTGATTTAATATAACAAGCAAAATCATCAACAATCTAAATATAATTTAAGGGAGACTTTTTGCAAAAAAATATTCAAGTATTGTAAAGAAAGCTAATTCTAGTATTAAAATGAAAAGCTAAATTCTAGCAATGGATTGACATTGTTAAAAAGGAGCTGTTCCATGTATTTTAGGTGATCATTGATGCAATAGGATATTACAATTACTGACAAATTATCACTAATAGATTTATTATTATTATTGTTAAATGATTTAGGTTTTGGTAATTTTGGTAAATTTAAGTTATTCTAATATAATATTAAATATTTTTTTTATCTTCTTAATAATTTTTATTATTATATAAATGTAAAAGTTTGTTTGTTTATTTGTTACTTAATAATTCAACAGATATTACACCAATCTTAAAAGTTCTTGCATGATTCTCTATCATTTTTTGGAGAATTACAGAAGCTATAGATTTTTGCTTTATGATATTCAATCATTTTAAAAAATTTGGTTATTTGCATTATAAAAATATATTGACATAGTAATCATTTTAAATGATTTCTTTAAAATGCAAAAAGAGGGCAGCACATTAGAAAATTTTCAAACTGTTGCAGCCTGCATATTGAAATACATACTACAGAAATACACAGAATTATAGCTTTTGATAAAATGAGGTAAAATTTTATTTCACAAGTATATTTTAAATCAGTGTTCTTCAACCCTTGGTCCACGGCGCACCGGGCCGCGGAACTTTTCTGCAGGTCCACGTGCTAGACGGGGAGTAAAAAGTTTGTAATAATAAATAACAAGAGTTTAAACTTTTAATTAATATAGCCAATTTTTATTTATTTTTTCATCTCATTTTTACCCAATTAAAAAAAAAAAGAAAACAGAACTAAAACAAAATCTAATCAATCATTCGTAAATTAATTTGTTTTTCTAGTTATCACAGATGTTTATGGCGGGGGGGGGGGGTAGAATTAAATTTTTTATTACTTTTCTAAAAAAATTTAAAAAAAAGTTTTTTATTATATAAACTCCATATATATAAACTCCATGTATATATATAAACTCCATATATATAAAGCTAAAGAAAGTGATCTAAGAACATGCCTGCCTAGCCTTGCTGAGCAAACATGGAGTCAATTACATATTTAGCAATAGCCATGTATATTATTTATTTATGACACTCAAACTTTACATGCCATGGGATTTATATGCCAAATTAGTTCACCCCTGATAAGTAACGTAACTTAAAATTTTACTTTTAATCTTGTAATCATCATCTAATTTAATAACTAGTTAGTCTTTAATGTGTCAGTCATGATCGTAAACATGAACTCTATATTACAATGTATATTTTACTTTTTGTGCAAATAAAGATTATTTTGGAAAAAAAAAAAAACTCCATATATATATAAAAATTTTATCTTATATATTTAACATTGTTGTTTTGATCAGTTATAACAATTATGCTTATCTTTAAGAAAATTTATCTATAGACTTCTGCCGGTCTGTGAAATCTTATCCTTATTTTTGCTGGTCCACAGAACCTTATCCTTATTTTTAGCAGTCCGCAGGTGTGAAAAGATTGAAGACCACTGTTTTAAATTAATGAAATTTCATTTGCACACTTTTTTTAATTTTGGACTTGTAAGTGAAGCATAAACAAAATACAATGATATTAAAATTTCACAGCCATTTTTGTAAATCAGTTTATCACATGAGAAATGTATTTAAACTAAAATCCTATTGATCAAATTCAGTAGTATAACTGATCATAAAAATTATATTTTTATGATATCGCTGTTGACAACTCATACATTATTATTTCATGTAAATAAAAAGTGCATATAAAGCCACCAGAACAGCTTCAAATTGTGTTATATTTTTTTATCCTACTAATGTGAACAAAGCTGTAGATATGGTTAGTATTATATATTTCATTTTAATTTCTTAGTAAATACAGACATATATATCATAATATTTTGAATTAAATATAAATTAAGGACAATTTATTGGATTTATTGTAAAATTTAAGTTGATTATGAGAAAAAAATCCTCAGTATGACAGTTGAAAGGATAGATTAAGTTAAGAAAATTTTATATGGAATAATTAAGAAGGTAAAATGAATGGAAATAAGTATTTAGTTAGAATAAAAAATAAAGTAAGATTATATTGATAGTGATTAAAAAAAATTTTTGGAGTAGTGTAATTAAAATTATTTTATAATGTAAATATTATATGTATTAAAGTTATATGTATAAGTATGTGTTATAAAGAAAGAGGATAAAAAAGATTTTAAAAAAATATAAAATAGGATGGGTAATATGTTAATGATATTATATGAATTGAAAAGGTTTTAAAAATTTTTTTTTTAAATTTAAAAGTTTGATAGGAATTTAATAATTTTATATAAAATAATGTATTTTAATGGTTATATTTTTATGTGTATTCAAATTTTGTAGATCTGATGAAGACTGCATGGTACAGTCAGAACTGTAATCAATAAAAAGTTTTTTTGCTGAAAAGTGAATTGTGGAAGATTTTTTGAAATTCAATATTAAATATGATTGTTTTATTTAATATAAATAAAAAAAATTCTATACAAATCTGATTTTTTTTTTTAAAATAATAGATTGGGATTAAATTTTTCTTTTTCTAATAGTTCTGGCTTGTGTTTTAAAATTTAGAGTCCCATGTGATGCCATTATTCCATCTGATTGGCTGTCACTTAAGCATTTTTAAAGCATATCTGTTTGAAGGTGTTTAGCTTTCACGTTATTATTTTATAAATATTATAAGTTCATAAAAATATATAGCTAAAATGAATTCTAGGTAACATGTTTTTTTGTTTAGAAAATGTATCTTTAGAGATATAATTATTAATTTTGATAAGTGTAGTGGAATAGTAGTAGATTCTAAAGTTGAAGGTCTGTGAATTGTAGCTCAGTCTGTAACTTTCAATGCTTAAATTTCTTATGAACTTCCAAGCAATAAATCTTTAAATTATTTTTAATACTAATATACATATAATTTTTACATTTTGAGATTTTTTTTCAAAATCCATACTTTGGGAATTTATCTTGCATAGAGTCAGAGCTATTGTTTAATTTAATCATCTACATTTTTCGTAGGATAATAAAAACATTTATTTATAATTTAACTGAAGCAGAAATTTTATATTTGATGTTAAATTTGTCAAATGTAATTCTATAGAAAAATTTGATATTTTCATTATCTTTCACTGACATGCTATGATTCAGAGTTGTTTCATGTAAGCCACATACAATTATGTGTAGCATCATTTGGAAATATAATCTCTATTGCTTAGGTGAAATTGTATTATCACATTTACCACATTCCACATTTATGTCTGGAAAATTCTGATCCAATAATGCTTTGGGGAGAAATACCTAAAGCAATCATTTTAATGTACTTTAATAAAAATATGAAAGGTCAATTATTTTTTTATAGAGCCAATTTTGGATAGAATTCAAAACTTATGATCTTTTCAATCTGTTTAAATTATGGAGTAAATGTAATATCTGTGAAATAATCCACAAATATTTGGGTAGTTAATTTAAAGGATATGTGCACTATCATTTAAAAGATGATCAAGTTCTGAGTTTATAAGTGTAGGAGAATCTTTTTGTTTATTTAGGGATAAAATCTTTTTTGCAATGCAATCATTAGCCAGAAAAAAAAAATGAAGCCACTGAAATCAATGAGACTGACACACACACACACACACATATATATATATTCGAGTAATCTGACTAGGATGATCTTATTAGCAACAACTATCTCTTTCAGAAGAGTGAACTAATGCAAAAATAGAGGCTGTAATTGTTTGTTATAACAAAAGTTCTGCATATTACCCCCCCCCTTCTTTAAATTTTTTTATAGAAAAAACAGTTTAACTTAGTTAGAGAAAGCAAGGATTGCTTGTACCCTTTAATTAATTAATGTAGATTCCATATTTTTATAAATAATTGCAAGATCCATAGTAAAGGCCTTAATTATTAACTTATCCTCAAAAGATATGGAAAAATTTTTTTTTCTATTTTGCAGTTTTTTGTTTTTGCTTTTTAGAATTTCCAAGTCAGTTTTTATTAGTGAAGTTATGAACTAAACTTTTTTAATTAAAGAAGATTCTAGAGTGTTAACTTGCTGTTTTGAAAAAATAGATAAAATATTAATTTATCCAAGGGGGGAGGGTTGACTATTGCATAATCAATTATTCCTAATGCGCTTTAAAATGGACCTCATCAAGAATGAAGAAACTTCAAAGAATTCATTATAAATATTTGTTAAAAAGCAAACAAGGAATGAATCGGTTGGCAAGATTATATGCAGAATGCTTAAATGATAAAAGGATATAATAGAGAAGTTATTGTTTAAAAAACGAATTAGAAGAAATTAAGAATTGTAGATTTATTTCCTAAGATTATTATACACAATCAACATAAATACTTAGCTTAAATCAGACAAAACATAACCTGGATTTAATAGTAATTTATAGGATAATGAGTCACAGCCAAGTGTTATAATAAATAATTAAATATCTTTGTTGCCTAGGAGTGCATAAGAAGTTTAAGAACTGATACTGGAATTGCTCCAAGGGTCTTTTGTTTCAAGATCTGACACTTTACACTGCATTTAATCATGTAGGCAATCCAAATATTAAAGAAAGTAGAATAGACTATGATGTCATTCTGCTTTAGATTTATAGCTTATAAAAGGCATTTGATTCTACAAGCGTATTTGTGATTAAATCTATTTCATGTCATAAAATAAGAATAAGCAAAACAATGAATAATATTTTCCAAAATGCAATAGTAACAATTAGACTATATACATTTATTGGCCTATCAAAAAGAAAGAAAAATTGATATTAATAAATTAGAAAAAAATCAATAATCATAAATAACTTGGTCAAATTATTAATGTAGAAGCAAATATAATGTATAAATTAATAACTGAAACACAGGCTTCTTATATACCTGCATCCATATATGGCAATATATAGGGTATATGAGCACCGACTTTTAGACAACCCATCACTCTCCACTCTATCTAATAACACTGATACACTCAAGCACATATATGCTGATTATTTATCTTTTCAGCATATATGTGCTTGAGTGTATCAGTGTTATTAGATAGAGTGGAGAGTGATGGGTTGTCTAAAAGTCTGTGCTCATATACCCTATATATTATAAATTAATAATAAAATTGCTGTGAAATGGAGTGCTTTCATATTAAAAGGAAATATATCTGAAAAAAAAGAATAAAAAAAAATGTTTTCTGCTAGTATTTATTTATGAAATGAAACTCAGACAATTAAAAAGGCATTAGTTTAAAAACTATATTATCCAGTCAACACATAATGGGGATGTGGATGTTTGAATTAACAAGTAAAAATTGAAAGTGAAATATAAAAATGGGGAACAAACATGTATCACTGAGTGAAATTAATCTTAATCTGTTGTTAGATGAGATGACCAAGAATGTGAAAATTATAAACTGGATTCCAAAAAATCTAATGGAACCTATAAGAAATAAGGAATTTTACTACAAATTAGAAGTATTGTGGTAAATTTGAAGTGCCTCCATCTTGCAGGCACTCAATAATGTTGAAAATAATATATACTCTTCATTTTGTACTTGGTATCTTTAGTCAAAACTAATGGTTACAATTGTAATCCCAATATAGGTAACAATCAAGAATTTCAAACTGCTGTCTAGGCAACCACTTTTTTTTTTTTTTGCTAAAAGGAGGTTGCCTTGACAACAGTTTGAAATTCTTGATTGTTATCTATATTGGGATTGTCTAAGTGTTGGCTGGTTTATAATAGTTATGTATTTATAATATGTGAAATGTGAATATAATATATTGAAAACTCGGTCAGAAAGTAATCTATCACTATTAGAAATTCAATATGAGATAGTCTTTATAGTTATAATGTTTATTTTATATTTTAAAGTATTTTTATTTTAAAATATTTGTATATTTTAAAAATCTTTTAAACTCAAAAAAAAGTGTGCACAAATATATATTTATTTATTTTTGTAATACTACCATTTTGTACTC
Source organism: Epiperipatus broadwayi (assembly GCA_028023455.1). Lineage (NCBI taxonomy): Eukaryota > Metazoa > Onychophora > Udeonychophora > Euonychophora > Peripatidae > Epiperipatus > Epiperipatus broadwayi. The sequence goes on along the minus strand of JAQFVV010006202.1, from coordinate 18,817,637 downwards.
TTTCGGCCATAAGATCAATTGTTCAGTCTTGCTGCAGTTTGATTTACAAGTGGTTTCTGCATTCACAATTTTGACACCAACCATGTCAGTTAAATACATTTATGATTATTATTAATCATTTTGTAAACTAGAGTTTATCATTAGCCCGGATATAAACTTTAAACCATAGTTAAAGATTAATCTTTTTAATTGTGTTATTATAAATTTTTCAGAAATAATTTAATCTTTAACAAATGGGTCATTTTTTTAAATTAAATTTTTAGATTGTTGGTTTATAATGAATTTTGGACGATTCATTGCGATTAAAATAAAGTAATAGTAAGGAGCAAGCTGTTAATGACAAATTTCAAGTTTAAAGATTGCAGTAGAATGCTTTTTTCAACAGACTCTTTATAGTAATAAAACTTGATTTTTATAAGACTAGTTAATTTACATACATTCAACTACAAAGTTGTATATTCTACTTTGCTTTTACTATTTACTATTTTTATACTTTGAAACTGTTTTGTTGTAAACTTTAATTTTGTAATCTTTATTTTATTTCTAAAAATCAACATTTCTGTCAAAAAAAAATGTTTCTAAGTATTTTCACAGATAAAGAATTTTATTTCAAAAACATGTCAGATATGTTTATAAAAAACTGAGAAGTTCTAGAGAGTATTTCAATTTTAAAGAAAGATTATTAAAGTTTTATAATAAAATATTGTTACAGTTATTTTTTAGAAAAGAAGGCTATTGATTTTTTTTCAATTGTTTGATTAACATTGTACTATATATATATATGAACGTATATCGTAGATATGTAATAAAGTAATAAAATAATATTGTGACAGAGGAATTTGATATAAGTTTAATATAAAAAATACAAAGTTTATTAAATGGTAATCCAGGTTTTCAATACAAGTATCTTTGTCAAAGCATGACTGAAATAGATAGCAAGGATATTGGCATTGCCACTTGCATCTGAATGTAAATTAAATGGATCTCTGATTTTTAATAAATTTGCATGTATGAATATTTGTATGAAAATCAGTCAGGAAATTAATTATGCTGTGGAATTAAAGGACCAGTGTCTGCTATCGTGAAACAAATGCAAACAAAAAATCAAGAGTTACCCAACACATTCATTTATCTAATAGAACCAAATCTAGGAGTGTTTACAACTCAGTATTAATTAATCATGAGAAAAATACTGGCCATTCTTTTAAACTTATCAGAACTAAGGTTATCTGCTTCAAAAGCAACAACAAAACAATGAAAAATCAAAGCGGTCTGCCACATAATCAAGTTTTAAAATGCCATAAATTTAAGAGCCAATAGCATTCCTCTTAGCAAACACTGGTCATTTAATTCCATAGCATAGTTAATTGCCTGACTGAGCTTTATACAACTATTCAACTATTCACATATGCAAATTTATTACAAATCAGAGATTAGTTTAATTTACATTTACACTCAAGTGTAAATGCCAATATCCTTGCTATTCCTATTTCAGTTGTGTTTTGATAAAGATACTCCATATTGAAAGCCTGGCTTAACATTTAATAAAGTTTGTATTTTTTATATTAAACTTATATCAAATTCTTTCACTATAATGTAATTTAATTACTCTATTATATATATAGTATTAAAATAATTTTAACAGTGTTGAGAACATGCCAAAATGTATAATTGTACATGGGAAAAAAATTATTATGTTATTGTGATCCCTCAAGTATATCAAATAATAATAATAATAATAATAATAATAATAATAATAATAATAATAATAATAATAATAATAATAATAATAATAATATTAAATCGTGCTTTCACACTTCCAACGTAAAGCTATAACAAATTGAAAACTAAATTAAATGGCTAAGCGCTTTCAAGAAGATGTACTTCTCATATTCATAGCCAGTTATGATCCTTTCTTTGGAATCATTATATAAATAAATCTGATATGCAAATTATATGCAAATGAGTCACTAAGACCATCTTTTAGATATCGCAAAACATGCATCCTTACGATTAATGGCGAAGGAGTCCTCTGCTATAAAGTATGCTTCTTTTACCTTTTGCCTAATACCATGCCTCTCAGTACAAACTAATTTTGCAGATGTGGGTTCAAACACATGTCCTGACAATTTTTGATGTTGAGCAAAAATTGATTCCAAAGAAAGGATCATAACTGGCTATGAATATGAGAAGTACAACTTCTTGAAAGCGCTTAGCCATTTAATTTAGTTTTCAATTTGTTGTTATAGCTTTACGTTGAAAGAGTAAAAGCATGATTTCATATTATTATATTGAAGACAAATGTAAAGTATAAATATACAGGTTATTACTTAATAATAATAATAATAATAATAATAATAATAATAATAATAATAATAATAATAATAATAATAATAATAATAATAATAATAATAATAATAATAATAATAATAATAATAATACTACTACTACTACTACTACTACTACTACTACTACTACTACTACTACTACTACTACTACTACTACTACTACTACTACTACTACTACTACTACTACTACTACTACTACTACTACTACTACTACTACTACTACTACTACTACTACTACTACTACTACTACTACTACTACTACTACTACTACTACTACTACTACTACTACTACTACTACTACTACTACTACTACTACTACTACTACTACTACTACCTACTGCTACTATTACTACTACTACTGCTAGCTGCTGCTGCTACTACTGCTACCTGCTACTGCTACTACTGCTGCTACTGCTGCTGCTGCTACTACTGCTACTGCTGCTGCTACTGCTGCTGCTGCTGCTGCTGCTGCTGCTGCTGCTACTACTGCTGCTACTGCTGCTGCTGCTGCTGCTGCTGCTACTGCTGCTGCTGCTGCTGCTGCTACTGCTGCTACTACTGCTGCTGCTACTACTACTGCTACTGCTGCTACTACTGCTGCTACTACTGCTGCTACTACTGCTGCTACTACTGCTGCTACTACTGCTGCTACTACTGCTGCTACTACTGCTGCTACTACTGCTGCTGCTGCTGCTGCTACTACTACTACTACTGCTACTACTGCTGCTGCTACTACTACTGCTGCTGCTACTGCTGCTACTACTACTACTACTACTACTACTGCTACTGCTGCTGCTGCTACTACTACTACTACTACTGCTACTGCTGCTTCTGCTGCTACTGCTACTGCTGCTACTACTACTACTACTACTACTGCTACTGCTGCTACTGCTGCTACTACTGCTGCTGCTGCTGCTACTGCTACTGCTACTACTGCTGCTACTGCTACTACTACTACTACTACTACTACTACTACTACTACGATGAGTTATGCTAAAACCAAATTGTATAACTTACAAATAAAGAAAATAAAAGTAAAAATTTCTCCCAAGTCAAAACTAAATTCTATATTTGCAAAAGAACTATTTCAAAAGATAAAATTGAAAATTTTGGAGACTTTTACAAAGTCATTAAAAAGAAAAAATAAATAAGGCCAAATTAAAATATTTTAAATTCTGAAATATGTATATAAATATGTACAACTAAGGCCAATAATGAAAGTATCTCATAAATTTCTTTGCAAATTAATTGTCTATATGATACTGTTTAGGGCATCCAATCAGAAACAATATAGCTACTCATATGAAACAATGGTATGTCATTTCTCTGTATATTTTGGTGCAGTGGCAAGTGACCAATTCTGGAATTCAAGTTCTGTGGATTATAGTACAGTCCTATTATTTCCAGTGCCAAATAATAATAATAATAATTATTATTATTATTATTATTATTATTATTATTATTATTATTATTATTATTATTATTATTATTATTATTATTATTATTATTATTATTATTATTATTATTATTATTATTATTATTATTATTATTATTATTATTATTGCTGTTGCTGTTGTTATGATGATGATGATGATGATAATAATGCATCATTTCAAAACATTAAAGATAACTCAATATCTATGAGAATGTAACTTTCCTAACTAGGAGTGAAGGTTAAATCATATTAATAGTGTTTTTTTTTTATAGTCAGTACATTGACATTTATTTGACCAATTCAGATTATCCTGGATTATTTACTTTTTAATAAAGAATAATTAGAAATCAATTTCTCAACTATTACTATATATCTGGATAAATTGGCTATGGACAAGTTATTTGAAAGAAAAATTATAAACTTGGTCTGAATTGGAACAAACTTAAAGTTTACCTGGTCCGAATTTGATTTCCAGAATGTGGGCATGATATGACAGGTAGATGAACAATCATCATAAGATTCTTCTATATATACCATTCGAACTATATAAACTGAATAATTGCAGTGGTGAGAACCTTTTATCAGTCAGTTATTCTTGATCAAAATGCGTCATTTGTTTAACATAGATGCACTATAATATGTCATATTATAATACCATGCTTTTTTAAAAAATATTGCTATCTTTTCATAATTTTCTAATATGCTATAAATTTTCTTTTAAAATGCTATTGTAATTATAATTTGATAACTTTTGCCACTCTCATAATATAACTTATTTTAACACCTTAGACTGACTTTTTGCAATTGTTCTAAATAATTTTTCATTCCATTTATTACCAAGAAAATGTAAAAGGTGTAAATATTAATTGAATTTCATTTATAAAAACATTTGTTTGTAAATTTTTTAGTTATTAGAATTGCAAATTATAAAGCTCTTTTTCATTATTTTTTTTTTCTGACATCAAACTAATTGTTTATAATTTTTAAAAACTAATTTAAGAAAAATATGATTAAAAAAGTAATTAATTCATTGTTAGTCATTATTTATGGTTTATAAAATTTTAACAAGTTATTAAACTATAAATTATTTCTGCCATTAAATGTAAAAATTTATATATATTATTTAAATTATGAAATTATAACACAATATATATATATATGCGTGTGGATCTTTTATTTTCAGTATTGCTTAAGCAGTTTTTTTTTCAGTGAGTCGTGCATTTGTTCTTATGTCTACTTTCAATACATATTAAAGTTTTTATCTAAAGAAAGGTTGGATTGTTTAAACAGTAGATACTATGATCAAACTAGTCATCATCGATGTCATTTTGAAATTCTTTTCCAATCCTATCCTCTTAATATAATATATAGATATTATATAAAAGATGGAATGTATGATGCAGTGGTATCATACCTTCTACCATGTGTACAACCTGAGTTCAAATTCAAGTCTGTTAAAATATGAATATTTTTAGTTTTAGTAAGGCTTGTACTTTTTTCCTGATCAAGCTGAGCCATAGATTCAGACAACCATTCAATATTGATCACTTATTAAGTATCTAGTTTTTTCTAATTTGACAATAAATAAAAACGATGGAAATATCAATTAGAAAATCTAGTGAGTGATACATCTCCTTATTGTTCCTCTATGATAAGTTGTTTGAGAAGATTTTGCATTGCAATATATTATTTAAATATTGTTTTACCTTTAACTATGTAAGGAATAAATTTTATTAAATTTATTTAAATCTTCTGTACTTATAGTCTTCTATTTTCCTTCAAAAGAATGTTTATTTAACAGAAGTAACATTGAAGTAATTTTATTTTCCAATACTCTGCTGGAAATAGCTATTCAACAAAAAGGAAATATAATTTTATTGGTATAATAATTAAATAATAGGAACAATGTATCATCTTCAAATATGACATGATCTTTCCTGCTTACCATCATATTATTTTATGAGAAGTTAATTTTTACTTTGTTCCAGAACTAACCATTGTAAGTAAGCTTTGATAATCAATAGACATTAAATGGTATTATTATATTCACATCCTATAATTTTTTATGTAATTGGTATATGGATTTAATGAATGCCATGCCAGGAGCATTGTCAAAGTTATAGGCATATCAGCAATGAAATATGTGAATTCAGTTAATTGGTTCATATATGTATATTATTTAATACCCATTTAAATATTCATTATACTTTGATAAATTTATTATTTTTGATATAATAATTTTTTGCTGAATGCTTCATTGATTTTATTCACTCATTATAAAATTTTATTAATAATTACTTTGGTAGACATAAATACATGAAAATTTGAAAGGTCAATAACTACTTATTCTTTATAAAATAAATTTAAATCCAGAAATTTCAGCTCAAAGCAATGTATATGCTTTTTATAAGATTATGCAATATGGAAACTTTGATTTATTATTCTGAAAAATGTTTTAATATTAAACATTTGGTGCATTAGTAAGTTCATCACATTTTTCAGCCATTGATCTCTTGATTCTGAAAAAATATAATCAAAGGTTATGCTTTTTTAAAACAAGTTTTTTTTATGAAAATTAATCTCATTAGTGATCCATTGCTGATAAAAAGATTTATTCTATTTCCAATATTTGTCATTATAATTCATTAACATTAAAGTCAGATGAATTTTTATTGTTTTCATGACATATAATACACTTAGGAGTTAAAAATATAAGAATTAGCAATATAATAATGCAAGAAACTATTCCAACATGATTATGGTTATTATTAAAGGTGATATTTTATTTAGTGAATATATTTTTGACCAATGAATTGAACTAAATTATGTTAAATTTATACCAGGAATATTATTTTTTTAAAAAACATATTTTAAAGACCCCTTCTGCAAGAGAAAATTTAAATAATAAAGTGGTTAATAATATATGTTTCATATCATGTGCTTTATTAATGGCCAAGATAGTGATAAATACATGAGTAATACCATGCTAATTTTAATAAAGAGAACAGTCATAGATAATAAGTATAAATATTACAAAATGATCGATATACTCTCTATATATGTGATCATTCTATTCAACATAGTCTCAGATATGTACTCACAGAATTAACATGAAATATTTTATCACTATATTCATAGTTGTCCAATAAAGCATTTTTAAATAATAAATAGAAATCACATTAATAAATGTATATAATATGCATCGATTTTATATAACTGCCAACTTGCAATGTCAATACAGATAATATAAATCTCTACATTTTAATATTTTCTTAACCATTTAATAGTAATTTTATGAACTAAAGTATCAAAACTAAGATTCATCTGGTAATAGTATATCATAAAATGATAATGGCACATATTACATAAAGAAACAATCAATAATGACATTTGAAAAAATACAGAAAGTTTTCCAATCCCATAAAAGGTAATCCAATAATACTGCCTAATTGTTTTATCAAATTTAAATCATTTTCTCATACACAATTATAAAGTTTGTTATAAATTTTTATAACTAACTTTTTTAGTGCATTGCCAAATGCATATTATATTAATATCATTTAAATTCTTTATTACTTTTACAATGCTTTTTACAACCCACTATTGATGGGTTTGATTGTCCCAGCAATCTTCTTCAGAACTTCTACTTATATTTTTAAATCTTAACTTATTTGAAAATATAAGTAGAAGTTGTAAAGAAGATTGTGGGGACAATTGAAACTGTCAATAGTGGATTGTAAAATGCATTGTAAAAATAATAAAGAATGAAAATGATATTAATATTATGTAAAATTTTATATGACACATTTGTAAAGTAAACCGACAAATCAACTTAACTGGTTTAAAAATCTTAAATGTTAACTTTGGTACATTTAACTTATAAGTTTCAAGCAACTCCGGTTGATTCAAAAATCATTAACTCAGTATTAAAATAAACCTTAATAACTTATAAAATATTGAAATATTAAATACATAAAGGCTACATTTGCACCTCTGTAAACTCAGTTTATTATCTCAAAAAACAAAAAAAAAGGGAGGGGGGAGGGGATATCGTATTAAATCAACTTAATATATTTACTGCATAAATATTGAAATAATTAAAATTGTAATACTAGACTAAAATTAAATGATCTTAAATTGCTGATAATAGAAATATATTTAATCTCTAAACAAAGCTGAAGTTAGCGGTTTGTTTTATTAAGAACCATAAGTTTAATATTTGAATGGAAAAAAAACTTATAATTTCACTTATAATAGCTTTTTGTAATTTTTTATTCATAATCAGCATAGCTGTGTGTTGTTACTAAAATACTCATCTAGGTTGTATATGGTCATAACATTTCAATAATTAATTTACTTTAAAAATATTTAAAATTGATAGAATTAACTGTTTGATTTTTGATTATAATTTTGTTTTATATTCTACTGGCGGATAATTTATTAGCTTCAGATTTTTTACCTCGAAGTTTACTTTTCTCCTCGTGACGTTTTATAAATAAATGAAATTGTAAATATAGAACATGTATATTTTAAGAGATAGGAAAAATGACATTTTATAGAAAAGCAAAATAGTGTATAATTAATCCATTTATAATTTTGCATTTATTGTAAGAAAATCAGCATTTTGCATCACTCAAAAATATAGTTAATCAATAAATGATTGAAGGGTTTATTATTTGAAATTTTATAAATAATTTGAGCACTAGGAGTAATAAAATTGCTGTATGCTTCATGGACTTGGACATTCAAATACTATCATCTATCATTACTTCTGTCTAAAATCTTTTTCAATTATGAAAAAACGTTTTTGAAGTTTACTATCTGTTATATTAGGCTTAATCTTAATAAAGTTTTTTGTTATCTGCAGATGTGATGATAATCCAAATACTTTATACAATGTAAACTATCCATTTACAAAAGTATATCACAATGTACCTAAAATCTTAGTTAATCAATAGCAATATTAGTTGAATACTTAAATTTTCTCCTTGCATTTGTCCAAGAACTATATACCTATTACCATTCTGCATGTGTTGGGGGAAAAATCAGAAATGCAAATTAACAATCTTACTAGTTATCATATATTTAACTAGAGTTATCTCACTTGTAATTATATGTTGGACTATTTCCATTATCTAATTTAATTATTAAATGTTTTAAACAATTTTGAACCTTATTTATATTTTTTTAAATGCATTCAATTAAACTGCTAACAATAACTGTTAAATATTTCAAATAGTATAATTTTCTGCTAATCTGATCAATGTCAATACTATTTTGGAAATTGTACTGCCAATGATCAAGCCAGTAACATCAACAGAGTAATATCACTCAAAACATTGTTATATGTTAACCTGTATGTTAGTAATAGTAGAATGTATTTTAAAAAATACACAGAAAGTTTAATTTATCTAAAAACATGTAACAGTTTAGTTAGATGAAAATTGTCTAACCCACAATTCCAAATAAAATATCATAAATTTTTGTATAAATATAATTATCTCATTTGTAACTGTATGAAATCTTGTAAGCATTCTATTATTATCTTTTCATCTGGATATCTGTTTCTTTTTATATGGTTACCTATGGAGAACACTGGATTTTTAATGTTATATTTTCAATTTTTATTTTAAAGTACATGTACCACTTAAATAATTGTAACTTTTAATATCCAGACAAAATTATGAGCAAACCTTTCAAACTTCATGACCAATCAGTTTTTATTATTTTAGCATGAATTGTAATTTATTCAAATAATATTCTTATTTAATATTAAATGCACATACAATAAAAAATTACTAAACACAGAAGGATTAAATAATATATTCACATTTTTAAAATAAAAATTAAATAAAAATGCATGGCAATAAATACTTTAAAACTAATACAGACAAAATGATACATGTACCATAGTTTTATTTTGTCATCTTTAGTTGACAATTGCTCTACTTAATTTGTGAATTTTATTTTTTACTAGAAAGTAGCTTATGAAAACTTTATAAATATTTTTTATACTTGATGTTTCAAAAAAGAATAAACATCAATTGCTATTCTACAAAACTTTATCAGGAATAAACAGACATTAAACAAGCTGTCTTATATTTTGCAACAAATGAAGTTAAGGGAAGAAATCCAATTGGCAAATGTTTTTTTTTATATTATTACTGTATAAAGATTATCCACTAATATAAAAATAAGTGTAATATACGTAATATATATAATCAAAATTACCCCAAATCCAAAACTCAACTAAACTAGCCAAGAAAATAAAATCTACAACACAACCAATGGTTTTACTGCTACAAGCAGACTTCTCAACTGTCAAAGAATTATAAAATAGTAACATATTTAAAGTAAACATTACCCACCATTCCACTTATTTCCCATACACACTTAATATTGAAAGAACTTTTAAATAAGTTAATTGCTTCAGAATCATAAATTTTTACTAAGGAAAGATTCTTTAATTTTTTTCTTTTTTTTTTCATTTATGATTCCAAAGCAATTAACCCATTTAGAGTTATTTTAATATTAAAAATGTATGGGAAGTAAGTAGAATTGTGGTTAATGTTTAGTTTAAACATATTATTTTGTAGTTCTTTACACTTGAGAAGTTGTAGCAGTGAAATCATTGATAGTGTTTTATAGTTTATTTTCTTGGCTATTCTGGTTGAGTTGTGAATTTGGGGTAATTTTGATTATTTATTGACTAGTTTTGCTTTATTCTTTTAATGTTTATATATATAATCATAATAAATATAATGGTAATAAAGTATTATAACAGTTTTTCAATTTGCAGAAGTACTTTATTTAATTTTTAAACCTGCCTCAAATGCCATTCGTTTATTACCGTTATATTTATTATTTTTATTATGATTACAATATTGCTATAATTAACGGATATTTTATTTATATTATATATATGTGTGTGTGCAATTTTAATTTGGAAAATAATAAAATTTCTTAATCAATCATCATTGTTATCTTTATTACTCATAGAATAATATAATCAATACATTTCTAACAGTATTCTTTATCTGATTATGATTATAATTTCTGTTTCATTACTTTAATTGAAATATTTCTTCTTCTATAGCTCATAGTAATAATCAGTTGCCAAATTGACAAATATCAAAGTAAAATCAATTTTGTCAACTATAAAGTTAACTTCTATACTTCTCAAATTAAAAATTAATTTATTCATCTAAAAAGAACATTATAAAATTTATTGTATACAAATGGCCTCGGTGTTAAGCTATCTTTGAAGTAAACAATAATTTTATAGAATGCAAGAATTACAAAGTAATATCTAATTTTTTTAAAATATTGATATATGAATTCTTCAAAGTAGAAATTCAACATTTAATGAATCCCTATAACTTTTTAAACTTCAAAACTATGGATTTCTAATTATGAACATCTTTCTCTGCTATGACAATGAATGAAATCTTTATTAAAAAAATATCATTTGTGGACGTAATATTATTGTCATATAGTTATTGAACTTCCTTTCTTAAAAGATAAATCATTACTTAATATAATTACCTTTTTATACTCAAATATCAGATTCAGTGTGTAAGCAATATTTCTTCTTGCAATCTTATTTCAATAATTTTATAGAATGCAAGAATTACAAAGTAATATCTAAATTTTTTAAAATATTGATATATGAATTCTTCAAAGTAGAAATTCAATATTTAATGAATCCCTATAACTTTTTAAACTTCAAAACTATGGATTTCTAATTATGAACATCTTTCTCTGCTATGACAATGAATGAAATCCTTATTAAAAAAATATCATTTGTGGACGTAATATTATTGTCATATAGTTATTGAACTTCCTTTCTTAAAAGATAAATCATTACTTAATATAATTACCTTTTTATACTCAAATATCAGATTCAGTGTGTAAGCAATATTTCTTCTTGCAATCTTATTTCAATTAATGTAAACTATCCAGTTTATTTTTTGAAATCCAAAAGGTAATTAACCTCTTCATTGAAAAGCATTGTGGTTATCTATTTAAACAACTAATACATTAAATAATCTCATTATTTTAGTTTTTATCATAAAAGTAAAGCTATATTGCAGTTGTAATTGCTTTTCTTTATTATTTATTGATTTACCAATAGTTTTAGATATAAACTTTTAATTGATTTTATTAGCGTGTACAACCATTCACATTTTATATTAACATAAATGTTTATTTTATTTAGTTCTGAAGGCAAGAATTATGTTTTGGCAGCTGACAATCATGAAGCTATGATGATCTGGCTATTAGCTCTTCAGGTAAAAGTTCTATTAGTCACAAGGATTCAAATTCGGTTTTAAAAAATATTTTGAAATAATAGATTAATTTTTTAAATGCCATATATATATATACACACACAATACATGAATTTTTGTATACTCTATCATTTATATATATTTTAAGATCATAAGCATCTATCCAACATAACATAATAGATATCACATCTCATACTCTATATGCATTTTGACTCAATTGATTTATCAGATGTGTCAAACGTTTAAATACTTAGAAAGAATTCTGGAATAGCAACCTGAACTTTATATATAAGCATTTTAAAGCAACCTTCTTACTTTCAAATAATATATATTGTGAATAAATTTATAAAGTAATATTGAACTATCAGGTAGCCTTAAGATATATGCAGCGTGTGATTTTTATTTTAGGGTATTTGACAGGTGATAAAACTTTATCATATCTGATAAGTCATTGAACCAAAATATATATATTGTATAAGAAAAGACAGAATCGTTATTTTACTGATGATAACAGCTTATACAGTACATAATCTTAAACCTTATATAAACAGTTGGGTGCATTAAAATCTGCATATTGTTTTTTTTATATGTAATCTAATTGAGATACTATTATATATGAGTACTTTTTAAATTGTGAAAGACTATTGTATTTATAAAGTAGAGATGTTCATCATGTAATAATTGGAAATAATAGTTTTTATATTGAAGGATGGTGATTTATTAATTTGTTATTTATTTTTATAAAACTGCCTTTTTAACTATTGTATTAACATTATTGAAATCTAAATCTTTATTGAAGACATCTTGTGATCATAAAATATGAATTCTGAAACTTGAACTTTCAATTTTCTATATGTAGTCTTATTGTATAGCTAATTGTTACTGCTTAACTCTCTGAAATAAAGAACATCAAGATTCTTGGATATAAATATCAGAGATGTTTTTCAGAAAGTTTGATACAATGGTATTTTACTTGTAATTGTTTATTGAATTATTTCCATCATCTAGTTTACATGTTAAATGTTTAAAATGCATTCAACTGCTAGTAGTGACATAAAAATTAGTATATAACACAGTAATTTGAATGGTATAATTCTCTCTCTTCTTTAAGGGTTGCTATTCTGACCAGTGGCATTCTAATATGGGAATTAAACTGTAGATCTTTAAATTTATGAATACTGAATTTAAGGTGATATTCTAACTAACTAGGCTTTTCTATCAAAAAACAAGTTAGTATAAATTTTATATATTTAACTATGAGCATCTTTTTGCTTTTTTCATTTTTTTCTTTTTAAGAGCAAAGTTAATGAATAGTTTCCAATTTTTATGCATTACCACATGAAGTTGTCTTATATGATCACTTACAATTGTCATATGAGAAGCTTGTTTAAATTTTCTTCTTTTTACTTTTTCTTCTTTGCCCAGTATTCTTTTGCTTCTACAATCAAATCAATATTCACAGGAGCATACATCATCAGATCCTTTTATTCTTTAATTATTACATTGTGTTTTTTTAATCATTTTTGATAGTGTAGCTATTCATTGTTATATGTTTGTCCACCTCCACGTGGTGTTTCATAGATTCAAGTTTTGCTTTTCAATATGGCAAGTTTATTTTTCAAAGTCTAAACTAGGTTCTACTGAAAACAAGAACTTCATTTATAAATTAACATGAGGATGAATATCAGTGATGCTAGATATCTCTGGAAAAAATGATTAGAAGGATACAAAATACTATTTATAAAAAATAAATTAGGTGCCTAAAGTAGCATATTAGTTTGATTGAGAAAACTTTACAAATACTGAGTAGCAAAGAAAAAGTAAAAAAAAATATTAAAGAAGCTGCTCATAGGACAGTAACATAGCTCATAGTGTTTGGAATGACTTATTGAGCTTGTATTTAAAATGAAAAAAATGGAGAAATCAGAGGACCTCTCATAGATAAATATTTAAAATTTCTATAATTGTCTTTGACAGTCTAATTGGTTAAAGCAATATTTTAATATCTGGAAGTCCCTGATTTGATTTTGATGCTAGTCCTGCCATTGGTCAGGCCAGAAACACTTGAAGAAAAAAGATTATTATATAAAATGTTTTTATACTAACCTGAATATTATTATTAACAGTTGAATGTATTTGGAAAATACAAATAAAGTATGAATTTTTCTAAAGACATTTAACAATTAAACTAGATGGTGAAAATAATCCAAGTCATGTAATTACAGATAGCACAGACTGTTGCTGTTTATGCATACATTCTCTTTTATCAGTGCTAAGAACCAAAGTACCATATTAAACCACCAAATATCACATGATCACCATTTCTTATGCTTTTTTACAATTGTTATTAAAACAGGCAATACTCTCCATACAGTAGTACCACTCAGTGCAAGCCATAGTAATCAACAAATTCCAGAAGGTTTGTGCATAAAATATCCATCTAGTGCCTACTCATCCAATATCCCCAGACTAGTTTCTGGCATGTGGCCTACGTCAGTGAGCTTGGATTGAAAATATTATTGAGTTTTCAATTTTAGTTTTGTAGTTAAGTAGAGATAAAAGGTGGCTGCTGGAGGGTTGCATTAGATCCTAAGATCTAGGTGCAGTGCTCTCAGATCCAAGGCTTCTCCCTGATGAAGACCACAAGCTAGAAACTAGTCTGGGGATATTGGATGAGTATGCACTAGATAGGGATTTTATGCACAAGCTTTCTGGCATCTATTGATTACTCTGGCTTTCACTGAGTGGCACTACTGTACAGAAAGTTTTGCCTGTTTTAATAACAAAGTACAATATAGTACAATTGTAGGTAGATGGCTTTGAACTCAGAATTTTTCAGTCTAATTATCACCCACTCTATCTTGAGAAACCAATATACATAACCACACACATGCTTGAGATGGAATGGAAGCTGAATAGGCTCAAAAATCCTGATAGGAAACATTCAGTATAAGAAAATGACATATTGACAATTGAATTTAAAAAATCTAATACTACTGAAATGGCAATGTTTGTAAAAAAAAATTAGTAATCATCACATATTAATTATAATGATTCATCTTGTCTGAAATATCACGTAACAAATTCAATAACATTATAAACAAAATTAGTTCTTTCATAATTAAAAGACATTAAAAAGGTAAAAATATTAATTATATATTTATACTAATTTAAGTTATATGTATTATTTTATTACAATGAATTTATTATATATATTGAAATTATTGAGTTTATATGTCAACTCTTAATGAGATATACTTTTGCTCTATTTCACCAATATAATATCCAACTCAAAAGCACAATCTAAATTGTAAATAATAACTATGTTAAATTATTTCGATTATCATATAAGAATAAATACTAATAAAAGGGTTTGAAATGCTACTTTGTAATATTCCGTCAATTTGATTGTTTAAAATACATAAAATATTTTTGTTAAAATTGTAAAATTATTATTGAAAATAGATAAAGAGTTTATATTTATTAATTTATTGTATTTTTTTATTATTAGTTATTAATTATAATAATCATGAGGTATATTTTATATAATAAAATTATTATTATCATTTATTATGGTGTCCTTGATCTCTACATTTATTGAGTTCTCTATTTTAATTTGGTGTTAATACAAGATCTGTCAATGATAGATATTGCATTTGAGTTTGTTACATCTGTTCATTGTGTTACTCTTATCTCAATATTCTAATATAAAGGTTTAAAATATTCATATCTTGTACATGCTCCTTGATTACAGGCCATTAGGTCATTTTAACTGGCTTAATCAGTGGTATGCATCTGATTGTACAATAAATGTCTAGCTTGCATGTCATTCATCCTCACTCTTATGAAATTATAAATATTATCAAGTTAGAATCGCTATGATTTTGATGCCATACTACATTTCTATTATAATTATTTATTTAATTCAATATAGTTTTTGCTTGCCCAATTTGTGGGCCCTGATGATAATTTTCTGCCCTGAGAGTAGTTATCTTTTATTTATTTATTCCATTACAATATATATATATAGATCTAGTTTCTATACTCTATCCCTCACTGAGGAGAGCTAACCAGCTTGAAATCAGCTGATCTGGGGGTGAGCAAATGAAAGAGGTGGTTAATTCTGACTCTTTTTTCATTTATGTAAACAAATTTAACACTTTTTCGGTGGTTTTGGTAAAAGCGCCATCTTTTGAACATAAATAATAAGTGATAGCAGGTTACGTGAGTAACTTGTTTTTGTTTTTCATAAATGTACCTTTAAAGTTTTCTTGCAATGATATATATTGCAGAGACTTTGATTATATGGTGATACTGAACTGAGATCAGACCCATATAAATATCTGGCTTGCTAAGCTGAGTTTGAAGACTTTACCGGTCTGAAAAATTCACGCTTGCAATCTGATAGAAACGTTTTGCATAAACACTTGAGAGTCAGTGTTTAGATCTAGTTTCTATACTCTATCCCTCACTGAGGAGAGCAAACCAGCTTGAAATCAGCTGATCTGGGGGTGAGCAAATGAAAGAGGTAGTTAATTCTGACTCTTTTTTTCGTTTATGTAAACAAATTTAACACTTGTTCGGTGGTTTTGGTAAAGCGCCATCTTTTGAACATAAATAACAAGTGATAGCAGGTTACGTGAGTAACTTGTTTTTGTTTTTCATAAATGTACCTTTAAAGTTTTCTTGCAATGATATATATTGCAGAGACTTTGATTATATGGTGATACTGAACTGAGATCAGACCCATATAAATATCTGGCTTGCTAAGCTGAGTTTGAAGACTTTACCGGTCTGAAAAATTCACACTTGCAATCTGATAGAAACGTTTTGCATAAACACTTGAGAGTCAGTGTTTAGATCTAGTTTCTATACTCTATCCCTCACTGAGGAGAGCTAACCAGCTTGAAATCAGCTGATCTGGGGGTGAGCAAATGAAAGAGGTAGTTAATTCTGACTCTTTTTTCATTTATGTAAACAAATTTAACACTTGTTTGGTGGTTTTGGTAAAAGCGCCATCTTTTGAACATAACTAACAAGTGATAGCAGGTTACGTGAGTAACTTGTTTTTGTTTTTCATAAATGTACCTTTAAAGTTTTCTTGCAATGATATATATTGCAGAGACTTTGATTATATGGTGATACTGAACTGAGATCAGACCCATATAAATATCTGGCTTGCTAAGCTGAGTTTGAAGACTTTACCGGTCTGAAAAATTCACACTTGCAATCTGATAGAAACGTTTTGCATAAACACTTGAGAGTCAGTGTTTAGATCTAGTTTCTATACTCTATCCCTCACTGAGGAGAGCAAACCAGCTTGAAATCAGCTGATCTGGGGGTGAGCAAATGAAAGAGGTAGTTAATTCTGACTCTTTTTTCATTTATGTAAACAAATTTAACACTTGTTCGGTGGTTTTGGTAAAGCGCCATCTTTTGAACATAAATAACAAGTGATAGCAGGTTACGTGAGTAACTTGTTTTTGTTTTTCATAAATGTACCTTTAAAGTTTTCTTGCAATGATATATATTGCAGAGACTTTGATTATATGGTGATACTGAACTGAGATCAGACCCATATAAATATCTGGCTTGCTAGGCTGAGTTTGAAGACTTTACCGGTCTGAAAAATTCACGCTTGCAATCTGATAGAAACGTTTTGCATAAACACTTGAGAGTCAGTGTTTAGATCTAGTTTCTATACTCTATCCCTCACTGAGGAGAGCAAACCAGCTTGAAATCAGCTGATCTGGGGGTGAGCAAATGAAAGAGGTAGTTAATTCTGACTCTTTTTTTCGTTTATGTAAACAAATTTAACACTTGTTCGGTGGTTTTGGTAAAAGCGCCATCTTTTGAACATAAATAACAAGTGATAGCAGGTTACGTGAGTAACTTGTTTTTGTTTTTCATAAATGTACCTTTAAAGTTTTCTTGCAATGATATATATTGCAGAGACTTTGATTATATGGTGATACTGAACTGAGATCAGACCCATATAAATATCTGGCTTGCTAAGCTGAGTTTGAAGACTTTACCGGTCTGAAAAATTCACGCTTGCAATCTGATAGAAACGTTTTGCATAAACACTTGAGAGTCAGTGTTTAGATCTAGTTTCTATACTCTATCCCTCACTGAGGAGAGCTAACCAGCTTGAAATCAGCTGATCTGGGGGTGAGCAAATGAAAGAGGTAGTTAATTCTGACTCTTTTTTCGTTTATGTAAACAAATTTAACACTTGTTCGGTGGTTTTGGTAAAAGCGCCATCTTTTGAACATATATATATATATATATCCTTTACCAAAAACAGAAATTCTGAACAAAAGAATCCAGCTAACTAGGATATAACAACATTGAACTACAGTTAAGTTACATAAACAATAACTATCAAAACAATTAACATTAAGACTAGCTCAAGATACAATGAAAACATACAGTATCTAAATACACAATATTTTTCAATAATTCAATATAACAAAACTTAAATTAAAATATCATAACACTTAGGTTCATAATAAATAATTAGGGTTCCAACTATATACTCAATCTATTCATTTCACTAATAAATTTAAGTTATAATTAGCTCAATATTATAAATAAAATAAGGTTCAATTAAAATAACAAGAACAACTATAAAACTCTTAACATGAGACATTTTGCAAGGTGCACTGCCATAAACATTGAGAATACATCCCAAAAGATACATTCTCAATGGCATAAGAATATTATCCCACTAAATTCACATGACAGAAATACTGTGTAGTACTCTCATATCTTAATATACACATCTAATAATCCTAAAATATGATTTATAAATTTATTTCAGAAATAACAATAAATTATTTAACATTCCTTTAATAAAAATACTAATTGGACATTTAACATTAACTAATAATTTCTTACTTATCATCTTTTAATAAAAATTTACAATTCTCCAAAAATAATAATAATTGCAGGTTCACTTCTAACAAACTAATAACAAAATTAATTAATTAATTAACACCCTGTAGTTAAATATGATGAGTGATTTTACATGATATCAAACTACTCTTACAAAATATTAACAACAATAAGCAACTAAAATAATTTAATGACTCTCAACATTAAATCTAATTAATGATTAAAGTTTAGCAATAAAAACATAAATAATATAATAAAATTTTAAGCAAACATTGTACAATCTCTCTTTGTTTAATGTGGCATTCTTAAAACAACATAATATATTTGAATATTGTGATTATATCAAGTATATCTCTCATTGGTATTGTATCAGTTTAAAAATAATTACCAATGATCATATCTTCTATGATAATAACAATAATAATATACTTTGTCAATCAATCAAATATAATAGAAATAATATTTAAGCAATCTTTAGGGATTATGTGCCAAATAAGTAATATTTCAAATTATTAATTTTTGCAGATCATGCATGTACAATGAAATATCAAATAAACAACATGCAGATAAATCACAACTTGACTAGAATATAAGTTTCAAAAACAGTTAACAAATTTATTTATAAATTAAACAATATTTTACTATTACAATAAAGCTATAATATAATAAAAAAAATATTTCCAAAAATATAAGAATTGACATTACTTAACATTAAAAAAAAATATTTACAGTAAATCTTACCAGTAATGACATAAAATAAATAAGATAACCTTCACTCAGGCCATTTCAAATAAAATAAAAACTTATAACAGTTATGACAATATATTATACTCATTCAATAAAAATTATATTCTATTATTTTGTGTTGGGAACAGTTACCATAAATTTCCCAATTTCTAAAAAAACTTAATATTATACTTTTTTTTTTTTTTTTTTAGGTAACACATTTTATTAAATCACAACATATTTACATAATTACAAGATCAATTTTTAGTACAGACAAAAAAAAAAAAAAGAACAGTATTATCCTTCACTTGTCCATTATACACATTGCAACACGTTCACTTAATTCTCCTGTTACCTGTTCATTGTTTACGATTTAGACCCTTTTTCTTTAACAACATTACCCTTCTTTATTTTATGTTTTACTCCCAGATTTCACATCTGGAGAGAGCAATTCCTCCCCATACATGTTGGAAGGTTTTTTGGGGCCAATATTTTAGGCATAAGTTGAAGTAGTTCTCCCAATCTCTATCCATTTTTTTTAACCAATTGAATTTCTTATTATCAAATAAAAGTAAACATCTTATTGCCCACAATGATTTCAATGTATGGATCATTACATTCGCATTGTGCGGGTTAAAGTTTATAACATATTTTTTCATAAGATATTTGAGATTTATTATAGGCCTGTGAAAGACCTTCATTCTAATTTCTCTAAAGGCGTAGCATTCTTCAAATAAGTGCATAAAAGTTTCATTGTGCCTCTTACACATAATGCAGGTTTCATTCAAACTCAATCCCAGTCTTTTATTAATATAGGTAGTTGTAGGTAGAATCCCATTGATTAACTTAAAAATAAATCTCATTGATGTCTGAGGTATATATATTGAGTGAAATTTTTTTAATACATTTTTCATTGAACAACTCAACCAATTATTTTCATTTTGGTAATTTGCTTTTTTTAAATCTTTATATCTAATACCATCTAGGGTGGTTACATTCAGTTCATCTTGCAAGTCTTTATATGCCATCAACATGTCAGTAAGATACGATCTTTTTTTCAGCTCCCAATCCATTAATAATAAATATGTCACCATTTGGGAGATTAAATGACTGATCCTTGGCTACATTCATATAAGCTTTAGCAGTAACAAATTGAACATAAGCTTTTGGGTCAATTAAATTGAGACTACCCTTATTTAATATTATACTTATACTATTATAAAATATGTTTCTTATGATGTAATGTGTCAATATATATTTTTATTTAATATTCAACAAATAAAATTTAAAAAAATTATCAAAGACTTTCTTTGTAATTTAGCAAAATATCATCCTGATATTTGAATATCAGAAAATTTTTAAATAAAAATATGAATACCTCCCTCTATAAAAAAATAATTATTTATGTAAAATACAAGTTAATTTCATAAATTTTTGTAACTTATATGGATTTAAATTATTTATAATAAAATTTAAAAAACTATCCATAAATTATATTGCTTGACATTTGTATTTCTTTTGTCTTTGTATTCTTACATTCATCATATCATTCAAAATCATTTTCACTATTTTTACTTTCATTCCACTTTAAATATGCATCTGTTTGAGCTAAGTGATCTCTAATTCTGTAGAAATATACATCATTCCTCTCTTATGATGTTTACTATGATAATCATCAATTATCTCAACAGCATTTGTAAAAGAAATTTCTATATACATCTTGCCTTCTCACAAAACTATCAACTTCAAATGGTTTAGCCATTATTTTACCAACTTATAAAACTATCCTCTATGATGATTCCTGTGGTGATAGATAATTATTAAAGTATAGGGTATGGAATAATAACAACAATGACTCAAATGAGTAAGATAATATCATCATGGATACAGTGCAAAATCATAATAATAGGTTTGTATTCATTGGGCACCTAAGATTCAAGTCATGACTCTATTATAGCATTTAGTGGTGATAAGGAAATGCAACTGTCCATGGAAAATGACATACAGTCCTATGTTATCTATATATTTTAATAACTTTAAAGTGTAAAAATGTAGTTCACATATAACAGATTTCAACATATCCCTAACACCTAGAATTTCATATGAATATTACTCTCCCAACCACCATCCTATATGTTCCACACATTCTAAAATAATTTTCAAAACAACAATATTAAAGAAACAACAAAGATCTAAATTTATTTCAAGATGGTTTTTTTTAAGTTTTCAACCACAAATAATCTTGATAAAAACATACATCAGTACTGTACATTTATTTACTTATTATATAATTTAGAGATCAGTATTAGATCTTTCTCTGTATTTCAACAGATAACATTCATAAAAAGTAACATACTAATAATGTAATGATGTTATATAATGTCTGCATATTCAAGCATTCTCATTAAACAAATATTTAAAATATCCTTGGATGTTTTAAGACATTCATCTGCATTCATCAATTCTTTTATACCCATGATAATTTTATCATTTAATTGTTTAATATTAAATTCAAGCAATATAAAATACTAATTTAAAATACTAATTAAGAGGTATCATTTTTAAAAACAAAATTACCAAGAAAAATGTAATGTAAATAAAAAAAAAAATTATCAATGATTTCAACAATTATTAAGATCATTTTCAGCTATCTGCTTTTTGGACCATAAATTCAAAAAAAAACAAAAAAACAATTATGATTGTAATTTATCTTATTCAGAAAATTAGTTTCTGAATACCCATTTTTTATTTAACATACTACTAATAATAAAAGTTAATCTATTTTAAGATTTAATTTAAAATATAATAACAACAGGTTAGTATTATATATATATTGAGCAGTCAGATTTATCCACCTGCCTGTTTCACATATTTTACCCCACATCTATCTCTATGCCAGGTTTAAACCCTCTCAGAGTACCCATTTAACAACCTTAAATTACCATATATGCAAAATCATGTATATATATGTGGTGTATGTGAATGGTAGGTCTGTAATTTAATAGTATATGTATATATTACAGATATGTATCCATTTTATAAATATTTCTAGTTTGGGAAATATTTTAGTTTAAATTATTTAGCCAATTTTATAAGCCATTTCCATTGTTATTCTGCATGTATGGTAATAAAAGTAGTTTTCTACTAATTATCAATGTAACTTTTCCAAAATAACTTAATTTTTGTAAAAAACTTTCAAATTAGGTTGCGTAATAGGTCCTAAAATAGCTTAAACTTGATTTTATAAATCTAAAATGTTAATAACAAGTTTGCAGAATTTTATAGCATTGTCACAATAAACAGTAGGAAACAAGTAGAAAAACAAAATATAAATTAGTTGTCATAATTAAAAATGTTTTTCTAAAATAAATAAATGGGTTTTTCTACTAGTTGTAGCTATGAAATATATTTTTCTAAAATAAATAAATGCGGACAAGCTTGTGAAAATAAACAGGTGGCCAGAATTAGAAGGATACAAATACTTAAAGTTTTGCTGTCAAGGATCGATCATATATATAATATGTGAATTGTAAACAGAACCTATGTTCATTTCATCTTTAAAATGGAGTAGAGCAGGCAATCGCTCACCGCCTCTCTCCTTGCAGTGAATGGAAAAGATTTTGGTCCAATAAAATATAATGCTGTACACCAGCAAAGCAGCCCATGGAAAAATCTCCATTAACTTTAAATCATTGCCAAAAGTGTCAACTTATTATCATCTCAAGTGCCCAGAACTATCTGCAATGAAGACAACAGAATGGTAAATTGATAAATTTTCATTCACAGCTCTGTTTATAAACTTGACTTTCAATTCTTTCTTTTAATAGCTAGCTATTTATTAAATCTGCTTTTCCCAAACACCTTTCCTAAAATCTGCAAAGAAAACTGTTAAATGCTAATGTTTAAATCTTGTCTGATTGTAAAACTTGTGATATTGAATTTTCTTTTAAAATGTAAAACCCTAATAACCTATTTTATACTAAATGTATAATTTTCTGCGGTCTTTTATGCCTATTTTTAATCTATCCAATTTATTCTATAATTTTATCATTTTGATATTATATGTATTTAATATGCCAAATAACTCGAAACTACAAGTATTTATAAGTATAATTTTAACTTATCAATATGCAAAAATAATTTCAAATCTTCGCAATAATAAATATTAAATAATTGAATTATTATTTTTCTCACTCGCTATTTTGAGATCATGTTATTATTTTACTGATTAAATTTTGGGTATTAATATTACAATAATCAATCATTCTCTAGTTAAAATTGTAGTTTGCTTAATTCTAGTTATGAATTATAACTATTTATATATGTAACTCTTACAGCATAGGAACTAGCCACTAATATAGATGGTATTGCCAGAATAGTTGCAAACAACATTAGCATGTAATATTTTATAAACTACATTAAAGAGATAAATTTTTATTTTACATAGCATAAAACGATATTCAATCTACTATGTCAAGATTCAGACAAAATAAATTAGCATAAAACTATCATAATAATCACTAACATCCAGTAAGAAGGAGTATATCATGTTCCTTTGAGTATAATATACTCTCAAAGTTATTAATGAAAATTATCATCATACCAAATTTGAAAAGTTCTCAAATCAATAGCTTATGCATAATCTTTTAAAATGCTAAATATTTTTAGCCTTCAGTAGCACTTGACATACTCACTGTAAAAATTGATTTCACAAAAATGCATTATTCTTAATTAGCATTGTATTCTCATCTAACCTTGAATGATTCTAGATCAGAGCAAATTCATTATATACTATATGCAAACAATATAGTATATACAAACAATATTAAGACTTCCTTAATGGACAAAAGCATCAAGCCTAGATGGAAAATGAATATTGCAGTGTTGAGATAATTCAAAGTTAAATTTATAATTATTAATTAAGGATCATAGTACTGCCTTAAGTGACTTAATATTTTTATAGGCTTCATTTATCAGATTCACATGAATAGTTCACAACTTTTATAAGCAATCTCTTAACTATTAAGAGATATATCTTTATATATCTCTTTTTTTTTAGTTCTTTTTATATATGAATAAGCAAATAATTTTATACTTATAATATTTCCCATCTTCTTCACCTTATATGTTGATGTAAAATAATATGCTTCCAACACATTTTAAAGTTATGCACTGGTAACTGCAGAATATGTTTCTGCCTTCCATCTTTTCAACATCTTGCACTCAGTTGATTTTTTTCTCTGAGTTTATACCATTAAAACAATTCAATTATATATTTCTGGTATTTTAATCTATGACATGTTTTAGTATGATCTTAAAATTATATTAGATTTTATAATTACAATTCAAACATATCCAACACTCATATAAGTTCTTATATTCCCTTAGCCAATAAGTCAATGCTTTTATTTACTTTTTTTAGTTGTATAAAATTATTTGTTGACTAGCCAGAATTCTCTTTTTTTTTTAATATTCCATGTTGCTTTTTTATTTTAGATTTGATGATTTAGAGCTTGAATATAAAAGTGAAAGCATTTGCATTTGTGAATAAGAAGGTTATTATCAATGGAATCTTAAAGACAGTAATAATTCTTAAAAACCACACTAATGAATTCAAAATCTTGTCACTTTATTTGAAAAAATTTATTGCTTACCTATTAAAGTTTGGAAAAGACATTATTCTTATTTTATTAGAAGCTTTTTCTCAGCATTACTCAACCTTTACAGATCATTGATTAACCAAATAATTAGTTGATACTTTCATACAATTTTCACAAATTCAAAATAACTTTACATTAGAACTAAAATAATAATTATTAATATTTTCAGTACAATCTGGGATAACTTAAATTAGCCATCATTAAAAGTATTAGACAGAACCATTCAACATTCTTTACAATTAGGAACAATTCTAACATTGATAAATACATCTCAGATATTAACGGCTAAGTCTTAATATATATTATTAATTCTATACTTTATGAATTGTAATGATTTCTCATTACTAATATTCAATTCTAAGTATGATTGTTTGTTTTTAAATTAGAAGGTAGAACTGTGCTTTTTATTCCCACCCAAATAGACAAGTGCGAGTACAGAGGGAAAAGATAAATTCAATATTCCAATTTTATATCTTACAAAATTCAAAAATTTTGTAGCACACAAACATATTTTTTAATCTTGTCTATAAATTTAAATATGAAAGTGGTCAGAATTTTTAAAAATAATAATAATAACAGTATATCAGTAATAATTTATTGAATTTACAATTAGGATAAGCAACTTACTATATTAAGTAAATAAATAATTAAAAGAAATATATAGAGCAACTCAGAAATAATATTTATGGATGTGATTTAGAAGAACTTTTATGTAGATATAAGATCTGAACAACATATATTAAAAATAAGAGAAATTGTTAAACTGCTGTCATCTTGCAATTTTATTAAAATTATGAATATCAGATCAAACCAATCAGCGTAAAAGTATTTCACTGTACCATAGGTACATTATATCTCATAGAATGTTTTTAGCATAAAACTGAATTCTTAGGATGTATTACAAAAATATATTACAACCACATTTCTACATATTTTTTTAGTGAATTGATAAAAAAAAAAAAATACAGAGAAAATTCCAAAAAAATCCTTAAGACATCTCTGAGAGATTTATTAGTTCTGTACAAACATATTGCATCTAGTGAAAAAGTAAACAAAGCAAAACTCTCCATACAGTAGTGCCACCCTGTGCCAACCAGAGTAATCAATGAATGTCAGAAGGCTTGCGCATTACTGTATGGAGAGTTTTTCTTTGTTTATAAACAATTATGTGCTAGTATAAAAGATAGTGATCATGTGATCGTGAAAAAGTACTGAATGATATAGGATAAAAACAAATAATGTAAACTTTAAAGAAGAGATTTCTCAACAAAAATAGAACATGACCGACCACTGCTGATGTTGAAACTAATTGTAGAAAACTTATATTTTTATACTAAATCTTAAAAAATTTATTTTTCAAAATATTTTACTGATAAGATCCTCATATTTACTAACCTGCTTTTAAACTTTTATAGATAATAAAGGACTTAATCGAAAACCTTAATACTTTCATTTCATTTCTAATTAACTGTTCACTGCTTTTATTAAAACTTAGTTCTAGTGCATATTTAATTTGTAAGATGTTTTGATCTTTGTTCACCATTAAACGAATCTTAAAGCTTATATTTATTTATTTTAGAATTACATTGTTGTATCAAAATTATTATCAGTATCACATATATTATCTTACCAAATAACAGTATAAACTCTTTAAACATTTTTTTACTAAAATTGTATTATTTTTATGTACTTTTGTAACTTTTTCCTTCTAAATTTTCACTGAAAGTAATTTATTTATAATTTTTTTTATATTATTATTATTATTATTTAAAAACTAACAATTCTAGTTATCATACAACAAGTACCTAATTCTGGTCCTTTTTGTACTTGCTATTTTAACAATAAATGTTAATGTTATTTTTACTTTTTGCATTAAATTAATACATCTTAAAATTAAATAAAAATGATTATAATAATGAATTCATACATACCATTCTTTGCAGTAGATATCTTAAAATTATTTATATATTTGTAACATAGAGAGAACTATATGTATTATCATTATTTAGGCATATCTATCCATCTGCCTATCTATATTTTTATATATATCAGTGAGTAAGAAGGTTTCAATACCATAAAAAATGAGATGGTGGTGAACAGTTTTAAATTATAATACTAAATCCATTGAAACTACTGTTTCAAGTATCTTTTTATTTGCAAAAAAAAACGCATTAAATTAATGTCTTCCATGAAAAATGTTATGCTAATTGAAAATATTAATTGAATATAGAAACAATGCTACCATTAAGCAAATTAGACAACTGCTTAGGACACAAACCTCAATGAGAAGCATAGTAATGATATTTTATATAATATAGATGTTTTTGCAAAAACAATCAATTTTATGTTTTTTTATTTTTTCTATATGTGTTTTTTAAAAATCGAAGTTGACAATATATATATTTTTTTGGAAGGTGTAAATAATTAACCTTTCCTATGGTGCAAAATAATCTGTGTTCTTATTATTATTATTTACATTTTCAATATAAATAAAATAAAAAATTGAAACTATTGATTTTATTTGAAGTTTGCTTTCTGTTTATTACCAAGAAAATCAATAAAAGATTAGTTTATATTTTTGTGCATCCATAAATAAATTTTAGAAATTATTAAACAGCTGTTTGCTTTTTGTTGTTGATATCATTTTTGAAATGAATTTTTCAATAAATTTTAATCTGTGGTGATTAAATTGGTATAACTTTTTTTTTTTAAATTGATTCAACAAGTTTCAAAATCTTTTTTTTTAATTGCTGTTTTATAAATTATATTAAGTAAATATCAGTTTAAGTTAAGTTAATTATGACAACCACTTATATGTGATTTGAAAAAATATATTAGTAAAACCTACTTTAGCAAATATCTTTTCACTGCAGACTTTCACAATGAGTGCAGTTTAATGTAATTCATAAGCAGATCTTGAAATTGTCATTACCAATGGCATTAAAGAATTCCAAAAAAAATGTTAGAATAAATGACAGATAAAACAAAAACCTTCTATTGAAAACAAATCTAATTAGTGTCAGCTCCTCAAGCAACATGGTTGACTAGGGTTCATTTAAGCCTGGTAATTCTCTCAGTGATATCTATGATTATTTTTATTATTTTGTTATAAAAAGTAGTTTCTATTCCATTGTATTACAAAATTAATATTCAAATCAACTTTTAATTAAATTAGTACTAAATTATTATTCAGAAATTTTATTATTAAGTTTTATTTCAACAGGCAAAACTCTCCACACAGTAGTGCCACTCAATGCAAGCCATAGTAATCAGTTGATGCCAGAAGGCTTGTGCATAAAATCCCTACCTAGTGCCTACTCATCCAATATTTTCAGACTAGTTTCTAGCTTGTGGCTTTCATTAGTGAAAAGCCTTGGATCTGAGAGCACTGCACCTAGATCTTAGGATCTAATGCAACTCTCCAGCAGCCATCTTTTATCTCCACTTAACTACAAAACTATAAGAATAAAATTGAAAACAATATTTTTAATCCAATCTCATTAGCTTATATAGTCATATAGGTCTGAACTCGGTTCAACATCCATATATTTTGGTGTTTGGGTTTTTTAATAACCATAGCCACCACTATCCTATTAGGCAGGATTGATATTAAGCCACTAAACATCACATGATCACCACTTCTTATGCTTGCTCATAACTTATTAAAACAGGCAAAACTCTTCATACAGTAGTGCCACTCAGTGCAAGCCACAAGCTAGAAACTAGTCTGAGAATATGGGAGTAGATACTAGATAGGGATTTTATGTAGCCTTCTGGCATCCACTGATTACTCTGGCTTACACTGAGTGGCACTACTGTATGGAGAGTTTTGCCTGTTTTAATAACAGTTATGAGCAAACATAAGAAATGGTGATTATGTGAAGTTTTATTATATTTTGTAAAAATGTTTAAAATACAAGTTACTTTTTCAATTTCTTTTTGTCTAATTATCTAAACTTATTTTAATATTAGTTATGATGTACATTTGATCAGCAACTTAAATGATGTACTTATATTTAAGGATATCAATAATTTATCTAAACTAATAAATTCAATAATTAATTTTCAAAACTTCACTTTAAAAATCATATGCCTGCCTTTTAGCAATTGAAAAATTTGCATTTTTTAAATTTATTATGATAAATAAATTAAAGATTGCATAATGCTAAATGAAATTCAAATATTGTAAATGAATATAAACTTAAAGCTGATTTAGACTTTGGGTTTCTAAATACAGATAGCGCTATTGAAACTTTCTGGCATTGGTTTGGTCATTTACTTTATTGTGATAAATGTAAAAACCATGGAAATTCTGATTTATATAAGTACACAATAATTTAATTATGTTACACAAAATGTAATTATTAATAAATGCAATTTATGATTACACGTCAAGTTATTATTACGGATCAAAAGTGAAATCGTTAATATTGCTGTAATGAACTTATTAATTTTTACATCTCTATGGTTCAAATTATTTTATAATTGCATTAAATAGTAATGTTTTTAATTGTTCTAAATTCTACAAGAAAATAAACTGCTTAACTTGTAAAATCCATTATTATAAAGTTGGTAAAAGAAAATATCAACTAATTAATATCAACACATGCCAAGCATATATAATTATATTTAAAATTTAAATAGTTCATTAGTTTTAATTTTCAAATTGTCACATTATATGAATTAGTACATTTATTTACTAAGTAAAACATCCATTATTTATCTGTATGTATACTTGTAAGTGAGGCTTTAAATTAGTTTTTTTTTTTTCATTCTTAACAGGCTAAGAGAGATGCTTTTAACAGCAGAGTTAGCAACATCCCAGAGCAACAGAAGCAGCAGGCAACAGAACATGACGAGCAGTCTCTACCTGTAAGAATAACATTTTGAATTTTTATTTATTATTACATTAATGGAAGCTCTTTTTTAAAAACTATTCAGGTTTCTAATTTTTGTTTTTATTCTTATAATTATTACTTGCATTTTTAAATTAATAAAATAATTAAATTTTCAAGTTCAATTTATTGTGAAAATTGTAATCCAATTTAAATATTTAATAATCTGGATATTAATGGAAATAGCATAAAAAATTTTAAACTTAATTGAATATGTTTTTAGAACTAAAAAATGTTAAATCATTGAGTAGATAATAGCTAATAAATGAGCTAGATAATTTTAAAAAATAGATTTTTGGAAAAATACAGAATATATGTTTGTGTGTATATATATATACACGTAAGTAATGTAAACTTAGATAAGAAATGATTAAATTTTTAAAATATGTTTTCGCTATAAATTATCTATATCTTATCAAAAAAATTTGTGAAGAAGACTTAAAGCATATGTTGTTTAGAATTTAAGCAATGCTAATCAATATATATAATCAAAGTTATTGAAATAATTTCTTATTTATTATCAAAATTACGTTTCATTAATCTAGACACATTGTGTAATTATTTCAATATGTTGATTACCATGTAAATATATTTTAAAACATGTAATGCCTAATGGGGTTTTAAAGTTACACTATGAAACCAATAATCAAATAAGTCTGAAAGACATTCTTCCAAACATGTTTTTAAACTATAGCTTCCATTTCTACTTTAACTTTGTGAATAATATTTGCACTGTTTGAAAGGCTATTTTATGATTTTAAGGGTATGTAAACTATTTATTGAAATTTAGTTAAGAAATATGGTGAAATCTTGAAAAATTAAAAACCAACAATATTGAATTAATATCCTGAAGACTGGCTGTCATGGTATAGAAAATATCATGCATTTTTACTTTTTATTGCAGAATATATACATAGACATATTTAAAAGTCATGCAAATTTTTTTATTCAACTTTCATGTTATCATTATTATAATAATGCAACTTTGTGTGTCCTGGATATCTGTATTCATTATTTTATATAATTGTGTTTTTTATTTATTTATTTTTAACATATTTTTATATGTAACCATTATTTTTGTATAACTTTAATTTTTTTTTTAACTTTTTAAAATATAATATTATTAATATTTAAATACAGGTATAGTATATATACTCAAGCAAGATGTAATTAGAGGGGATTTGAACCCAGTTTTTAAGCTCCCTTCAGTCATTTACTTCATTTTATACAACCAATACACATGACTACATACATGTGGAAATGATAAATGATTTTAATATGCATATTTTATGCTGGGCCAGCACTCTTCAGTTGGTCCAGATCATTATCTCCCACACATATATATAATCAGTGCCCAGGTTTATATTAGGATAGCAAATCTATTGGAGATCATTTATCTTTTTTACACGTATGTAATCATATGTATTGGTTATATAAGATGGAATGAATGACTAAAGGGAGCTTGAAAGTCTGAGTTCAAATCCTTCTAATTACATCTAGAATAAGTATACTATTCTTGTTTTTAATATTGAAATGGATATGGATGACAAGAGTTGGAGAGTGGAGAAGATTGAAACCTGTCTATTAAGTGTATCGATTTGCTATCTTAATATAAACTGAGCCCTTATTATTGTACCGGTCGAAAAACACACATCGATCCAACAAACCCCTGAATACGGGTAAAGTACATAGAGTCCGACCATGTACAAGATAGATAAATCAGGTACATCGTGAATTCTGCCCTATTTACCTATATCCCCAGATCAAAGATCTAATCAATAGCCTTTCTCGACGATACGATCGAATTCCTTTATTTTCACTGTGCCGGCAGCTGGGCCTTAAAGCATGAGATTCGATTTTATTATATTTAAATGAGAACTTGGGTGATTGGTTGATAGATATATTTAAAAGTCAAAATTTATTTAAAATAAAAGTAAATAAAATGATTCGAGAACACTGGAAGTTTGTTTTAGTTATATATATATTTAAAATCATTAGACATTCTACATTAATTTAACTCAAGCTCTAAAAACAAAAAATACAATTATTTTTATCATTATAGAAGTTCATGACGACTTTATTTATATTAGCGGTTAACATTGACATTATTGAGTTTGTACAATTTATTTTATGAAGTTTATACATCTTTACTTTGGTTTACATTTATTCTCCTTTTTAAAATAGCAAAAATTATTTTATAATTAAATGACCACGGATTTCAAAATTCCCCGTGCACATTTAATACAAGCTTGTAATATAGCGGTAGGTTTAAACATCTGCCTAACGCACATATATAAGAATGACTATTTTAATGAATTCTTTATATAAGATTTAAAAAAAACATTTCTATAAAAAAAAAAAACCTTAATTAAATAGACGATTATAAGACTAATTTGACGTCTTACTCCACTAACAGATAAAAAAAATTGATTTCATTTCTCTTTATAATATTAATAATTTGGATTTTCAATAACTAATGTTTTATGACATTAGTGGACCTTGCTGGCATAACTTATAAATAACTTTAAAACTGTAAGCGGTTATAATAAAAAAATCTATCAGTTAATTATCAAAGCAAACAAGTCACTTTAGTTGGACTTACAACTAAAATCATACCTATAATGAAATATACCGTGAATTAGCCAAAACCAAACAATTTTAACTAATTACACAAACAAACAAAAGAGTCGATTACTCAGGTCGAAGATCCTTTCAGTAGAATCATTTCCCTAAGGCTTACGTATTAGATAGGCAAAATAAAAGCATAATAATGTCGGGTTAACAAATATACGAATGCACAGGAGAAACAAAATGTAAGTAAGAAAATACGAGCCGGATTACGGACACTCGTATGTAATTTCCCACGAAGAATACTAAGGGAAATCGATACGTCCACATGTCATGTCCGGTGTCCATATATCGATAGGAGATAGGACTTACGAAGAGCCCTCATATTCGCCTCTACGAATTCTGCTGACAAACCAACTCTATCTCAAACATGCTGTTCGATTCACAGGCGTATGCGAAAAACGGAAGCTAACTCCAAATCACCAAATCTATGACCGTATTAGGTCTGTTCATGAGATTCCAAGCATTCTTTATTAACCTGAGATATTATAATTATTAAATAGGAACGAATTATAATTAAATAGCCTTAAAATGATCTAATATTGCATAGAGAACAACCTGTGTAAACAACTACTTTATATAAATATTTAACCTACAAGAAAAAAAACATACATGTAGAAATAAGGGAATTTAATTCTCGAAAAAATCCCCCCTTCCCTCTTTCCTAACTTAAAAAAAGGCATGATAATTAACTGACGCTATCCAGAGGTGCTGTTACTAGGTCAAAAATTCATAGCATATTTTATTCTATTTTGAATTACAGAAATATAAAATTATAGAATCCCATTCTGGGAAATCTATAATAAATTTATTTGAAATTACGGTAGATTTCCTTAGAAACATATATATATATCGACATAACCTCACTCGCGAAAATAGATCAACTTACTTTACTTTTAAAATCAAATCGTTCTTTGTTAAAATTCCCTTTCCCTAATAAAACATAATCTGCTCTCTTAGCAAACTACGCTCTTTGGACCCCCGCGAGTGAAGTTTGTCAAAATAAAAAAAATCAAAGCATGAAATAATCTCATGCTAAAAATTAATATAAAACAAATAAATAAATTCATATTCAATTAATTATATATATTAAAAATTATAGTGAACTTGAGTTAATGAAAACATAATTTAAAAGAAAAGGTTAGAAGAGTCAGTTAAAAAAAAATTCTTAATAAACATTTAACTTTTGACATTTTTTTTTAAGCTTTACGAAACTACATTTTGATTGTAATAATAATTTTAAAATTTTGACGACAGGATTTAAGCTCTTCGGCATTTTACCTGGAGTTGCCCCAGTATGAGTTCACGGGCGAACCTTGATGGTTGGTGGCATTTGAAGGCAGGTTCTGGCAGCAACATAACGGAAGATTTCAGGTCTCAGGAAAGAAAGGGCAGTGATTTACCCTTTTTTTACTCCTCGATCATCATAGCGTGATTTCTACAACTCTGTCTGTTCTCTGTCTGGTTCTCGTCTCTGGTCACTCTCTCTGGTCAAAAAGAGCCACTATTTATTACTTCCTGCTGCCTCAAGTGATCTTCTTTTTGAAACAATAGAAATTGTTTTTATTCTAATTTTAGAAAGTTTGTACCTCGATAAGGATCAATATATTTCAATATAATTTTATGTTAGGTTTTAATTTAGATAACAATGTAGAATCTCTACTAATTAATGAATAGAGAGTCCACAGTTTTTGGTAATTTATCAATGCTTTTAATTTAAACATTTATTTTAAACTTCTTATCGAGGTACAAATCTTTTCAATAAGGCCATCTTGGATTCTTGAACTAAAATAAAGCATTTTAAACATATACAGTATATCTAAAATATATAAAAAAATTCAAAGTTAATTATTTGAATCTTTTTTTTTTAATAATAAAAATAGAATAACAGTGTGTTAGTACAATTATATATATATGATCCAAAATAAATTTTAGGATTTATCGAGGATCGTTAAAAAATGTTTATTTTTTTAGAATAATAATAAAAGCAAATGTTAGTAAAATAAATAATTAGGTGGGTCAGACTGTGAAACGGCAAATCTGAATCAGATTTATCATTTCATTATTTATCAGTGTGGGAGATGGTGATCCAGACTAACTGATGAATGCTGGTTTAGCATAAAATACATATATTGGAGATCATTTATATTTTTTACATGTATATGGTCATAAGTATCAGTTTTATTGGATAAAATGGATGACTTTAGAGAGCTTGAAAGTCTGGGTTCAAATCCCTTAATTATACTTCTATTTAAATATTACAGATTCATCCTGTATTCTTCCCATCCATCTTTTGTGTAAATGGTCTTAAGATCCTACATATGAGGATCAGAATAACTTATAATCAATATGGGTCATCAGATATTTAATGATATGAATGGCAGAAGAGTTGGAGAATGGAGAAAATTGAAACCTGTCCATTAAAATTTAAAGATTTGCTATCTTAATATAAAACCAAGCACCGATTATATATGTGTGTGGGATGTGATTATCCAGATCAACTGATGAGTGCTGATTCAGTAGAATATACATATATTGAAGATCCTTTATCTTTTTCGCATATATGTAATCATGTGTATCAGTTGTATAAGATGGAGTGAATGACTGAAAAGAGCTTGAAAGTCCCTCTAATTACATATAGCATTATTGTATTGAAGAAGCTAAAGTGATATTTCTGTAATATTGTGTTATCTTTCATATATCGTTTTTGTTACTATGTTTTTAATTTGTTTGTTGACTGTATCATATGATTAAATTTCCATTAATTGTAAAATGAATTTTAAATAATAAATTAACTATTATATTTATTTTGTTAGGTTCTTCTATTATTTTCATAGTTTTTTTCTCTTAATATTTTTATTGCATATTTATAAATACAAAATATATAATAACTTAGAAATTAGAATATGTTTGTATATTTCTTTACCAAAAAAAAAAAAATATTGACAGAGATTCATATAATCTGCCTTATACCAGCCATTTTTATATATGAGTATGCTGAAAATCATTCATCATCTGGCTAATTGATAAATTTGGAGAATATCAGGAATATGTTAGACTATTGTTTTTTTATTACAAGACTTTATTTATATTTCCTGCCAAATTATGAAATGTTCTCAGGAAAATAGATGATCAGATCATTTTATTGTTCTTTTGGGAAATTAGATCATGATGAAACTAGCTTGGCAACAAGATGAATCAGCCTGCATAGTATAATCTTATTGGCCTTGACCATGTGATAATAAAACTTAGGTTGAAAGAAAGCAAATATGAATTCAAGATTGATGGAAAAATCATTAAAAAAATTAATAGAATGATGCCATTATAGGTTTATCCAAAAATAGATAACACCCAATAAAATTACATTTCTTGCTAAACATAGAAAAGATCCAAAAGCACTCATTAAGATACTTATGAGATAAATTAAAAAAATAAGATAAAATTTGTAATAATTGAAAAGGCAGTGATATTTTTCTTTTTCATTCATCATGTAGACACAGAAAATGCTTTTAAACATAGATATATCTTTAAAAATTAATATTTTGTATGAACTTTCTTTTAGATAAAATTGAACAGTGAAAAAGCAAAATAGAAAAACATTGATACCCTTTGAGATCACATTAGTCAATAAAAGTGGATACTTGGCTAAATTGGAAATTATGTGAAAAATTATTATCAGAAATATTTCATCTTATTTGATAACATTATGAAACATTGTGATTAATTAAAAGATTCTATAATGTTAAAAAGAGTTGACTGAGGAAAAAAGAAGAGGATGGTTAACAATATAATGGATGAAATTAACAACCCAATAGTAAATTTATTATTGTGATGATAATTCTGGAAATAAGTCAGTTATGTGATTTTTTGAAGTTAGCATCTATATCATGGTACATAATATATTATTATCATTAACATAATCATCATTTTATAACATATTTTGCATGAATATAATATATGAATATGAAAAATGATGTCATAAGCTTATTAAATCTATATATGGTACATTTTTTTAAATAATGATGATATTTTGAACAAGTGTAGGAAGTAATTTGATCATCTTTGAATGATCACATAATGATTCAAGTGATGATATTTAATAATTTAATAATCCTATTATCTTTTTAGGTTTGGCCAAGGATATTCAGCTTATTAAAATTAAAATGATTGTTTGTTATTTTAAAAATCAAAATTGCTACAAAATATATGAAGAAGTTTTAAATTTTGATATTAGCTTCAAGTGTGATGGAACTTTTCAGTTATTTATAAGCTCATGCTAGTATTGTTACTGGTCAGACCAGCAACACCTGAAGAAGAGAGGAGAGTGAATACTTTTCAAAATGTTGTGCATTTACTAACCTGTGTTCTATTACTATCAATTGAATGTAATTTTAAAGTTTAAATAAAGTTAAAGTTTTCTAAAGGCATTCAATACTTAATATTAGATGATGGAAATAGTTCAATATATAAATACAACTAAAATACCATCATCACAAACCTTCAATAAAACACTAAGTATTCAGTATGGACCTCATACTATACTAAACTTTAGACATTATAAAAAATTGCCTAAAGCTGGCCAAGTGCAATTAATTAGTTTATTTTAGGAATTTAATACCTTTTCATTTGAACTCTAAGTCAATGAGTGCTTTAGAATTAACTTTCTTATGTAAATGTAAATCTGAAGGGATAGTTTCTAAGGGTTTGCAACTAAAACCTCCAATTCATTCACAGAGAGCTGAAAAAATTACTCAGAGAGCAAGCAAAGCTTTGTTAAGAGAATGAATAAAGGGCTCAAAGGTTTCCCAAATATCAAATCTTGCAATCCATTAATAATGTAGAATGTTTTCTAAAAAATAAACATACTGATGAAGACTTCACAAAAATTTCTCAAGGAATAAGAAAATCATATTTTACATTACATGGGAAAATAAAAATATATCAAAGAATAAACTTGCACATCTACATATGTGTGTTAAAAGTTATAAGGTAACAAGCAGTGTACCAGGTACATCTAAATTTGTAATAATAAAGTTATCTTATTTTAGTCAAATTCTTGATTGTTTTTGATGGAGACCTTTAAATATTCTATAGAACCATGTAATTTAGAAGAACTTCAAATATTTGATTGAATCATGTAATTTAAATATTTCTATCTATATATATATTTTTTTGTTTGTATTTTATGATGATGATGACTATTATTATTATTATTATTATTATTATTATTATTATTATTATTATTATTATTATTATCATCATCATCCTCTATATATTTATCTATTTTTGATAATCCAATAAGCATAATTATTTGAGCTATTTTTATTATTTTCCATATGAAAATTCCAAAGCTTCTAAAATATATAATTAATGACTGTTGAAATGTTGAGGATACATTATGTAAATTTAGTCTATTTTCAAAATATAATATAGGGGATTTGAATATAGACTCTCAACCTCCCTTCAGCTATTTCCAAAATTCTAAATGCATTTTTAAAAAAACATTTGCACATATTCCTGTCATTTGTTTTTTTAAGCTCTTTATATATATATATATATATATAAGGAATATATATATATATATATATATATATATATATATTGCTTATTTCCTTTATCAATCTACAATTTTAAGTGATATAGCCAATTCTTATAAAAATTTATTTTAAATCTAACATATGTTAAAAATTAATATTTATCTGAATATACAGCTAATTTTACATTTTTTTCTTTTATTGTTAATTGTCTGTAAATATGTATATACTAAATAATTTAATTATATCAAAAAAAATTCTTTCTTTAAAAGAATGATGAAGAGATCCAAGCCATTATTCGTAAGGCTAAAAATGCAGAGCAGTCTGGTGATCTTATGCGTTCGAGATCATTAAGAAGAACACGAAATGATCAACCAAGAAGACTTGCTTTACTGCGGAGGCTGGGAAAGACAGTTGACTTTGGGGATAATATGCCATCTGAAACATTACCTATAGGTCAAGGTAAGAATAAAATATTTAATACATTAAAATAAAATTAAGATGCTTGTTTTAAATTTTAAAACCAATAAAACCTCACATGATCTCAGCTCATGTATTGCTATTCAGTAGCAAATTTTTCTATTCTCATTACTATTATACCATCCAGTGTAAACTTTAGTAATCAATAGGTGCCAGATGGTAATATTTAATAAATTCTTATCCAGTGTTATTTTATTCAAATATCCCAGATTAGTTTCTAATTTATAACTTTCATCAGCAAGGAGCTTTTGGATTTTTTTAACTGTGTAATTAGATCTTTTGAACATAATGCACCTTTCCCTCCAACAGCCATTTTTTTTACTTTATATTATATTATCAAGTTACCATCTCATAATGAAATACATTTTAACTTTTTCAATCAAGCTTATATTCTTTTATAATTCTATAGATCTGAAACTGGTTCAATTATATATTATGGTGATCTTAGCCATCTGTTTTCTTTGGCCAGAATGATCTCAGCGTACTTATTGTTATTTGGTAGCAAATTCTTCTATTCTCATACACTTATGGCACTCAATGCAAGCTTTAGTAATCAATAGATAACTAGATGGTAGTGCTTAATAAATCCTTATATAACATTTTTCTATCCAAATAACGTTTCTAACTTATAGCTTTCATCAGTGAGAAGTTGTTTAGGCTTGCAAGAAAATAAGCTTAGATTGCAAAAATCAAAATGTTTTTCAATTTGGCTTGTAGCTTGAAAGTATAACAAAAAGTTAAAAATGGCTGCTTAGGGGAAAGATATATTAGATCAAAAAATTCCAAGTGCATGGTTCAAAAAAATCCCCAAAACTCCTCACTGACGATAGCCTTATGCTAAATATTAGTCTAAGAATATTTGGATAGGACAACATTTGGATAGGATTTATTAAGCACTACTATCTAGAACCTATTGATTACTAAGGTTTACATGAGATGACATGAAAGTACTGAAAATGCTACTGTATTAAATTTTATAATAGATGAACGTAGCTGTTGAAGATTTAGACCATATTAGATGCATACATTGAACATTTTGAAATAATTTCATGAATAGTATTTATATGCGTAAGATTAATATTTAAAATGTATTTTAAAATTCATCTATATTAGTAATAAAAAAAACATTTTTGTATTATATAAGGATATACAATATTAAAATTGTATACATGCAAAAAAATAATTGTACATGAAATACAAAATCATATTTGTTAGAAAAAAATACAGAGATAAAGTAATGGAATCTTTTTTAATCATATTATTTGTAATATTTTAAACAGCATTAAACTGTTGCACATGCGCTTTGGATTTTAACTATAAAATGAATGAATACAAACACTTCAAACACATGATAAATTTAAAAAGACTAAATTTAATAATTATATATATATTTTTTTTAAAATTTGATTTTTTTTTTGTTTTTAAAATAGCATTAGTTTAATGAATGTACTTTAGGCTTTTAATAAACTTTAGGAAATATGATTGCCTTAAAATGTTTTGAAGTTTCTGTAATTTACTTCATTGTAGTTTCATTTAACCTTCATTAAGTATGTTTTAAACTTAGGGGTAATGTGGAAAAATGAATGTATGTGTGAATGATTTTTTAATAGATATATACAATCTTGAAAATAAATCATGGCCATTATTCTCAAGAGGCTGTAGAGTCATCAGCCAAGGCAGCAGTTGATGGATGAAGGTGGAGGGTGCTAGGAATACCCTGATTGCAACCCAGTCTGCCATTTGATAATGACTTATTATTTAGGTACTTACAACTGCAGATCATTTTCAAGTGAAGAAAGATTGCAAGAATTAGAAAAATACTATCTCAAATTAAATGGGATATTATTGGACTTTGTGAAGTTAGAAGAAAAAGTGAAGAGACAATTGATTTAAAAAGTGGACAAGTTCTGTACTATAAAGTCACAAATATTGGAAGTACAAGAGGAATAGCATTCATTATAAATAAAAAGTGGAAGAACAACATTGTGGAGATTGATGGTGTATCGTACAGAGTGGCAAAATTAGTTAAACAACTTAATAGCAGATACCAAATACAGATAATTCAAGTTTATACCCCAACAAGTTCAGACTTAACAACATTTTAAAATTGTTATGGGAGACTTTAATGCTAAAATTGCTAAACAAATGAAAAATAAAAGTGCTGTAGCTAAATTTGGTTATGGTAATAGAAATGAGAGAGGACATAGACTTGTGGAATTTGCAGAAAAAGAAAAACTTTATATTATGAATTCTGTTTTTGAAAAAAATGTTAAAAAGAAATGGACATGGAAGCATCCAAATAAAGGTACGGCAGAATTGGATTATATTTTAACTAACAGAAAATACATAAAATTTCATGGTTGTAATGTCCTTAATAAAGTCAACACATAAAGTGATCATTGTTTAATAAGATGTAAAACTAGAGAGAGAAAATTATTAAGGAAAACAATATTTATAGTTAATATTCCTAGTCTTCATAAACATTCTAATGAATTTAAATTAGAACTAGCAAACTGTTTTCAAGTATTAGTAGATTTTGAACATGATTCAGATTTGAATGAAATTAATAGAAAAATAACTGATACACTTTTAAAAACTGCAGCAAAGATAGCTGGTAGAAAAAATCAGATATTAATCAATAAAATTTCTACTGAGACTAGAGAATTTATGAAGAAAAGAAGGAATATGAAAATATATAAAAATGATGCATTAAGAAGGATTGAATATCTTGAATTTTGTAAAATGGTGTGAAAAAGAGTTGATAATGATATAAGAATGTTTAATTGTAAACTAGCAAAGAAAGCTGTAGAAGAGAATTAAAGTCTCGAGAGTGTAAACAACATTTTGGTATTGGTAGGAAACTTGTATCTGCAATAAAAAAAAAGATGAGCTATTACTAAAAAGAGAGATGATATCAAATAAATAACAAATACCTCCTACATCTATTATATCTTCTGAATTGCCCAGGATTTTAAATAAAGTAGTGAGACATGCAATTAAATTTATGAAGAAGGGAAAAGTTCCAGGTAATGATGGAATTATAATTGATATATTAAAAGAAGAAAGTGAAGAAATAGGAAAAAATTTGGCAAAGTTATATACCATATGTCTAAATGATAAAAATGTGCCAGATAATTAAAAGACTGCAGTATTAATATTAATATTTTAAAAAGTTGATAAAAAAGATATTAGAAATTACAGATCTATCAGTATTTTATCAGTTTTATACAATTTTTTTACCAAGATAATTACACCTCGTGTACAGACAATATTGGATTTCAACCAATCAAAAGAACAAGCTGGATTTAAAAGTGATTTTATTGCAGCAGATCATATCCAAGTATTGAAAGAAGTTATAGAAAGGACCACTGAATAAGATTTACCATTATGCTTTGGATTTGTATATTATGAAAAGGCATTTGATTCTATAAGCATTTCTTCGGTGATTAAAGCATTGGATCATCAAAGTATAAAACCAGAATATTGTCATATTCTGAACAATATTTATAAAAATGCAACAGTAACAATTAGATTACATAATGATACTAGGAAGATTAAAATTCAGAAGGATGTAAGATAGGGTGACTCAGTATCTCCAAAACATTTTACAGCAGTGCTGCAAGAAGCATTTTGTGGATTAAAATGGGAAGCTAAAGAAGCAAAAACAAATTGAGATTATTTAAGTCATTTAGATCTTGCAGATGATGTAGTTGTTTTTGCAAATAATGCTTCAAAGCTTCAGGAAATGTTGCAAGAGTTATCAGATGAAAGTAAGAAAGTAGT
This sequence comes from Epiperipatus broadwayi, assembly GCA_028023455.1. Classification (NCBI taxonomy): domain Eukaryota; kingdom Metazoa; phylum Onychophora; class Udeonychophora; order Euonychophora; family Peripatidae; genus Epiperipatus; species Epiperipatus broadwayi. The sequence goes on along the minus strand of JAQFVV010006202.1, from coordinate 18,774,963 downwards.
ACTAAAGATAAATGTTAAAAAGACTAAAGTAATGTTCAATTGATTTTTTCAAAGGATGAAAATGAAGATTAATTATGATAAGTTAGAAGAGGTTAACAACTACAAATACCTTGGTCAGATTATTACTATAGATGGAAACATAATGAATGAATTTAATCATAGAATTAAACTTAGTTGGAGTGCTTTTGATAAAAATAACTTAATATTAAAAGGAAATATGCCTATGGGTTTGAAAAGAAAGATTTTTAATAAATGTGTTTACCAATTCTTACTTATGGATCTGAGACATGGACACTTAATAGAAGAGTAATATAGAGACTTCAAACTATTCAAAAAACTGTGGAGAGATGCATGTTAGGAGTAACAAGAATAGATTGAAAATGCAGTACATGAGTAAGGGAACAAACAGGTGTTACTGACATCATTGAAAGAATTAAAAGACTGAAGTGGAATTGGGTTGGACATATTTCTAGATGTAATGATAATAGATGGACAATTGAAATCTTAAACTTGATTCCAAAATATTGTAAAAGACTCAGAAAAAGACTATAGATGAAATAAGAAAATGTTCTGATAATAGATGGACAATTGAAATCTTAAACTGGATTCCAAAAGATTGTAAAAAATCCAGAAAGAGACTATATGTGAAATGGCTAGACTTAATAAGAAATTGTTCAGGGGTGATGTGGAGAAAAAAGGCTAGAGATTGGAGAATAGGGATTGAACTTGGAGAGCCCTTCATCCTGCAGTGAATTGATAATGGTTGTTGTTGATGCTGATGATGATGATGAAGTATGTTTTCAGTGTGGATAGATTAGTGAATTTATGCAAGAAAATAAAAATAGTGCAATTTGATATATGAATAAAAGGTTTTTTTTATGAATTTTATTTTTTAATTGAATAATCTTTTTTTGTTTATTTTTTAGATAGTACTATCAACATTATAAAAGTGAAATAGTTGTTAAAAAAAGGAAATTATTTTTAAGGAAGAATAGTATATTTAAATGTGGGAAAATTATGCAAATAATTTATATGGTGATGGAGTTATAAGTGTTTTATATTAATTGGGAAATAAAATCCTGTAGATATGGATGAGACAGATTGTGGGAAAGAGGTTATAAACAAAATAAATAAAATGAAGTGCAGTTGATAACATTCCAATTGAACTGCAAAATATATAGGGGATAAAAAAAATTAAAAATCTATGTCATATTCGTGATATAACTTAAGTTAGAAGAAATTATAATTTCCTTAGAGAAAAAAACCTATTTTAGTAAATAATTTAATTATCCATAACACTAAAATATTGTAAAGAATATTGAATAAAGATGTCTAATAAATGAAACATGTTTTATCAGAATTAGAAATGATAAAAAATAAGTGATGAAATTGAAATAATATGGATAATTACTGAAGGATATATAGGAAAAAGAGCAGTTCGAATGCTTATTCTGTTGGTATTAAAAAGGCTTTAATAATGCTGAGTAGATTATTTTATTAAACATTTTAAAGATAAAAGCTTAGATGAAAAGCGACAACTATTAAAAAGTTGATATATAAATCAGAAACATAATAGTAAATATTCTTTTCTGGAAAGATATATATATACAAAAAAATTAAGTCAGATGTCACATGACCTAATTTAATAAGCTTGTATTTACAAACTTTATATATAGAGCTCACAAAACAAGCTCTTAACAAGCTTTGTAGAATATCCCCAACTTCTGACCAGTTTCTGCTACTGGCATTCTCAGTGAGGTGCTAGGATATTCAAGCATTAGATTAAATATACCAGGACAAGCTCAGCACTTTATCTAATGTATAGCTATTAAGTAGAAAATATATAGTGTATTTGAATTTAGTTCAGTTTCATATGGCTATTTAAGTTAGATAGCTGGATTGGAAAACATATGGATGTCTGAAAATTTCAGATTTTCTATTTAATAGTCATACATTAGATAAAGTGCTGACCTTGTTCTGATATGCTTGAATATCCTATCACCTCACTAAGGACACTAGTAACAGAAACTGGTCTGAGGTTGGGGATATATCAGGGGTATCATCTTTATTAATTTTATTTAATGTTTAAAATTAAAAAGCATTACATAATACCAACTTCCTTAATGTTTTTCAAAAACAAATTATATTTATTCTGTTCCAATACTAGTCTCTATTGTTATCTTAAGTAATCAATATGTGCTAGAAGATGGGAATTTATTAACCACTACCATATTATTTACTCAAAGTTATAATAAATGGCAACAATGAGGTAAAAAAAAAAACATGTTCCAGATGAGTGTTGTCTTGATAAGGATGGAATTAACATTGGAAGTAGCACGGTTCATTGTATTAAATATGATAGTGAAAAATCAATTCTTGTGGATAAGTATAACAGAATGCTTAATAAAATAGATGGAATGTTAATAACTTTGGAAAGAAAGTAATTTGAATCTCATAAAGTAAAAATAGAACCAAAGAAAATAAAAGTTTAAAAGTATTAGTTATAGAATAAGACAATTAATTTTTAAAGATTTGAGATTTAAAGTTGTTTTTCCTATTAAAAATAATAATGTGGAAGCATTTTAATAAATCTAGAAAGATGTCCTGTGATTTTTAAAAAAAATTAGATAACAGACTTGAATAATTAAAAAAAGAAATAGTAAAAATGGAGAATATAAAAATCTGGATTTATAGAAGAATAAGAAAAATAAGTAGGAAAGGTAACGTCTGAAATGTAAAGATTTTGAAATGATTAAGTGGGGGGAAAATATTGAAAAAAATTTACATTGAACATATATTTAGAATTAGAAGGTTTATTAAGAATATGTTGAAAAAAACTATAGACAATGAAAAAATTTGTTTTTTAAAAAAATAAAAAAGGGTAGTTATAAATATTTGGAAATCAGAACAAATATTAGAATGGTTTGTAGTCTTTTCATTTTAAGATTACACACAGCTGTTTCGGACTTCACTAAGCTGGATATCTTTGTCCAAATCTAAATGAATAGATTAGAAATGGTTATATCCTTAAAAGTCATTATTTCAATTCTTGTATCATTCATTATTCAAAAGATAATCAAAATTTTCTTTCTAATTGTATTTGTAATATCACTGTCATCATATAAAAAAGTGTCACTGATGGATTTGATACACATATATATAAAATCTTTTTGATTCATGCTGTGTATTAGTTTTTTGTATAGATTGCCAATGTTTTGATGAAATCCTATTCATCTTTGTTAAGTCCAGGATTGTAATGAAGAAATTTTGTCTCAACTAATAATGAGATTGTGATACTGCTTCAATTAAAGAAGATTCATTCATACACATATTAGTTGGATGTCCAATCACCTCCTATTATGGATTGGGCATCTGTCAAATCTGCGTATAAATGAACATTCTTTAATCCAATCTCATTATTACTTGAGATCAAACAGTTCTTCATTGCAGCCTTAGTTTTGACAAAGATGAATGCAATTTTATCAAAATGTTGACAATCTGTGCAAAAAACTAATGCATTATATGACACGCCAGAGATTTTATTTCATTGTTTAACCATGAAAATCTTTGTTATATATATTGTAATCTAATATTTACCATCATAATTAATTAGTACAGTCTAAAAACTGTGAAAATTTTTATTGGTTTTCTTTTATAGTTTAAACAAAGTAAATTCACCACTATTATTGGTCAGATAGCAGGTAATTTAGTCAAAAGTGAAATTTAAAAATCTCTCGTATTTATTACCTTAGACTAGAAAGTATTTAAAGATGTCTTCTGAGCAAATTTTATTGATCAACATATCTAAAATAAAGGTGTCTGTGGGTTTTTTTTTTGTTTGAAAAGTGCAGTTGATTTTTTTATGAATAAACAACCATGCACATAAAATTGCTATTATAGAAAAATATACAAAATAGGATACATTAAATCAAACATAATAAAACATAAGATTTGAAACAGTTCTACAATAATTATATTAAGATAATTACAATTGAGATTACATTTAACTAAAATAAAAGGTAAAAGTCTGTTTAAATATATATGTTTTCATGTTATTTTTATATGTTTAAAACTTAATCAATTAAAAATGTATAAATGTAAAACTAGTAAATTAATTTGTTTATTTAGCATTACAATTCAATTAAAAGGTATTTATTTATTAAAATGAATTTATTAAGCAAAATATCTGAGAACTTTAAAAGGTCTTATAAATTATTTAGTTGATAAAAATAGATTATTGTATAATTTTTTTTTTATTCAATAAATAGGGAAGGTCTACTGTACAGGAAAGATTAAAAATTACAATTGTTTTTTTTTATTCTTTCCTATGTAATGGACTTTCCCTATTTATTAAACTACAAATGAATAAAGAAAGAAATATAACCTATTGAATTACAAATTAAGGTATAATATTAACGATTTGGGATTATTATTATTTTTCTTTCTTGTGGAAATTTATTTACTCAGAATAAATCCAACCATTTATGATTGGCTGCTATTCTGCAGTACCATAGCAATAGACAATTTTTTCTTGGAAGAACTTAAAAGAAGTAGAGATATGTGCAATGGTGACTAATTAAGATATCAGCTGACTAGTTGCCATAAATGTGATCTCTAGACAAAATTAAATCTGTCTTTGTTGAACTATAGTGCATCCATGGTCTGGTTGAATTAAATTTTTAACTGGCCATTTTTATTATCTTCTCCAGAATGGCAGAGCAGACAAATTCACTCTGAGATCACTGTCAAAATGTATCTTTTCCTTGAACTAATTAGATAAACTACAACAACAGCAATTATCACCAAATACTATTTTAAAGAAAATCCAATGTACTGTCTTCAATTATTAGTTGAATTTTGGAAAATTGCTTACAGGATACTCATTGTAACATCAATCAAATCATATGTCCCTTATTTCAAAATAATTTTGAAATAATGTGTTTGGAAATTATCTTACTATGGATTAATGAAAGTTAAAATTTTATGCAAGATAAGTCTAAGTCCACATATAAATTTGCTACTTTAAAAAAAAATGCTTAATTCTTAATGAAAATCAATGTAGTTAATTCAGTCTATGGATTATTATTTATTTTCTAGGTCTTGTAAATTATTAAACAGCCTAGACTATATAGCAAAATAAATTAATTGCATTTAAACCAAAGGATTAGTAATCTATTGCCTTTGAAGTACATGATAAATGCCAACCATAAGAATATTTGTTTACAAGTGTTCGCTAAAGAATTAAACTACTATCTTTGTATAAAATTACAATTTAGTATCAGTTCTATAATAATGGATTTATGATTGAGAATGCCATAATATGAAAATATGATAAACTATCATAAATTGATCAGCAGACATTGGATTAATGTCATTTATTAAATATCTTTAAATCATTATATTAAATGTTACTATGGGTTTGAATCTACAAAATGAATTACTTTGTGCTTTTAATTTAATATTTAATGTTTATATTAAATTACTGCAAGTAAATTACAAATGTTGGAATACTCTGCAAATGTGTAAATATTTCCACAGGGTATTCTCAACCATTCACGAAAGTCGGATTACGTATTTGAGTAATTACTTAAATAAACTTTGTGTATAATTGATTAAATATTTAGTTTATAGTTAAGTAATAAATAAATAATAAATTTTTCAAGATAATGCTGTGATATGAAGATACATTTAATAACTTTATATTGTTATTAATGACATCAGATATGAATGTAACATATGTGATTCACATTTTATATTGGAGTTAGGTTGCATTTAGTGAAACTAACTTATAAACTTAAGTTAATTGACTTTGTTTTATTGGTCCTTGAATTCAGCCTAAGATTAATATGTAGTTAAACAACCTGAGTGGTTGATTAAATCTCTAAGAAATATTTATTTGTGTAATGTCTATGAATTATATAATTTGAAATGCTATACTATGCAATAAAGCAGTCTTCTAATATCAATAAAATAAATTGTATTTGTTAGTCAAGGTATACTCCTAATTCTTTAGACTTTGAATAATATAGGAAGCATAGCAAGTCATTCTAATAAAAGATATGAATGTCATAATAATTGAAGCTATGTATTTTGTATAGCATTATTAGAAGTGCTAAAAATCAATAGTGACAATTTAGATTCCATGATATCACAATCTTTACATGGTTTGAAAATGGTCATTACATTATTTCATGTGAGATTTCATGGATCATTAAAGATATGTTTTTATATACCATCAATATTTTATATCTATTTTTTATGCATTTCCATGAACAGCAAATGACATTTGTAAATAATGCTTTATTTATAAACATTGCCAATTTTAGTAAAAATAAATTGATGTCATTTATTATTATTTTAAAAATAGAAATGTTAGGTTTAATTAAAACAGAAAGAATATTAGTCAACAGAATATAAAATGAAAATAATTCTTGGAAAAATTCTTTAATATATGTTGGACTAAAAAAATGTGACAGATTTTACAAAGATATTTTTAAAAACCTATATCCATTATTATTATAAAATATAGATGTAATATATAGGGTATGTGAGCACAGATTTTCAGATAACCCACCACTCTCCACACTATCTCATAACACTGATACACTTGAACCCATATATGTGAAAAACATAAATAGTCACCAATATATATATTTCATGCTAAACCAGCAATCATCAGTTGGTCCAGATTACCATCTCTACACATATATGCTATAAGTGCTCAGATATATATTAAGATAACCAAACCTCATACTTCAATGGACAGGCTTCAATCTACTCCACACTCCAACTCTTCAACCGTCCATCCAGTTGAAAATCTGATGATGGAATACTCAAAGGCCACCCTGATGTGTAAATGCTAAACAAAAATTTCTATTTCATTTCACCAGAGCTCAATAAATTTTGGACAAGAAAAAAGGAATATTCCTAAAATATAAAAAGATGACATTAAAATTAATATTACTAGCTCATATTTTCTTCTGCCAAATGCAAAATATATGTGATATTAGAGAACTATAGTAAAAAGCATTAGAGTTAATAGGTAATGATTTTTGTAGCATATAAAGATGATGGTTGAGATAATAATGATATCATTGTAAAAGTTGATTCATCATTCCAGAAAGCTTTCTATGATGCATTGTAATGTATTATAGCCACTTCTTAACTAAAATTAAAGTTAATGTTAATTTTTATATAGAGTACTTATAAACATCCTTATCATTATTTGACAGTTATTCTATCCCATTTCAATAATTACTCTCTCTTTTTGTATGAGAGTGTGTATGTTTCATTTCTTTCTCTTTCTAAAAAGAAGCTCATCACTATTTTATCCTCTTTATTATAATCCCAAATTTCATTACTGTGTTCACTATTTTTATCAAAACTGATAAATTTTAATAGTAAATGTTTTATCCCACATCCACACAAATGTCATGACAATTTAAAACTATTAACTTTTTAATTCATTTTTTCTTTTCACCCTAGTCTTAAATAAAACAGGCAAAACTCTCTATATGTGTTGCCACTCAGTGCAAGCCAGAATAATAATAAACCATTTTCTGAATTGTTGTCTTGAATATCTTCAGTTTTAATGATGATCAATTTGATTTTCCATATCAATATTTTTTTATCATGCACTTCTTTCCATATCATTTTTCCTTGTTATTTTTTTTTATCTTTTTAACCCAATATTTTGAATATCTAATATTAACATAGAATATTTATCTCAATTTTTATATAGATGTATTGGAATATAATCCCATTTAAATCTTTCAATTATTTTATTATTTGCTCGTAACTAATTTGTCTGGTATTTCTTCTATTTTTACAGATTCTGTTTCCCATTCATAAATTATACTTTTCCTAACATTTTTAATATAAAATAGTGATTTTCCAACTTCATAATTCACCAATTGCAGATCTTTCTATTTATTTCTGAATCTTATCCAAAACTGGTAATAATTTATATGTATACATACTGCATCATTTAAATATATTAGATAAGATATAGTCACTCTTTTCATGAGATTCTATTTATCGTATATCATATCTATTACATGTGAATAATGACAACTTTTTAATCCTTTTTTTATTATTAAACACTTTTATTTAAGTTGCAATATGTGTTTGTTGTTTTGTAAATATTTTTATTTAAGTTAAAATAAAATTTTAAAATCAAGATTTAATATATTTATATTGAATATATGTTCAAATTTGGTACATATTTTATAAATAAATGGCAATACAATATGACACTAAAATATTTTATATAGATTATCTAGTTTCTTAAATACTGAGCAGTAAGTGGATGAACCAAACCATATCATTGTAAACAACTTGATTTCAATTACTTATTATTTTACTTCCAACTTTAAAAGTATTTTATCGTCATTTAAAATTGAAATAAAAACAAATCTTTGATTACAAACTTAATGCTAAAAACTAATATTAATAATAGATATTTAAAAAAATATTTTATAATTATTTTGCACTAAAAAAGTAAAAGCATGGGGCATCTGACAATTAATTAAGTTAGTCCCTATTTTTTATAACCAGTGATTGACTTAATTAATGTTTGGTTCTTCCACACTTTTATTTCAAACTAAATATAAACAACCCAATTATGGTTAAATAAACAATTATTTTTAAGAAGAAAAAAATGAATTAAGGCATTGATTATAAAATATTTCTTATATCTATTATTTCTTTTTTTAATTTTTTTTTTTTTTTCTTTTTGTAATGTATGCTCATTTTTAGTAATATTTTTTAATTCCCAAATAACAACAGTGCTCTATTTCTTCAGAGCAGTGTATTACTAGTTGTCTATTTATCTGATTAAAAGTACAGTCTGGTTACTGTAAATTCCATTCCAAATTGAGCTCTTCTAATTAATATGGAATATTTTAGATATCAATTTATTAGTGTAAAAAGTAAAATATTATAATTAAAGAATCTATTCCATTATTTAAGCCAATAAACATCACATGGGTTTTTGTCTGTTCCATTATTGTTTGTTATCCAAGATATATTACATTTTCTTTATTTAATTTCTATTATTAATAACCTTGAATGTAGCATTTTTTATGTATGAAATAAAGAAGAAACAAAGTCAAATCATTGATCTTATGAATAACATAGTACATAAATGCTATACAAGTACAATAGTGGATAGTTGAGGGATTTCTAAGAAAGTATAAAATTAAAAAGAAAAAACTTCAATTTGAAAAATTGAATAGAACTGTTGAGGTCTGCCTATCATATTTATATTTGAATATTACTTGACTTCCTGACCAACTGAATATATTATAAATATTAATCAAACAAGAAGCAATGGACTTGTCACAATTTCCATTGAATAGTATTAATAAACCATTTACTTATGCATGTGTAAATCAAAATACTAGAAATATTCTATCAAAACAATATGCATAACACCTTTTCACTTTTGTAGATAATTAGATATTTTATCAAGAAGTATGAACATTCTTGAATATCATTTTAATCTAATGAACAGGATTCATTTTTGCACAATACAGTTGTTCCACATTTTATAAAAATAAATTATCTTTACCTCTCATTTTATATGCATATATAATTATTTCCTTTGTAATGAGTCATTTATAATTAATATTTCTTAATTATATGTCTTTCTTTTTTTTCTTTTTCTTTTTTTTTTAGGTATTTGTTTTGTAACAGTTTTTACTCATTTCCTGAAATAATTATAATTGTATTATTTACTAGTAAAAGTATTTTACTTGATATTTTAAAAGGCTTAGCTATAGACAATTCAGAGGTTGAAAACCATTAGTTATTTTGTTTACGTAGAGAAATAAAAGCTATTAATCCCTAAAGACTATATACCACCGTGTTTGTCATCAAGCAAAAAGCATTAAAACCTCCGACGATTGTAATTGGTTGGAAGGGAAATGCAGAGTTAAGAGGAAAATAACTATAAAACAAATTTATACAGAATTATCTTTTTGTTGTTGTAAGCACAGATTCACATATATATATTGTTGCAAAAAATTATTTTCTAATGATTAGATTACATTATATGTATATTCAATCATTTTTTAGATGTATTTAAATTTATAAAATTGTGACTAATAAATTTAACATTTGATAAACTTAAAATATTTTATTTAAGCGAAGGAATATTTTTAAGTTTGCTTCTGTAAATTTTAATTCTCTTTTTATAAAAATAATAATAAATGAAGGTAATTTCATTTAAATGAAAATATTTTATACCAAACAATTAATTTAGTGTTCAACCTAAAAAAAAAATCCGATAATTTTCTGTCAAATAACAAGAATCTTTTGATGTACTATAATAACTAATTAATACCTGCCCATTTTAAAATTCGAGAGATTATTGTGATTGCGTGCCTTCATTGGCAGTTTATAAAGTATTCAACATAAAAGTATGAGAATAGTTTATGAAAGGTTTTTTTCTATGCAGTTTGAAATGATAATTTATCAATGACATGATCTATGATTAAATGTTGCAACAATTCCATATCACATCTTCCATTATAGACGTTAGGAGTAAATATTAAATTCAACATGAACAATAGCAACCGAAAATCGATAATGATCAAAAAAAGTACAAATCTTTTTTATGAGGAAGATTGCTAAAGAAGATATGTGTGAAAGTACAGATTTCATAATAAAATGAGGTATATAATCGACTTGGTTATTAATCAAACTCATACTCACTTAGTTGTTAGCCTATCTTTCTAACTCTCTACTTATATCTATATTTTTAAATACAACAATTAATACTAGTTTTAAATATATAATTGTAGAAAAATATGTTAATAGCTCCAAATATGTAATTTGTCTCAACTACATTTCTTCATCTCTGCCTTATCAAATATGACTTCTCTTTTTTTTTTCCAATATTTATAATCATGTGGTGGAATTTAAGACTTGTAATTTTGGGTTGTATAAATTAAAATATTTGCATAAATAAATATGAATTTAGCTAATAAAAAAGGAAGATTGTTATGCACATAAGAAAAGAAGTGTAGATATATTTGATCTTTCTCGTAATCTAATAAATAAAATAATAATTATTCATGTATTTATCAAAAGGTGATCAATATAATTTTTTTTTTAAAAAAAAAGACATTTATAAGATAAAATATATCAAATAAATGCAGAGTAATGCTATATGACATTAACAGATATATGATAAATCTAAAAAAATTAGTCGGGTCTAATATATAATTAGGATTCAGAAAATAGTTTTTCCAATGATTATTGTGCAATAATGGAAGAAAAATCTTTAGCAACTTTTAAAAAGCTCAGATATTTTAATGGATTTTTTCATTCATTGACAATATTTTCAACAAGTTTAGTTTCTTAATCTTTTCTTCACTTTTGAATTCTTTAGTCTCGATATCTTTTTGAAATATTTTTTTTTCCAGTGTTTTATTTTAACATTTTCTTTTTTCTGCTTTTTTTGTAATTTTTTATTATTATTTTGCCTTTTTTATACACTTTCATTTAATTATATATAACCATTTCCTCTACTATAATATTCCATTTTTTCACTTGTTTGTCCATTTTTTTTTTTTTAATGAATTATTTGCTTGTCTTTTTATTCTTTTTTAATATGTTTTACCCACATCACTATCCTTTTTAATCTGTCTTATTTTATTTCATTTATCCTGCATTATTTCTATTATTTTATTTAACCTGCCTTATTTTGACTCTTATATTAAACCTGTGCCTTATAATTAACTATTTTTTATTCTTGATTTATATATACGTAATCATTTTTTTAAATACAGAATCCATGTGTGATAGAACTTCTTGATTAGGCTGCTTTTATGTAGTAAATGATTTTAAAAAAATTACCATCATAATATCCCAACTTGTGCTAAAATTTGTAATGGGAAAGTAAGGATTGCTGAAACATTAATATTTTGTGTATTTAATTTAATTGGATTAACTCAACCATAAAATGATGATAATAATCAAACAAGGTACTATTTCATTTGCAATTATGCTATAACTAATCTTTATGATACTTGTTAATCATTACTGTCAAATGATTACATTACTATTAATTATCATTCTTCAATAATATAATTATTAGTCAGCTAATTGGTCAATCTAATAAAGGCAGGTTTATTTGTAGACTAAGACATTTGGAATCATTCTTACAGATGCATATTTTTATTCCTTTTATAATACACTAAACTTATTTTGTGTTGGACTATTTCCATCATCTAATATTAAATATTCAATGTCTTTAGAAAAAATTAACTTTATTTAAATATTCCAAATCCATTCAACTGTTAGTAATAGCACACAGGTTAGTATATGCACAATGTTTTGAGAGGAATTATTCTTTCCTTTTTTTTTCAGATGTTGCTGGCCTGGTTAGTGATAGTACTAGCATGGGAATCAAACCTGGACTCTTAGATTCTTGAGTATTGTAAAGGTACAAGGAAAAAATTTAAAGAAGCTGCTCATATGACAATGGCAAACAATCCCCTAAGTCAACCTAGTGTGACTATATATAATATATGGAAACCACTAATCAATTTTGCTCTTAGAAAAAAGTGGAGAAATCAGGAGGAACCTTATAGATAAGTATATGAAATTTCTACTGACTGTTTCCTTTGGCAGGATGGCTCAGTTAGTTAAAGTGTCACCTTAAAATTCAACTTAAGAATTTAAGGGCCAATGTTCAATTTCAGTGCTAGCTCTGTCACTAGTCAGGCCAGCAACACTTGAAGAAGAGGGAAGTATAATACTTCCTGAAACATTGTGCATATACTACCCCGTGTGCTATTACTAACAATTGAATGTATTTGGAATATTTAAATAAAGTTACAGTTTTCTAAAGACATTCAATACTCCTATTAGATGATGAAAATAGTCCAACATATAAATACAACTAAACATTTCTTTGTTAGTATTTCTAGTTTTTAGCTAAGCATCAAACACAGGCACATAGAATAATGATGACACATACTTAATAATAATAATAATAATAATAATAATAATAATAATAATAATAATAATAATAATAATAATAATAATAATAATAATAATAATAATAATAATAATAATAATAATAATAATAATAATAATAATAACAATAATACATACTTAATAATAATAATAATAATAATAATAATAATAATAATAATAATAATAATAATAATAATAATAATAATAATAATAATAATAATAATAATAATAATAATAATAATAATAATAATAATAATAACAACAACAACAACAGCAGCAGCAGCAACAACAACAATAACAATAACAATCATTTTTTTATTATCTATCTTACCTTTCATGTTTTGAAATAGATTTCATTTTGTTACGTAGAACTTATCTAAAATAAAAAATCAACTGATTACTGCATAATGATTGCTCAGAGATTAAAAAAATGTTATAACTATGCAGCCAATAAATAAACGTATCAATAAAAGAACAGATGTATTTTACTCAACAGAAACAGTCATCATGCATTCTCTTCAGATCAAAGTTAAAACAAGATGTTGGATAGAGCTGTCACATCAATCAGTATTTGTTTGAAGAGATGCATTGTCTATTTTAAATTTTATTTAATAAGGAATAATATGGCTTCTCTAAGCACTTTTGCTATGTGATTATCACTCCTTATAGCCATAAAACTTTCATTTCCTTTTTTTAGGCAGACAACATAATACTTTCTTTGTGAATGTTATAAAACTACTGACAGAACACCTCAAATATTCAGACTCTGGATAGTGTTAAAAGTATTTTTATCTATATACAACTCCTTCTGGTGCACATTTCCATTATGACTATTTGCATAGACTCACCATTTGAATGCTCACTTTAACAGTTTTGAGTAGTTATATTGTTGCATTGTATTATGAACCAATCAACTTAGTGATTGTTCAATCAACTACTATTTCTCTATGCATCTGATATGTAGCTTTTAGTTTTATATCGTATTGGTTTATTATACTTAGATCTAATTCTATATGTTTTGTCAAAGTCTTTACTTTTGTTTTCCAGCATTTTTTTTATTATTATGGAAATGCAGGTATGATGGTAAATTATGAAACCTATTGTGGGTCATTATATCTGCAAAATAAAGCTGCCTCTGACTTGTACTTGAGTACCAAATGTCCCCCAGCCAAAAGAATTACAATAGTCTTACAAGAAGTTGTTGTTGTAACAAAAATAAGCAATTAGCAATGTGACATTTATTCAATTTCACTTTTTTTTATTAGCATATTTATTAATTTTTCTAATAATTTTGTATAAAAAAGTATAAATGAAAAATATAAAAGTTAATGCTCTCATGTAATGAGAGAAACTTCAGGTCTGATGACTTTTAAAAAGCTCTGAATTCATTTGCTCTTTCGTGACATTTGGTAGGATTTAAGTTGTCAAGATAAAAGGCATGGCATACCATTAGCTTCTGTAAGTAGAGTCTGCTTATTTTTTCTTCATTTTTTTTTTTTTGGTGCTAAAGGAAATAATTTATCTTCTAAAAATATATTTTTATATAAATTGCTAGATGATAAAGTATTTATTTTGGAATCCAAAGGCCTTGAAATTAAAAAAGAATCATTAATGTTTGAATCAGTATGGGAATTTATTCTTTTTCAATCTAAAAATTTGATGTGGTATTTTAACTGGGGTAAAAAATAAAATTAGATGACACTATTTAGATAAAAATTAATTAAAAAATTCAAATTTTGTCATACAAAAATACACCTATACACCATTTAAAATATAACAAGAAAATGAAAATAATGATGTAACTCGTGCATATGTAGTTCATATCCTTTCCCTATGAATTTGAAAGGAAGTTAAAGAAATTTAAAAAATTTAAAGTCTATATTATAACTTTTCTGGTAACTTTAAGTATATTCTAAAATTTTGTAAAACTTTTATCATTATGCTTAGAAGACATTTTATTACATGAAATGCTTGCTACACATCAAATTTAGAAAGAATAAAAGAGAAAGAACAAAATGTATGTGTTTTGCACATTAACCAATGAAATTTTATTAATAAATATGATCATGTAAAGTGATTCAGATGGAAAATCAGCTGCTTGTGGATTATAAAATTTATTTATAAATTTAAATTTTTTTTCATGTGATCACATATGGTATTCAGAGATGGAAAAGGGGCTGTTTGAATATTTAGAATATATTAAATTTATAAATATATTGTTGCTTTTTTTTGTTTGTTTGTTTGTTTGTTTGTTTGTTTATTTGTTTGCTTGTTTGTTTACATTTTTCTATGTTTGTTTGTTTACATTTTTGTATGTTTGTTTATAGTTTTTTGGATAGTATATAACTAAAGCCATGTACATTATTTATACAGCATAGCTCATAGTTTCCCTGTATTAATATTGCCATATCATTAATGTTAAATGTATATTATAATAATAGTAACAAAGTTTGAATAGATACACTTGATATATTTATTCTTTTACAAAAAGCTGTTTTAAAATCTATTCTTGAAAATTCTTTATTTTTTCTCAAAATTATTACACTATTCATCTAAGAATATTGATATATGAGTTCTATCTGACAAATCAGAAATTATATATATATATATATATATATATATATATATATATATATATATATATATATATATATATATATATATATATATATTGGAAAACTAGTGGTAGGGCATAACATCTCTTGTTTCTACTATTATTCTCTTCTGTTCTCTTGGCTTAATGAAAAGAAAAAAATGTATTTTCCCCAAAATTTATAAAAGAAGAAAAAATGTGATGACTTCCATTAAAGAAAAAAGATATAACTGAATATGTACAATTGTCATATTATTAAGCAAAGTAAAAATAAGTTTTTAATAAGTTTAGGCTTCTCTTAGCTTGAATAAAAATGTTTTTATCATTAAATTAATTTGCAATCTTACATACATAATTATTTTTATAACAATCTCATCGCAACTATTCTATAATATATTTAAAGGATTGGTTTATTTTTTTGAGTTGAAACAACATAAATCAGTTTAATATGATTCAAATTTTCGCAAGGTTTTGTAATCCTTGTATAGATTATTTTTTGGAATGTAGGCATCTTATTTCATAAATCAATTTCAATGCTTAATTTTTCTAGCTATATTTTTAAACAGATAATATATAACAAATGGATCAGCCTTATGGTTCAAGTTAGCATTTAAGGTAAATATATATCCAACAATCTATTATTTTATGGATTCATAGTTTTTAATAATATGGCTTCCTTATATCTCTAAGAAAAAAAATCACATAGCTTAATAACCATGATTAATATAGTTTTAGCAGCCTTTAATCAAACATTCTGTAGATTATGGCATGATCATTCTAAGAGATCATAGCTTTGGTTAATACCTTTTTTAATACTAGGTCATTTATTTTCCATCATCATAATTGATATGTAATATTATAATTAGCTGATGATAACTATTAATCTTATGATCCTTCAGACTTATTCTCTGATGCAGAATTCTCTTCATTAGCTAATGTTATTTGTAATCAACTACTGGTGAATATTTTCAACTCAACTACACAAACTTCATGTCCTCTTTTATAGATAAGTTATTTGTTGATCAAAAAAGCATTTTCCAAAACTCATATCTGTAAAGGATATTGATTAATAAACACTTTTAATTTTTTGATCCTGTTAAATAATTATTCTACAAGTGTATTTATTAATTAAATGCAGAATTATTTAATAGGTTCTATTAAAAATATTCCTCTTAATTATATTCATAATGAAATAAAAGGTGCTTTATCTCATTTAATGTTACCTGCTGAATTTGCTAATTATAGGAATATTTAACTGCTATAAACTGTGCTTAGATTTTATTTAAATGGAATTACAGTATTCACAAATCATTTATAAATTTGTAGATATTGGCTACAATAGATCATCATCTATAGCTTTGTCTGAATTGTATTTCAACTTTTTTTAAAAATGTAACAGTAAGGAAAAGCTAAGTGCACAAACCTGTGGTGCTGCAGCCATAATATCTGAATGTTTGTCATGAGTTTAAGCAAAAATAAAGCAACTCTATTCAGAAGTTTTTTTTGTTCATTGCTGTGCTCATAGATTAAATGGTGTTTTTTTTTCAAGCTCTCAAAAAAGTAGCAAATTAGAGAATGTAAAGTCATTTTTAAAATTAACGGTTTAGTATTTTTTTAATATTTCTATAAAACCCTCTAACAAATTAGATAAGAGTTAAAATAAGATTTTCTTCTAAGAGCAGTGAGGTGGACATATAATGAAAGAATTGTTGGAAGATTTTTTGAATGCTGGAAAAATGAGCCATAGTGACATTTAATATGTAATGTGGTTATTTTGTCATATTTAAATGCTTTCTTTTATCTATTTTTTTTTTTGTATGTTTTCATTGGCTGAGATTCCATACAATATTTTACAAAGTAAAACTAATGATATTAAATATTATTTATTAAAAATAAATTTGTTTTAAAAAACAATTAATTATAAGTGCAATCAGTTTGAAAATTACTGAGCTAAGTTAAATTAAATGTTTTTGATATTCCATCGAGGGAAATGAAAATCTAAATGATCTGAATAGCAACTATAGGAGACTTTTATTTGAAATTTTAGATACGTTTATACAAATAGATGAGCAATTAAAAAAAATATCAAGTTATTTTTTAATAAATCAATTCAGAAAAAAATGGGTAAAAATATTCAGGAAATTTTGTGCAAGAAGTTTGTGACGTTTTTGATTTAATCACTTTGAAAAAAAGGTTGTTATAAACTTAAAGCACAAAATTCTTTGAAGATCCTTAAAGAAATATAAAATGTGTTTATAGTAGGTATTTTGATTTTTCACGATTAAAAAATTAATTAATTGGCATTTATAATTCTGAAAATGTAAAAACCAAAGACCATGGTAAACTTTTTGAATATATAAATTCTACAGTTTATATTCTACCTGTTCAAAAATAGTATTACTTTGTATCTTAATTCTAACTAATGTATTTATAAAAAGATTCTTTTTGGTTTCAAATAAAATCAAAAATCATGCCCAAAATGCTAACTTGACAAGTCAAAATTAGCTTTAATATTAATAGAGAAGTCTTTATTAATTAATTTGTTTAATAATTACAATGAAGCCTTTACAAAATATGTAATCAAAGATTTTATTAAAGTAAAAGCTACTGAAAATCCCCAGCAAGCTATATGTAAACTAACCATCAACAAATAATAAGTATAGGTGGGCCCATTCTGTACTTATTGTTTATTGATGGTTAGTTCACATATAGCTCACTGGGGTTTTGAGCTATAGCAATTTATATTTAAATGAAAGATTTTATAAAACAAAAAAGATTGAATTGCTTCCCCTCATTCTACTCTCACTGCTTTCTACTAGAATAATCCATTAAAGAAAATATGACATTTCTTTATTTCAGAGCAATAGTAAATGTCATGCTCATAATAACAGATTTAATATTTCAAGACAGTGACAAAATATAATTACAAATTAGAACTGCCATCTTTTGTTGTTTTTTTTTTGGAGAGGAGGGCAGAAGTAGAAATCGTAAAATCCGTTGTTTGATGTTTCTATAATTTTTAGAATAACTTTCTTGAGAAAATAAGCAGTTTCTGAATAAATTAGTCTTTCAAGAAATGAAACAAGAATAAACTATAATTTATCTATATCCTTATCACCCAATTCATTAAGAGTCTCACTTTTCTCCAGTTGAATTTACTCTTGTACATGATTTCTGTCCAACTTTTCTTATTGTTCAAAGTAATATAGCAATTGTGATGCCTGCCAAGATGCACCAATGATATTTAGTAATAACATGAAACAATCACAATTGAATTATTTTGCTTTCTCTATGATGACTATTTAATTGACTTATTTTTTATATGTAAATCTCACTATAGTCACATCATGTATTAGCTTATACTGATTGTCAAGAAGCTTAAATAAGATGTATATTAGTTTTTATTTTAATTTTTTTTTTAAAAGTGTGTTTATGTACATGTAATTGTTTTATATATGTTACTATATAATGTACATAAACATAGCAATGTACAAATCAATTTGTTTATGTACTTCTCCATACATATGAAAATCAATTTTTTGTATTGATCCCATTAGTGCTAAAAAATTTAAAATATCTTTATATAAAATATTGTTCCATAAAGCAATTATGCAAAAGAACAAATAAAATTATCCATATATATATATATGTTGATATGAAGATTTTTACAGATATATATATATATGTTGATATGAAGATTTTTACAGATTACAGATATAAATGATAAATTTTGCATGTTCATTTGTGTATGATTTTGATTAATAAATATACATGAATGACCCTGAAATATATATATATATATATTTAACTGGCCATTTTTTGGTTCAAACACAATTGTATTAAATAATGAACAAATGCTTCTAACAAAAAAAAAAACATAGAAGTAATGAAGGTACATATATTATTCGAAGCATGCACAGCCACATGATTATATATATAAAATAATTTAATGATGCTGTAAATACATAATTATTGAAATAATATAAACTCTTTATGCATCACCTAGAAGAATTTATAAACATGTACATGTTGCTATATTAATAAAAAGATGAGGTGACATGTAAAAGCTTCCAAAATTCTATTAAAGGCACATAAAGTGTTAATATCACTACAAATAATTACATATATATGGTATCACTAAACTATTTGTTTTGTTTACATATTTATTCATATAAAACATTATATGTTAAAAAAATAAACTACACCTGGGTCTCGTTTTACGCGATAGATAGGTTCCTCAGAAAACGCGCAAACGAAATTGCACAAAAATAGACGTAACTTATCTTGAAAAAGGGGGGATACAGACTGTGATTTTTCAAAAATCACATAAAAGCAAAGCACCAATGTAAAATTACTTTAAAATTCACGCACAAAAAATTAGGAAATAAAATATGACTAATAAAAAATTTCAAATTTGAAAAAAATTGATACAAGACAAACTTTTTTTAACTATAATATTTAATTTTATTCAAAACAATGTATTTTTATGCATAATTTACAGTAATTTACATTTTTTTATACACGTTTTAATTATTATCACTATTTGCCGGTAAACAGGTTCGTTTGCAAACTGGTAAAAAATCAGATTCTTCACAAGAGGAAATGCAACTAGCGCCAACATCACTCTCATGTTGTGTTAATGGTTTTCTGGTGACAACGTAATTAATAATTAATCTAACAACTAAAACTTAAATTCTTATTTTTGTCTTTAATTTTTTAATTTTCAATTTTAATTGTGCCCACTGCTATTACTCACCTTTTAAAAATAAACTTGCAGACACTAAATGATTAATAATTGATTACGTTCTTTTTTAAAAAGCAAAAACAGAATGTGATTTAAAATGCAAAATTAACTTGCACAATGTTTGAACAAATTTACAGTATAATCTTGTAAAATTTAATGTGTGTATACATAAAATGTGGAAATCATGATTTTAATTTCATTATTGCATAAAATCTTACTATTATAAAGCACTGAAAATATTGAAATTATTAAGATGAAAGTCGAATTCCAATAATGTGCTATTACTTTCAATATGACATAAGTGTGCGAAATTTATTATTTAAAGTAATAGCGCATTATCGGAGTCAACTTCTGGAGAAACGTGAATCGCATAACTTCAAAATCACGTTAAATAAATCCGTGTAAAAAGAGATCCAGGTGTATATAGTTCTATCATGTTCATTAATATTAACCATTAGAAATAAGGCTGTGAATGTAAACATTCAAATTTTAAATCAAATTATTCATAGCAATGATATTTAAAGAATAATATTACTATGTTGTTCAATGTTAAAACAGTGGAAGTGAAATGTGTCATGCTAAGATGGTGCATGAAGAGATAATATCATTTTAAGTAACATAATATATATTGTGCTCTTTATAGTGTGAATCTTGAATAAATTATTTCTATTATCAATAGCATCAGTACTGTAAAAGGTCATTTTTTCACTTAAACTAATAGTCATCAGCTGCACTAGAGACAAAAACCCTTAATCTATATATAAATAATCCATAATAAATTGTATTAATATTGCCTTTAATTTATTACATTTTTGTGATGGAATTATTAGACTTAATGCTGCACATATTTTAAATTGTACATGTATATAAATAACTTTATTAAATGTTCACATACATCAGAGTATAAGTGTTTATCAGTTTTTTTAGAGAGCATAAGTAAATAATCTTAATAGATTGCATATTATTAAAAATGAATTGGATTATAGGCTCTGCTTTGTCAATTAATGTTAAACAAATACAAAAGAAATTTTAGTCAAATTTCTGCTAAAATTCATATTCAAACTTTAATATCTTTGTTTAAATGAAAATTGAATTGTGATGTTTGCTGTAAATTCAGCTAGCAGATGATATCAGATTTGATTGATAGAAACTCCTTCAAGATGTTTAATTGTTTTTCTAATGAAACGTTTCCATAGCTCTCCACTGACGTGAGCCATACGCTCAAAACCTGTTGATCTGGAGATGAGAGTGTTCTGGATAGAGATTTTAAATATTTTCTCATACCTCACTTATTAATTAAGAGCTTGTTTGAGCTATTGGTAGCTCTCTGTATTGCATTTTTATAACTACAAGCTTATAAAAGTAATGTCATGTTATATATGACTTGCTTTCTTAATTATATATATAGACAAATTGTTCAAATTAAAAGATATTCTTTGTCCTGTGATATATAGCTATAATTTCAAAATGATTTAAGCTTTATTTAAAATCTGTCTAATATATAGATATCACACCATTTCCAGTAATTTTAATGAAAGTTCATTTAAATACATCAAAACTGAAGAAATGGGTGGTCACCCATTTTTTATTAATATTCATATTTGCATACGAGTATTGTTTACTAATAGCTTGCAGAAAGTGGTTACTTCCATTTATATATATTGTAACTGGACCGCCATACAACCATTTTATTTACATTAGTTGTAACAATTTTCTGATGAGCATGCTGTAGGAAGGAACTATCAATTGACATTCCTAATGCAGATGTTAATGCCTCCTACAACAATATTTCCTGCTCATCAGAGGATGTAGTACCATAAAGACTGGAAACATCTAATTATTTCTATGTTTGGTTTCCCAAAAAGCGCCATTAGAGTTCCGTCTCACTACAACCTGACTGGCCTGGGTCTAGTTATGTCAGACGTAGCTCAGAAGGCATGAGATTCTCATGAACCAGTGCTATAACTGATGAGTGATGCAATAAAACAAAACAAAACTGGACAACTGGATAACCAATTTAATTTTTAGTAACAAAAAAATTTTATTAAATAACAATTAGTTTGCAATTTCTAATAAAGTTCATTTACAAATTCATTTATGAGAAGAAGTTTGGAAACATCTTAATTCAACAATAGTTCATTTTGAATCCATTTATGAGAAGAAGCTTGGGAATATTCTAATTCAACAATAGTTCATTTTGAATCCATTTATGAGAAGAAGCTTGGGAATATTTTATATACCATAAAGACTGGAAACATCTAATTATTTCTATGTTTGGTTTCCCAAAAAGCGCCATTAGAGTTCCGTCTCACTACAACCTGACTGGCCTGGGTCTAGTTATGTCAGACGTAGCTCAGAAGGCATGAGATTCTCATGAACCAGTGCTATAACTGATGAGTGATGCAATAAAACAAAACAAAACTGGACAACTGGATAACCAATTTAATTTTTAGTAACAAAAAAATTTTATTAAATAACAATTAGTTTGCAATTTCTAATAAAGTTCATTTACAAATTCATTTATGAGAAGAAGTTTGGAAACATCTTAATTCAACAATAGTTCATTTTGAATCCATTTATGAGAAGAAGCTTGGGAATATTCTAATTCAACAATAGTTCATTTTGAATCCATTTATGAGAAGAAGCTTGGGAATATTTTATAAAACATATTCTATGTAATTATTTCATAACTTCACTTTATAACGTATGATAAAGACGTTTTAACATTTTATAAAACAAATTCTATGTAATTATTTCATAATGTCACTTTATAACGTATGATAAAGATGTTTTAGTATTTTATAAAAATTACCTTCCAGTTTTACAATCCAGTTTATTCATAAAGAAGGCGGGTTATTTCATTTATGGAGAGTCATGGCACAGCGTGGAGGGATTGAAGCTGATAAATTACCCCATTATTATCATAACTCCTCTAGCAAAGGTTTCTTTTTCCATTTTCATTGAGTCAAAAGAATTAAGTAATACACCCTTTTTTTTTTTAAAAAAAATTAATATGTTCTACCTCTCTGTGTAAAACGAGAGAGAGAAAAAAAAGTTCTTTTCTTCCCACGACGTGTCTAATTTGAATACTGCCTCAATTTAACTCAAGTATCTTTTCTTTTTTTCTTTTTAATGATTGGATAATTAATTTCTTTTCTTTTTTTTTTATTGAGACAGATAAAAAAAAGTAAAATAAGACGATATAACATTTTATTCAAATTCATCAATCTCAAAATTAAAAATATGATTTTTTTTTTAAACAAATCAAAATTTATTGTGTTCCCAATTAGACTGAATCACGCTAGACGTTTTTAAATGGGGGGGATCTTTTGAATATTTATATGAGGAACAGAATATCTGTTTCATTACCCCTCACCAAATTTTGGGATGAAATCGCCTGGAAATACGATTTCATTCCACATACTGTACACATTATTTCTCAGTACTGCCTGGTTTTAGATATGCTGATGAATGGGTAAGATGAGCTGGAAAAGTGAATACATGAACCATAGCCTCCAATGCTGGGACAAATAGATGGCCAAGCACAAACTACCAGTACACACCGCCTCATGACGTCACGAGAAAATATCTCATTTTTAAGCACTACCTCTCTTGTACCTAGAAGCATCATCCAACCAAGAATAGGAGCCAAAGAAAAAAAATCAATTTGGCACTCAGCCAACCCTGCTCAGCTTCGGTGAGTCTTAGGGGCTATCATTTGGCCTATCCATGAGACCAAGGCCTATCCATGAGACCTATATATATGCACTGCTGGACTACTCTTGGAGCACAACATCCAGGTCGGGATAGTGCCGAGCATATACTTCGGAGCATCATAACACAATGCATCCAAGCAGCTCTGCTCAATCATCCACCATCCCAACATGAAAAACACAAGTTCATGCATCACTACACCACACTCACAAACTTTTCCCATCAGCTATCTCTATTTTATTCTGAATCATAACTGCAACCTGGTTTAGGAGACTGAGGATCATGGTCAGTTCTCCTATAGTCCTCTTTTGTATTATGAGGTGACATACTTCTGGATCGTCTCTTTGTTGAAAATTTATCATATCTAACATTACTGTAGTATTTTGCTTCTTCACTTCTGTATTTTCTTTGGAGATCCTTGTTACTGTTTGATCTTCTAATTATACGCGTCCGATATGGACCATGAACACCATCTGTGAATTTTCTTCTGTTCCTCTTCCATGGTAGTATTTCATTTTTACCATCTGTGAATTTTCTCCTGTTCCTCTTCCATGGTAGTATTTCATTTTTACCATCTGTGAATTTTCTCCTGTTCCTCTTCCATGGTGGTATTTCATTTTTACCATCTATGAATTTTCTCCTGTTCCTCTTCCATGGTGGTACTTCATTTTTACACAAAAGTTTCTTTTTAAATGGTTCTTCTGCCATAGTAATTATTTTTTTGGTATTTGCAAAGGTTTCTTGTTGCTTAATTTCTTTCACACTGATAAATCCTGAGTTTTCAGATTCCCTTTTGGTGTCTTTTCCTGCGTAAGCAACTATATTTTTAATAACTGTCTTTATATATTTTTTTTCTGTACTCAATTTTTGATTTGAGTTTATTAAGCTTTTGTTTATAATTTTTATATATGGGTGAGGACTAACACACTTTTCTTTCCATTTTATGATTCCTTTCTCTATCTTTGTTACTATTTCATAGCATATATCAGACAATTTTTCTGAAACATTTTCTTCTATATTGGATAGTCCCTTTGTTATATTTTGATTATGTTCATTTTCACGTTTTTCATCTTCTTGAAGATCAGAAGATTTTAATTTTACTTTATTAGATTCCTTTTCATCCATTTGAAACTCTTTTACTGTATTTGATACAATTTCATTCTCAGCTTCTGTATATACTGTTTCTTTATTTTCAATTTTAGAGGTATATTCCATAATCAGAAGTTTTCCTGAAGGTAGACTGACAATTTCAAGATCACTCTTTGTAATTTCAATTTTTTCCTTTTTAACAATCTCAAATTTTACTTCATCAGTATTAGGGTATTCAATTTGTGATTCCTTTAAAATATCTTTGGTTGGAAATTCCAAAATCTCTTCCTCATCCAATTTTTTAGACTGAGTTATTTTTTTCATTAACTGGTTGAACTTTTCATTCTGTTTTTCCACTGCTTCTTTAATTCGTTTTTCTATTCTTTGGTTTGCTTCTATTGCTTGCTTGTTATATTCTTCTCTTTGTTTATCCCATTTTTGATTATATTCTTCTCTTTGTTTATCCCATTTTTGGTTATATTCTTCTCTTTGTTTGATATCTTCTTCTCTTTGTTTATCTCTTTTCTTTTTATCTTCTTCTCTCCATTTGATATCTTCTTCTCTTTGTTTGTCCTCTTTTTTTCTTTGTTTCTCATCTTCTTCTATTCGTTCTTTGATCATATCGAATAGCTGCTTTAACATGGCTTTCTTTTCTGTTTCCTGAGTTTCTATGTTCACCATTTTTCCTTTGTTTTCTGACTTAGTAAGCTTCTCTCTCCATCCACACCATGACTTCACTCCATCTTCTTTGAAATGCCTGTTTCATTCTTTTTGCCATTCATTTTTGTGTTGTTTCTTTTAAACTTTTATTTCTTTATCCTTCCTGAACAAATTACATCACTACATCATATGCACTGTTCACATCACAGAATCGTGATCTGCTTATGCCTATGGGTAGGCTAGCTAGATAAAGCCTCACAGTTGGACGACAAATGTAACCGGTGCCTATGCCAGATAAGGCCTCACGTTACGGCGCCAAATGTAATAGGTGCCTATGCCAGATAAGGCCTCATGTTACGGCGCCAAATGTAACCGGACCGCCATACAACCCATTTTATTTACATTAGTTGTAACAATTTTCTGATGAGCATGCTGTAGGAAGGAACTATCAATTGACATTCCTAATGCAGATGTTAATGCCTCCTACAACAATATTTCCTGCTCATCAGAGGATGTAGTACCATAAAGACTGGAAACATCTAATTATTTCTATGTTTGGTTTCCCAAAAAGCGCCATTAGAGTTCCGTCTCACTACAACCTGACTGGCCTGGGTCTAGTTATGTCAGACGTAGCTCAGAAGGCATGAGATTCTCATGAACCAGTGCTATAACTGATGAGTGATGCAATAAAACAAAACAAAACTGGACAACTGGATAACCAATTTAATTTTTAGTAACAAAAAAAATTTATTAAATAACAATTAGTTTGCAATTTCTAATAAAGTTCATTTACAAATTCATTTATGAGAAGAAGTTTGGAAACATCTTAATTCAACAATAGTTCATTTTGAATCCATTTATGAGAAGAAGCTTGGGAATATTCTAATTCAACAATAGTTCATTTTGAATCCATTTATGAGAAGAAGCTTGGGAATATTTTATAAAACACATTCTATGTAATTATTTCATAACTTCACTTTATAACGTATGATAAAGATGTTTTAACATTTTATAAAACAAATTCTATGTAATTATTTCATAATGTCACTTTATAACGTATGATAAAGATGTTTTAGTATTTTATAAAAATTACCTTCCAGTTTTACAATCCAGTTTATTCATAAAGAAGGCGGGTTATTTCATTTATGGAGAGTCATGGCACAGCGTGGAGAGATTGAAGCTGATAAATTACCCCATTATTATCATAATTCCTCTAACAAAGGTTTCTTTTTCCATTTTCAATGAGTCAAAAGAATTAAGTAATACACCCTTTTTTTAAAAAAAAAAAAATTAATATGTTCTACCTCTCTGTGTAAAACGAGAGAGAGAAAAAAAAGTTCTTTTCTTCCCACGACGTGTCTAATTTGAATACTGCCTCAATTTAACTCAAGTATCTTTTCTTTTTTTCTTTTTAATGATTGGATAATTAATTTCTTTTCTTTTTTTTTTATTGAGACAGATAAAAAAAAGTAAAATAAGACGATATAACATTTTATTCAAATTCATCAATCTCAAAATTAAAAATATGATTTTTTTTTTAAACAAATCAAAATTTATTGCGTTCCCAATTAGACTGAATCACGCTAGACATTTTTAAATGGGGGGGGTCTTTTGAATATTTATATGAGGAACAGAATATCTGTTTCAATATATTGTAACCATTCGCTCGCCCCTTCAACTACCCATCGTGCTGAACACGCTGCGGCACTATAAATTTTAACCGTAAATTGTGTGGTCCCAACTACATAACGTAAGTGCACTAAGAATCTTAACTTCGATCACTGATCAATTCCCGCTGCACATTGTCAGCTATTAAGAGCTGTGTCCAAAAGCATATCATGCTATCTATTTTATGCACGAAAGACCACAATCAACATCTGGGGCAACTTACCACAGACCAAACTAATGATATAACATAAACTTTTTATGATTTAATTTGATCGCAGCCAAGGTGTACCACGAAGAACTACCATAGTATTATGATAAAATACTTTAATCAAATTATAAGTGTAATGTTATTATTTTCAAACCTTAATTTGCAATTTTTATTGTATGAGACCCGATGGCCGACCGTGTACAAGATGGCATAATTTGTGGAATTACATAAGATTATGAAATTTTAAACCATCTATATGATTTCTAATACAGATGCTAGTCCAGGTAAAGCTTTGCAATAAATAAACATAAATACTTGGGTTCCTTTTTATAGTTTACTATATTACTGAGACTCTTATTATACTGACAAATGACAATTTAAAACGTTAAGTAAATATTCAATCATGTTATTATCTGATAAATCTGTTTACAGGTTTAATAATCAATTTATTTTGTATACTAGAATCAACTACGCAAAGCCAAAATGATGGAAAAGGTAAATGGGATTTTATTGTACCTTACACATCATAAACTACCAAAGACGAAAAGCATCTTAATGTTTTCTCAAAAATATCAATAAACTCTTATATCATGTTGACGATAGTATGTACTTCAATGTATGCTCTATCCAAGGTTTATGATTTCTGATTTCACGAATGACACATAGCAACGGCACAGTAAGTTTAATTATAAATCAACTTTTATTGACAAAATTATGAATAATAAGTAATTAATTCCAATGTTATAATTAAAGACATAAATAAACAAATAAAATAAATAAATTATAATTCCATCGACTTTCTTCAATAACATCTCATAGGTACAGTTTTTAAGAACCTAATCATACCTTATATTTCAATTTGATACAATGAATATTGAGAAAATTATACTAAATTCAGCATCAACTCATGAAATATTTAACGTCATTTCCAGATTCAATAAATCCATACCATAAACTTATAGTAATATAATAAATAATATTATATCTGTAGGATTTGGCTATAATGCAATCATTTAATAAAGTGATAATTTAAACTTACATTCTGGTAAATAATAATCAACCAACAGTTAATTATTATGAAGTAACTTGAATAGAATGTCCTGCTACAAGTTGATGATCTAACTTATAAATTATGCTTACAAATGAAAGAAGATGATTTAGCAGATTAACTAAAATACTTTGCCCAACTTATATCTATGAAGTAAAACATATTCCTGTGGATGTATTCATCTACACGGAGGAATTAAATAACACTAAACGTTTTGTGGATTTATACACCATCATAAAGCAATAAGTACAAGTACACCATTCCGCGGATTAACCACCAGCGCAGGAATGAGTGTAAAATACAAAAATGGCAATAAAGTAATCTGCGGATTAACCACCAGCACAGATTAATGCCCTTTACATTCTAATACAACATTACTATTTACTTCACATTAAAGTGCAAAATCATCCCCCTCAGTTATTCTGACCATTCAGAATACACTAACACTTTAGCAAATGTGGGTTCTTGCATAATAAATGTTACGCTAATCAGGACAACTAATGTACTAACTTATCTTTCTTAAAATAAAACATGTGTAATATAATATAAGTAATATTAGTATAGGAATATAAATCTGGAAAGACTAACAAAATAACTCATAAAGATTGATACATCTCATGAATTCATTCAGTACTTTTTAAGCTTTTTCGCAAGCGCTATTCTCTTGAATAAATATTTTATTCAACCCCTATTAATTTAAACTTAATAAAATATAACTTATGAACTTCACATGCAAGTTCATATAACCATAAAATTAAAGTAATGCATTATTCATCAAATACATAAAATTTAACAGGTGTGTGTGTATGATATAAATTAAACGTATCGCATTTTATAGTTCAACACATGAATTAGAGCAGGTGTGTGTATCACAAATTGGATTACATAGCATTTTATAACTCCAAATATGATCCGTGGAATCCAGGTACGATGTGTCGAACAACAAATACACGAAGTAATAGCTATAATTATAGTTAAATTCCATACATGCAATTTTATCCATTTGTATTAGTTATTATAATCACTATTAGATTGACGATTTTACGTGGCTCCATAAACATGAAACAATTTCAAAACATGACACGCAGAATTTAAATGAAAATGTTTCTCATAAGTTATTAATTTCTACATTTCTCTATTAAAATGTTCCAAGTTTATCACATCCATGCTAATATTTATTTATCCACGCTTACATCTAGGAATACCAATTATAGCAATTAATTCAATCATTCCAAACTGACGATAAAATTAGAAAATAGCTTTGATTAATTATTTGAAGACTATTTATTATCCAAATGTTAAACAAATTAACTAGCAAATATATTACTGGCATTGTAAAGTTAAATATCAATCAATACTATATTTTTATTAGAATTAGAAACGGAAATATTAAACTATATTGATAACTTTAACATTTTACTTTAATTTAAACTTCTTTTTTAAAAAGCAAATTTTCATTTTCATAAAACTTCTGTAATTAAAATACTTATTTAATTTTTCCAAATTGTAGAATAATAAACATTTTAAAACATACCAAACTCTTGCAATTAATTCTTTTAAACTGGGAAGCTTCGACATTTTAAAAATGTAATATTGGAAAATTTTTACCGGTGATTTGATCCACTTGGCCACCCGACTTGAACAGACCTTTTAAATTTAGCAATTCATCTTAATTAAATACCACTAGGTTATTTTTACGTTTATAGCAAGTTTTGTGGTAATCCGTTTACTTATTAACTATTTTAAAATAAGCTTAGCAAATTTACACCATTTGCCTTTACCATTTTCTTTTCTTTCTCCCTCCAAAAGCAAACTAACAGACGATCTTCTCCTAAATTCGCGCTCTTTTCTTTTATTACATTGAGACGCATACGTAATTACTGTATTTATTTTTAATAATTAATTTTAATTGAACAAATGGTTTTTTAATTCAATGGAAATAATAATTTAAGATCACTTTAAACAAATAAAGATAAAATATTATTTTTAATAATATTTTACCAAATTTTAATGTGTTGTCAAATTTTTAAAAAGTTAAACATTTTGATATGAGTTAGCATATGGAAAGAAGCAAATTTAAATTTATTAAAATAATATAAGAAAGTAATCTGTTCAAAGTGCAAATCAAGCCAATCAAATCACCAAAAGAAGAAAGAAAAATTTTTATACTAGTTACATCAATTATTATATTTTATACTAAAATATATGGTTACAATATATATATATATATATATGTGTGTGTGTAAAATATATAAAGTGTCCATTAATTAAAAACAAAATTGTAATTATAATTGAAATAATAAATTTAATGGTTTGTAATAGTTTGTAAACCGTTATATTGAAGCAGTCGATGTCTAATCATCATTGAGCTTCATGCTTCACCATCTACACTAACCTCCTGTGGGGCCTGCAATTCTGACCTCACCATAAATATATGCCATTCATCCACACACTGAATGCATAATGATTAGAGAAATTAATAAAATTAAAAATATTTAGTAAAGCAGTAGTGTGTGTGATGCATATATATATATATATATATATATATATATATATATATATATATATGAACAAAACAATAATTCTATTAATATTTATTGCTGAAAAATAGACATTTTGTTAGATAAATTGTAAATATCCTTTTATATATTTGTATTTAATTAAACTATTGGAATGTAACAACAAAGAAAAATGGGGAAGGCTCGAAATACTGAAATTATCTTGATCTATAGTCAGACTGTTTTCATTAATTAAAATTATAAATCTTAATTTAAATTCTTTTATTAGTTGTTTTCAAATCTTTAAAAATATCTCAAATGGTATTTCTAGCCTTATCTGTTTTAAAAATATTTTACTAATTAAATGTTGTTTTTCATTTAATCAAGAGATTACAGAGATAGCTGTGGGAAACTAAGATTGCATTCTTTGCGGAATTAAAATGTGTATAAAAGGAGCAATAGAACAAAAGAAGTCAGTGTTTAGTCAGTTGACTTTTAGTTACTTTCATCTAGTTACTTTCGAAGTGTTTCAAGACCTTAACATTTTAAGAAGTCAACAGAAGTTCGGTGCTATGAACTGTGAGTAGAAAAGAAGCACTTTTCTCCGGGCCTCTCGGAAGACTATCTACCTGATGCCATCAAGTTCCATCCTTTTGACTGGCCATACAAGATGACTGTCTTCCACTATGCTGCTATCCTTAGGTAAACTTTAATGTGGAGCTGCCTTTAGTATAAAGTCCTTAAATAATTTGTTTATCTAAGATATAATGAAAATCTCACGTTTTATTTGTGTATTAATTCATAAATCTCTATTAATTATGCTCTGAAATTCTCTCTCTGTAATCCCTTACTAATATAATGTACTTTAACTTACCTTTCATGCTTAATTAATTTATGTTATATAGCTTTGTGCAGCTCAATTAAATATTTAACTTATTTTGTTGAATGTATATATAATTTATTTTAATTAATATGCCAATATCAATCAACTTTGTGAGTTTAATAAGGTTTATTTTCTTTGTTCAATGGGGAAAGAGCTTCAATTAAATTTATTAATAAAGTTTTGTTTATTTAAAATTGAAAGTGCTCGCTAGGTTGGTTTTATATTTAAATCTTTTATTCACGCTTTTTTTAATCTAAAATATTTTATTTTGGATGCATATTTTACTTTCTTATTTGAATTTATCTTTAAATTTCCATTTAAAAGATCATGAACCTTCACATAATTAATCCATTACTTCTTGCTATTGCCTGAAGGGCTAATTCTATCTGTTGATACGTATATGGGAATTGAAATTAAATATAAAATTTTGTTAGTTAATGTTTTAGTTAAAGAGTTATTTTCTAGTATAATTTTCTGAATGATTCTTTATTTAAATATATCATTGCACAGGAGTCAAACCATTTACAGGCTTTCAAATATAGTATATTAAGTTTATTGTACATGTACAACACTGCTGGCATACCTTTCCTTTCTCTTATGGTACTTCCACATATATTTTCCTTATTGCTTTGTCATTGGGGACTTCGAAAATCCGAAGCTCCCAATCAATTTTTTCAAAATCATTCATAATCAAGGACACTACTCCCTGTGGAATGCAAGGTTTATAGGGTTTTGATTGTGCTGCGGGCCTTCATACCAAACCTCTCAACTGATACCGTACTGTCAAAATGGTGGATGTATCAACCTTCATTCATCCTCAAGAATTCAAAGTACCATAAGATCTGTATTTATTTAATGTCATGCTAACATCATTATTAGTTTATTTAATGGATTTATGCCTGTTTGACCTTTCGTTAGGTGTTGGAAATAATGACTCATTCCTGAAATGTGCCAAACATGCTAATTAGTCAGTATATTGATCTTAAAACTGCTTTCTTTTAAAATACTAATCGATTCCCATAGATGTAAATCAATTTACATTAATGATCGTATCATGTATTCTGTAAATGTAGCGCATTGTTTGTTTCTTATTTATATGTTCCAAAGACGTCTTTTCAAACAATGCCAATAAAAGTATATATAATGATTTTCATAAGATAGATAAATGATTAAAAGTGTATATTTGCCTGTTTATCAAATCAGTGAGTACTAAACCTGTCATGATCTTTTATATTTATTTTAGACATCCACAATGTTCTGTTAGTAAGAATTTATTAAATTGGCATATTAACTCCGCACAAGTTATAATCCACTCCATAAAATTATATTCATTAAATAATTAATGTAAAGGGGATTTTATAAAAACAAATCCCAAGTTTTGCAAGTGTATAATATTACTCCAAGCGTGAAACAATTTTGTAATATATATATGCATTTTTTTTCAATATTTTATTAAATATGTATTTCATGTAAATCCTGGTTTGTTTTTGAATTATTTCTAATTAGTATCTAGAATTATTTTCTTTAGCTAATAACTTAGCATTAATAAATATAACTTTAATAAATGTAATTCCTGGGCTATTCTGATCTCGATCATCATCGGTCTGATCTTATGCTCTACCGCTTTGCTTCTGGGCCCGGAATTAAAATAATTGTATTGTATCATCAGGATTGTTGTTCATTGGGTCAGAGATTCGAAGAATAGGCAAATAGGTTAGAATTCAGGATTGCTCCAGACCTGTGTATCTCGAGCATGATCGGATTCAGGGTACTTTTGCTTAGATGTGAATCTTTTTAAGTAAGCATACTATTTTTACCAGTACAATATATATATATTAAAGCTTTGCATAAAAATGATATAAATGAATTTATGATTGACAAATTCAATGTGTATATATATATATATTAAATTGTTTTAATTATGCAGCTAATTCCATACTTGTAATGGCCAATTGAAAGAATCAGGATTATATAAATAAAATAGCCAATAGAGATTAAATACTATCTTTCATTAATAAATAAACTATTGCATACAGGAAGAACATGACTTGTGATATTGGAGAAAAGTGTGTTTGGGATTTATATATATATATGTGTGTGTGTGTGCGTGTGTGTATGTGTGTGTATTGTCTATACTAAACTTAATCTAATTATAATTGACTTGACCTCAAACCTTCAATCTCCCTATATCTATCCTATATAACAGATACACATGACCACTTACATGTGAAAAAGGTAAATGATCTCCAATATACATATTTCATACTAAACCAGCACTCACCAGCTTGTCCAGATAAGTATCTCCCAACCCTATACGCAATCCAGTGTTCAGTTTATATTAAGATAGCAAATGTTTAAACTTTAATGGACAAGCTTCAGTCTTCTCCACTCTCCAACTCTTCAGCCATCCATTTTATTGAAAATATGAGGATAGAATGCTCAAAACTCTTGTTGATGCCAATATTATTGTCATACCCATGTTGACCTTAATTCAATCTGACTCATGGTCAGAATACAGAAATACATATATTGAAGATCATTTATTTTTTTCACATGTATGTGTACCAGTTGTATAGGATAGATTGGATAGATGTAGGGAGCTTGAAAGTTTGAATTCAAGTTTCTTACATATATATATTGAAACAGACAGATCGAAGAACCGATCTTAGTTTCATGTGTTTTTTAAGTACGGTAATTCGAACTACTATTTGCCTGCAATGGGATTTTTTCCATTTCAAGTCATATAACGATCTTAGTTTCATGTGTTTTTTAAGTACAGTAATTCGAACTACTATTTGCCCGCAATGGGATTTTTTCCATTTCAAGTCATATAAAAATTAGCTATATATTTTATGTTTTGTAAATAAATATGTAAAGATTCCGTGTATAAATATCACAAATCATGAAATAATATTCGTGTGTGCGTGGTTTGTGAATTTATATCAGCTTAATTTAAAGTTTCATTGCGGGTGTATTTGCTTAAATTTTAGCCTTTTAGAATTATACAAAGTCGTTTAAAAATACTGATCAAAAGTCACATTCCTTTGATCAGTGTTTTTAATTAAAATCTGTATTGTACAAATGTATAGAGTAATTAAGTTGTATTCGAAATTAGATAAGGAATTTATATTTGTAATTACTTTGTCAATTTAAAATTGCGTATTAAAGTTAAAGATAGCTGAAAACGGAACAATGGAAATGGATAATTGATATTGTATGGTCAAGCTGGATTGCTGAAGGCTAGAGAAAAGTAGGCGGAGCCTAAAACAAAAACCAGGCAGAAAGGTCAACCGTGGCCATCTTAGAAAAAACTAACATTCTAACTTTTGACGTGGTTGAGAGTAGATAGTCTCAAGACAGCACAGCAGTTGCTAGAGAAATCGCTACAACTCTTGTTAAGAAGTCCACCAGTAAACCGTAATGTCGATGAGCTAAGTGCCAGGAGCTGATCTCTGTCCTGCCAATTTGAATCTTCGTGCCGCTGTCTGATCATGCTTTACGTGCTTCAAAATTTCCAGCTTCCAATCTCCAAATTGACTATGCCTTTCAAGTAAATTTCAAATGCGCGCCTACGTTCATCAGAAATACCATCATGAGAAGCCAAGCCGGATGAAGAAAGAAGGGTAACTGTGTTACATGAACTTTTAACTTTCTCCCGAGCTTAATGTTATAAGTTAATCTGTCAATCAAATGAATCACATGTAAGTTTTTGTTTCGTTTATAATGCTACTGTTTAACCTGTCAGTAAATTTTCTTTTCTCTTATTCCTCCGCTCTAGTCTTTAGAAAATAATTTATAAATATTGTACTTAATAGTAATAATGATTCAAATGAATACATTTATATTTTCCTTTATTACTTATGCTATAAACAAACGATGCCAATAGTAATATTTCCCAACTCTGTGTAAAGCTAGTTTATAATATTGATTATAGTTATTTTAAAAGTAAGTTCGTTGTTTTGAATTCAAGATTATTTCATATGTTGAGTTGGCAGATATTAAAACACTTTATTATAATGAATTCGTATTTTGTCATATTATTGTAATCTAAAGTTCAATCGTAAATATGTAAATGGTTTTAAGTTTATTATATTAATGTCATACATGAAATGAGAAATAATTCTCACTGTAAAATTTGATACTATCGCTACCGCCTGAACAACCTGGGGGTTTAGGGGTTTCAGAGTAAACTTAATTAATTATTGCTTTCGTGGTCCGTTTGATTCCGCCATGTTTTATTGTAATAGTATATCAGCCTGTTGCGTAGAAATAGACGAATAGAGTATCCAGGTTTTGTATAATTCCGTTTCAAATCCACTTCAAGCACTTGTCCTCGATGACTGTGGCAATGCCTTTCCTTCGCCGAAGTTGGCGTCTCGCCATACTACCATATGGAGAAGAAAGCAATTCTTTCCCAGGTAATCTCTTGGATCACCGGGTTTCGAAATGATCCCGGCTGGTTGTAGTGTCCCGGATCTACTTGGGGGCATTAAGCCTTGTCAAAGTACAAGCCGCCCGGTATTCCATTGATGCACCGCAAGTGATTACTGTAGGGCTCTTTAATCTAGGCAACCACTAGTACATCAATCTTAGATATCATATTTATACGAAACCACCCTCCAACTATTCGTATACGCAACTTCTCGAATTTATTCGAATAAAATAACTTAATAAAAATCGTAGATAAATATTTTCAATGCCCCAAATACTCTGATTCCCTTAGCCACCTGTCAATCATTTAACTACACAGATATTGGCATGAGTTTGTTTACCAGGTAAAATGATTACTAAAGACTAGTAGCCAGTTATAATAGAATATTTATGGAAGTCTTACCGTACTTTTGAATACTATATTTTTATGCTTTCTATTTATTATTAAACAATTTATTTAATCTAATTGTGTGTCTTCCACCTCATTACTCTCGAAGTCTATTTAGTCACCTACTGTCTGTATTGGCAACTTAAATATATACATTACATTAATGACCGTACCCATATCCAGAGTATAATAGATCTATATATAATTAACTGTAAGTAATTTAGTCTGTGTTCTGAGTTGAGCTAGTAAAGGGATAACCCTGTGCTGTTATAAAGTCATCATCGGTTGGTCATACCGGGGTTTGGGTTTGAATTTAGTTGGCGTTTTGGAATTTATTCTTAAACGTGGACTGGGTTTGAACTCGGGTACTGTGTATGAGTAAGCGTGGTGGATTTATACCGGTACAATATTAAAATCCCAAACATTATTTTTAAAATCTTCGATCTTGACTTTAATTAATTCTTTTCAAAATCCAAATATATTAATTTCAAAAGTTGTTTGAAAAAAACAAATGAGCAAAACAGAATCCAGATTTGAATTAATTAGTATGGTATTAAAAATTCTCCATTATTCTAAAATTGTTCATGTCTTTTTTTAGAAATGAATTATATCTATCTGCCCAATAGTTAAAAAAACATGATGTTAGCTTAAATTATAAATATATTAAAATTACTGTGCTTCTGTGTATTAATATATTTAGAAAATTCATTCCAGTAGATGAGATTGAGTTTAAATGTTAAGAGATATATGTTCACTTTGACCTAAAATTTGATTGCAGTTTTGAATTGCAATCTATCTTCTTCATAACTTTAGAATCTTCATTTTTAAAAAAGTTTTTTGAAACTCATAATATTTAACAATAATCTGAAACTTATATGCATTAGTATGATAAAAATGAGATCAAATCTTTGTTAATAATTACAAAGAACTGTATATGATTCTCAGTTCTGTATTAGTGATCATCTGAATGTATTTGACTTTAAACTCTATGTTAAGCATTATTAAAAAACTGTATATGTTTCTTAACTATTTGATTCTTAATTCCAATGTAAAAACTAGACAGTCTAAAACCCCTAATATGTCACAATGTGAATATTTAGATAATATTAATAAATCTTCTGTAAATTGAAAGAATTGAGTTAAGACATCCATAAATTCTACATCTCCCTTGATAATGGGAAAATATAATTCTTATAAAATATTCTAAGCTTTTGAGGCTGCATTTTAATTTTATACAAAAGACAAAAAATAAGAATTGCTCTAGCTGTTCTTGGTAGGAGAACTTATCTCAGAAAGGTTAAAATGTAAATAATGTATGTGTGTATGTTATTTTCTAGATTTATATTATTCACTAAAAACAAAAAGATGGTTTAATTATAATTTTGTGAAATTTTGTTTATATTTATATTGATTTTTATTTTTAAGATTCTAATCTGCAATAAAACA
This sequence comes from Epiperipatus broadwayi, assembly GCA_028023455.1. Classification (NCBI taxonomy): domain Eukaryota; kingdom Metazoa; phylum Onychophora; class Udeonychophora; order Euonychophora; family Peripatidae; genus Epiperipatus; species Epiperipatus broadwayi. Next base: position 18,736,606 of record JAQFVV010006202.1, on the reverse strand, counting down.
CTTTGCCCTTATTTAAATTAATAAATTGAAAAATTGATCAGAATTTTGCCAAAAATTTCAATTATTTTAAAAGAGTGATATAGCAAACAAGTACGCAGAATTTCAAAAAAGAAATTAATATACTTTGACAGTAATTTCTCTCTCTTTTTTTTTCATCCTACTGCTAGAAGCAATTTTAGCTCTTTATGTATTTTTTAAAAAAGTAATATTCGCTTCTTTTAAGTTAAAAGCTGTAGAATATTAAACAATTTTAATGTATATAGACTGTTGTAATGATAGGATAAGAAATAAAAAATTATGACTGTTTAAAAATGTTTTATGAGAATTATACCAATGATTAAAATTCTGACTTTGTAAATATTTTCTATAATTAATTATAAGAATTTTATAAATGCCCATAAAAATATTAGAATGATTAAAAACGAGATGCAAATTTATTTTATATAATTATTTTGATAGTTTATTCTTTAGGTAAATCATCATTTTAATTCTGGTAAGAGTGTTTTTTTTTCATTTTCAGTCATTTCTTTATATTAAGAAGAGTAATTTTTTAGATCATATTTATTAGACTTTTAATTGCAAATTGTTTTTAAATTGAGTTTTTAAAGATTGTAATATACTTTATCGGATTATTGATTACAGGCCTAATGAAACGTAATCAACAAACTTTTTTTAATGAATAAATTTTCTATTATCTCTTTTTAAGCTATTTTTAAAAAAATAAATTATAACTACTAATAATTAAGAAAATAAATAGTGAATTCAATTATAAAACTGCAAAGTAGAACAGAGTACATGACAAACATCCATTATTTAAAATTATTAAAATATTTAACTATTTTCATAAATCTCTTTAAATGTTTTACAAATTAAAAACTTATAGTTGTTTCTGCTACTCATCATTCGTTCCTATTTAAAACAACATATACTTAAGCAATAATTATTTAGATCATTTTAAATCTTACATTTTTAATAAATATTCTTAGTACTTATTTTAAATTTCCAGTTTTATTATTTGTTCAATGTTGCCTTACTATGCTATTTTTATTTTTTTAATCTTACACTCATTAATTACATCAGTAATTATTTTGAATAAATGGTAATGTTTAATTTTTATGGGTAGTGGCTTTGTATGTGTGTGTGATTATAAAACAATTTACATTTTTATTCTCATATTTGAAGTGAATCAGAAACGTTCATAAAGTCTAACCTCGTTGTATCATTCTCATTATTTTTCCTCATATTGCATTTGATTTTTTTTTAAATTCTGATACTGACCCCAAATAATCATTATTTTTTTTGGTTTTATTTTCAATTGTCCACAAATGATTTTGTATTGGTGCCACATTTTTCCATATGGACAGTTTTTATAAAATTTGAAATGATGTAAAACATTTTTTGCTCTCTATTATTTTCTTTGGGCTAAGTTAAGATCTGTCAAAATTGTTAAGATTTTCACTTCATCATGAACAATTATGAGCACACCATACATTTTTGTTAGTCACAGCATAGACAGTTATGATGACATCACAAACTGTTGTTGAGAGACATTTTAACATAAACCATTATGACTAAATCAGAGATTATTTTAGAAAGTAATGGTTTAAATATATAATGATAATTATGTAATAAAAAACCTAACAGGTTATTAAACTCTACAAGCAATTGATTGTGAAGAAAGAACCTTATAACCAAGTTTTACTAAGAGATTTGTTGATTTCTTCTTTTAGATTATTTAAATGGGAGCTTTTTCAACCTTTTGAAAATTAATCTATTATGAATTTTAAATTCATAATGAATTACATCTCTTTTATTTTCCTTTTAGTATCTTTATTCTATTTACAAATTATGTTGATATCAGTGGCATTTCATTGTTAAAGAAAACTGAATTATAACAGGAATTATATTTATGTGTGTAGTATAATATTAGTTTTCTTATGTGAATTTTAATGCATAATAACAAATTATTTTCATTTATAATATTAAATGTATTTTGGTGCAATTGTCTTTGTGCATGTGTATATATATATAATTTTTATTCTTTATTTCTTTTTAAAAAACAATGAATCATAATTCCATTATATATCTTAAAATAAAAAATATTTATATCATTAACTGTTTATTGTGAAAACATAATGTTTATTAAACTTTTATTTTTTATAGAAACATATAAATTTAAGAATTTTTCGTTGCTTATTATAATTTATTATCAGTTTACTTAATATATTATACACTGATTATTGCAGTTTATCAATATATTGGGTAACATATTATATAGATTGAATTAAATTTATGTTACTAGAGTCCAGCCATTTATCAACTTATGTAGTTTGAGCAAATACTAAGAATTAGTCATATCTCAACTAGTTATCCAATCAGCATCTTTTACATGTTTCTTATGGTCCATATTTTGATTGTAAATATCGATACATGCAATAGATAGCATTATGTATTCCTATCTTGCTTTCAGCATGGTTTATTAAGATAGATAGTCAACATTCTAATAGCTAATGCCATCCTAATTCATTGTCAATTTTCAACCATTGATGACCTGGTCATCAATTACTGTACTTGATTACATCCAGTAACTAAGGCCATTATACAGCTTGGTAACACAACATTTCATCATCTACTGACATTACAAAACTTTAATCTCTTTTTTGGTATTAATTAAAAACAATGAACTTATAATATTTGTTGTAAATAATACATATAAATAATAATCCACTTTTTTTTAATTAAGATAATGCTTACAGTTTCAACTGTACAATAGTCTTTTTGTAAGCATCACATGAATTAAAAATAAAAAATTATGTATAAATAAATGCATAAAAAATATAAATTATTTATGCATTGATTTTAATAAAACTATTACAAAAAAAAAGGGAAGTCGATTATTAATGTAAACATTTGTTATTATTTAATAATAATAATAATAATAATAATAATAATAATAATAATAATAATAATAATAATAATAATAATAATAATAATAATAATAATAATAATAATAATAATAATAATAATAATAATAATAATAACAACAACAACAACAGTTAAATACAGTAGTGTTGTTTACATACATAACTTGATATTGCAATGTTATTTTCCACCATCTCTATGCCACTTACTGTAATTTTTAGAAAGTAATTAATAATAAATATTAGGTGATAGTGCTTATTAAATCCCTACTCTATGCTATCCTATCCAATATCTCTAGACAAGTTTCAAGCTTATGGCTTTCATCACTGAGGAGCTTTGGAACTTGGACCAGCACACCTGGATTTTTAGAATCTAATGCATCCTTCTTTCAACATCTATCTTTTACTTTTCTGTTGCACTAGCAAACTATAAGCCCAAACTAAAAAACATATAAATGTTTTCATTCTAAGTAGGTGACATAGAAATAGTGGAAAATTATGTTGCTATAACAGCAATATGTAAAGTCCTGTGATGGAGTTGAGTGATATTTTGTTAGTTTATATAAATTCCCATCTATAGACTACTACTATTACTACTGCAAATTTATCCAAATTTTTTTTTCAGTCAGATTATTTATCATTTATACATCTAATCTGACATTTATCTTATCTAAAAAAATATTTTATTTTATACTGATTATATTAAGATTTTTTAAAAAAAAAAAATCTACATGCAAATGATTTTAATATATTATAGAATGGCATTACAGCTTTTTGTAATTGTTTCTATGCCAGCAATTAACAGCTAGAAATGGTCAGTGTATTAATGATAAGAACGTTATTAGAAATTTAACCAAAAAAATCTGGCACCTATTTTCATAATAATTTTTACATTTTATTATCATATTCAAACAGTAGTTAATAGGTCTTTTAAAATTATGGACATAATTTTAAGATCATTACAAGTTAGAAACATATAGGTTATTGTTTGATGCTTTAATTATACCTGTTGTGGACTACGAATCTATTATTTGGAATTCTTACAATCAGTCAATATGTAAATAAATTGCAAAAACTTGAAGTCAAACATTTTAAATTAATGGACTTACAAAAGTAAATCGTAAATATTTTAAATGATCAAAATTCAATGTTAAAATTTGACCACAATGTTGCCTTCTGTATATAAATTAAAAAGAACCAATTTAAAACAAAATTGAAACAGACAACTCACTATAAAGATAAATCATATATGAAAAGAAGAATGGTATATATAATAAAAGTCTGTTAACAGGGATGTCATTCTTACTTAAATGAGTGCACAGCATTTAACTTTTAACTCTAGATATAAGGAATTGTTCTACTTAGCCATTTTGAAACATTTTGTAATATCTTTTCATAAAACACAACTAGAATATAAAAATTTATTTGAAGAAATCAATATACTTTCTTTACATTATATGAAAATCATTGGGTTTGAAAAGATGGATGGCCATTTGGCCATTCTATCTTTTCCAAAGACTTTATCATGTGTTTGAAGTGTTAGTATTCATTCATTTTATAGTTAAAATCTAAAGCGCATGTGCAACAGTTTAATACTATTTAAATATTACAGTAAGTAATGTTGTTTAATGTATTAAGATGATTAATATATATTGATTTTATCATATTGATGTGTGCTAATTCTGAAAATGCTTGTATCTCTTTTGAATTGTATATTTACAAATAAATAGAATTATTATCATATGATGATGATGCAAACTCATTACTATATTGATAATCATAAAATAAAAAAGTACTAACCCAATGATTAAGGCTTAATATTTACAAGAAATTTTCCTTTCAATAATTAAGTAATATATTGTATTCAACAAATCATTTAAACTCATTAGTATAGTAAGAATGATACTAAAATCTAAAATAGTTTTGCAATTTTCTAAGTTATAAATTAATATTTAATAATACTAATTCTATATTATGAATTAATTACATGGAATTTTTGTAATCAAATAAATATGAAAAACTGTAAAAAGTTTCTGACAAATTTTGCAAATATATTTTTAAACATACATTCTATAATAAACATTGTAAAAATCTGCTTAAGAGACTGTTATTTGATAATGCTTTTTGCATAAATTGATAGAGTAGAATGATTTTTGATAATTCAGTGAAAGATATATCAACTTTCTGTAATAGATATCATGAATTATTCCTTCTGCCACTAATTAAACATGTGTAAGAAATTTCCTTCATTGTAGAATACAGACTGAATGTAACACGTTTAGGGCTATTGTCTTTGCAATAGAGTTTGAAGAATTTTAAATAAGTATTTTAAGAATATTAATGAACTGTCAATAATAAATGGTGTTTCCATGGGAGGATTGATGGTGCTGTCATGCTTTAATGTTCAATCATTTTTGGTGCTCTCTTTAGCAGTATTGGTTAGTTTTATATTTATTAGAGAATAAAAATTGAAAATTGAATAAGTATTAATTTATTAATTTAAAAGAAAAGCTGAAGATTCAGAAGTCCACAGATAAAAACTATAGATGAGCCAACAAAAGCCAAGAAGATCATTGATTGGTAGATTCTTTGACCTTTGACATATAAACAAACTTGTAAATGTTTTATTCATTGTTATTAACAATTAGTAAAAAAATGTATAATTTCATAGTTTGTTTAAATATTTATGATTATTTTTACAAAATATTTGTATAATGATTTTTTAAAAAGAAATATATTCATGTTTTCACTTAGATTTTTTGGGGAACATGTTTCATATTTAAAAATACAAGTTAAGGAATTTGAAGTAGCAATAAGAAGGAAATTATAATTGTTATAATAATTCCACTCTGTCAAACATTGTTGCATTGAAATTTTGTGATATTTTTTACAATTATAAATGCAATTTTAAATTTTAAAACAGAATTTCATAACTTTGTGATGACTTTAAAATTATTCATTCATGTTTAAAAAATGGAATTTATTCAACAAAGATTTCAATTAACTTTTTTCAATAGCATAATGATAATTACCCAATAAGAAAAAAGTTATTGTTCTCCTTACTTATTTCACTTTTTTCTATACATTTGGAAAGATTAAATATGATTGATTTTTAAGGATGTTTTTTATTTGTAAACTTATATTTCTAACAAATCAAGTCCAATTTATTTATTTATAATATTGAATAAGTAAGTGTTTTAATACTAAAAAATCAAAATGCTGAACTGCAACTACAGAGTTGTAGAGAAATGTTTAAATGTAAAAGGATTAAATTAAATTTTATAAAAATAATTATTTTACATAAATATTGTTTAATTGTTTAAACATTGCAAATCATTTTCACTTCATAAGCTGTTGTTTGGTAATAAATTTAAATTATTTTTTTACTATTATCTTATATCAAGATTTAACTTGAAATAAAAGCTGAGGGTATTCAAAGTTAATTCATTCTATCTCATTTTAGTGATTGTATTAATTAATTTATATTTGGCCCTAACTTTTATTTCAAGCTAAATATACCAAATCAGGTTGAGTTAATGAATTACTCCTCAAATTAAATAAAAGCATTTCATAATACATTTTTATATACATTATTTTAACTATTTTTTTATAATATTAGTAAAATTGAAGAAAATAATGTTTATATTTTTTTTTAATTATGATTTTCTTTTTATGTCTTGTGTTATTGTTCAAGTAGCTAGACCCTGAAGAGTTATTTTCTTTTTTGATTAATCTTTTTAAACAATTTATTTGCTTTTTTTTTATCTTTATTTAATTTATAATCTTTTTTTAGTTCAAAAATTAACAATATACTGATTATTCAATTTTTTTTTAAATATAAAAATTGTATTTATTTTATAAATATATTTATATTAAGTTATCTGAGGTCATCTGAAAATTTTATAGATATAATTGTTTTACTATTAAAGTAGGGTTTTTTTTACATCCATCATTATCCTTAGTATTTGCCAAAAGTTATATCTCACATCTTAACTCATAAATTTCTATTCCTTGCTTTCTTTTTAGAAATTTGGAAATTAACTTTTTTCTTAGAAATTTCCCTTTTACTCTCTTTAATCCTTTCTAGCACTTTATAATTTCTCTGGCTCTAAGCACAAGTTCTTTCTAATTATATTCTCTCTTTTTTAATTTCTCAATAATTAATCTAATTTCATTTATTTTTCCTTTAGACATATTTTCAATACTTCTATATCAATTAATTTATTTCCAACTATTTTTATTTGTTTTCCAAATTTATATTTTTTATTCTTTCTACCTTTAATTGTTCAAGTCTCTTTCTATATAAAACTATGTACAAATCATTATTTAACAAGCTATTTTTCAGATTATTGACCATAGCTTAGTTTTATCAAAAGCTTGCTTAATTATTACACTTTTCATTCATATTTCTTTATCACCTCTTTTAAATTTAAATCTTAAAAAGTCCAGGAAATTTTTCTGATTATTATATATATTTATGCCAAAATCAATCTTAAGATTTAAACAATAGAATATACTATGATAAAGTAAAGATGTTTGATTTTTTTTTTTTAATTTAATGAAACTTATCTAATTTAAATTTATATTTTCAGATGTGTTCCTTTCAATTATAACTGTCTAATTTTTGGTAGAATACCTTTGATCCAAATATCTATTATTTTAAAACATTTATTATCCAAACCAAATTTCAGAGATGATATTATACTTTTACCAAAAATAAATTAATTTAACCACACCTTTATAAACTAAATAAAGTTCATTTAAATATAAATTAATAATCTTAATTGCAGTGAACTGCATATATTTTTCCTATCTTAATCCAATAACTCTAATCACTTTATAATCATTGTCATAATTAATTTTTTAAAAAGATTACTTCCAATTGCTAAGGATAAGAGAGAAAAAGGAAATCATTGAAAAAATAAATTTTTATAAGTCCTTTACAGTGTTAAAAAAAAATTACATAGAACTGCTCAATGGAAAGCTGATCTATATTTAAATAAGATAATGAGCATAGCTCTAAATAAGCTTTATCGATAAATGCAGCATTTATCGATAAAGCTTGTTTAGAGCTATTAGTATGCTCATTATCTTATTTTGTAATATAGCTTATCAAGTTAAGTCTCGTGACTTGATTTTATTTACTATTTTAAATAAGGGATTAAAAATCAAAATGAATTAATCTATAAAAGTAAATTATTGTTTTGATTTATTGTCTTAATAACTGCCATTAAAAAAAATTGACATTGATATCAAAATAAACATATTGTAATGGTCAGAATTCACACATTTCATAAACAAGTTGCACAGTTTCTCCACCACACTCGAAAAGCAGCACCACAAGTGGGTTTAGGGCCTGTCATACCGAATTCGAATATAGCAGATCGACTGCGCAACCAAATACGATGGAGCCCGAACCCGCCATCACAATAGCAACATCTTTTCAGGCCGCGGTATTCAGAGAGAGAGAAGAGACTATGTGAGATTTATAAATAAATTAACAGCTAGCGTTTGGAAAGTCTTAATAGATACGTGTATAACCCAGACAATATGAGACAATGAGATGAATCAGAAAATAAACACTAACGTAAAGAATTGATTAAATTAACATGATTTATTAAGTGGCTAAATATGATTTCTGGCACTATTTATTTATTAAATAGTGGTGTCAAATGGTTAACTACAATTGATTAAATCATTTTACTCGTTAATCTATAACCTGGGTCAATTATCGCTTACGAATGTGCCTTACTAAACCTTGAATACATGCGAAGCCCAAGAATAAGAGTACTGGAATTATTTATATTTAAAAGATATTAAATAGTTTTACGATAAAGGCTGACTTCAGAAGAAATGCAGAGCGGCTCCAATGAGCTTGGCAGCAGCGACTTGCTTAGTGCAGAAATATATGTGTGAGTATGATATTATCTTAAAGTACTTAAAAAGGGATTCAGTGGTACTCGCAAGGTTTAGGAAACGATGGAGGGTGGTAGTCCATTTAAACTACAGGAACTTTGTGATGACAATAAAGAAATAAATCATAAAATCAGACGCATATGTTGCACCCCACATTGGTCTCGGCTGTAGCCCTAAAGATCGGAGTATGCTAGCATATGGCTGCTAAGACCTGCGTCAGCATCCCCAGGTGTGATGCTCTGGTACACACATTGACTGGAAACCACAGGAAGAAGTAAAGGGGAAATGGACTTGGCCATTTAAAGCCCTTTTAAAGAACAAAGTGATCTCAACATCGAATACCCTTGCCAGCAACACTAAAATATATATATAATCGATTCAAAAAAGGAGACATAACGAAAGATTGGGCACTTAAGCAATTCACTGCATTGATGAAAAGCGTCTACACTCTCCCAAACTCAGACTAACAAGAGAAATACTTAAAACAAATAATGGGGTTTAACATTAAAGGGACGGTGTGAGTGCGAGAATTTCAGTAAAATGTAATTAACCCACGCACTCCCACATCTGCCAATAGTTATTCTTACACCTCGCATACACCCTGGAAGATTATGAATCAAATCTAGGTATTATAAAGAAAATAATATAGTCATCGAACGAGCGGCTTACTAAATCTCATTTAAGGGAGGGACTCATGAACGTAAAATTACATTCTTTATAAGGAATGGGGAGTATCATTAATTAAGATTTGCTTCGCTCGGTCGATGCTATGCAAGCCCATAAAATATGCAAATAAAACAATTTAATTTTGATATTAACCCAAGGTTTAGATCGAGCAATAAATTTAAATATACATTTTTAAAACATACATGATAATAAGTGTGGCGAAAAAAAAGGAGTTTGTTTTTGCTATAGCGGGTTTTAGATCACAAGAGCTCTTGGGTTAATTTTGTTACCTTTCAGTTGCTTTTGTGGTTGAAGCTAGAGCACATTTCAGGAGTGGATAAGATTTAGCAGCATGTTAATTCAGTCTCTGTTTGCAGCAGCATAGGCGGTTCCTTAAGGCATATTGGTGATGCATCAGATGGTACATCGGCAGCGGCCAGCTATTTCCGAAAGGAAAATAGCCACGGTGCCGACTCTACTCAGTCATATTGGCGGTTCGATGATAGGTCAGCATTTTGTACATTTTCTTGAAAGCGGATTATTTAAGTCGCGGATGGTCAGTCAGCAAAACGTCAGGATCAGCATACCGAAAATAATAGTTCAGACCGTCCGAATTCTCAGAATAAAAAAAAAATTTATAACCTCAGAAAATAAAATCGAAATGCAAAATCAAACAGCAGAAAACAGCATCAGAATGCAAATCAGCTTTTGTTTCTTCCCTTCCTTTAAACAAAAGAAAAACATTCAATATATACTGTTTATTTTATAAAAGAACCTGCCTTGGGGCATGACAAACCTTTAACCTTTTGCATTCTTATCAATTAGTTATTTCTTATCTGAACATCAGAAGGAATCCATTTGAAGGTTTTTTTTTTAGTTTACATTTATAAATTCCAGTAAATGCTCAGATTGAAAGAAGATTAAAACATTTATTTCATTCTGTTGAAGACTTTTGCTAATTGGAAATTCCTAAGTAGACATACGAAGTGTGAATTTATAATCCAAAATGTTTTACTTTAAATCTATTATATTCTCAACCTAGCCTTATTTTATATTTATATAATTTTCAATGGCGGGAACTTTATAATTTTAGAAAAATATTAAATTATTTCACATTTAGATTGTAATTGCACGAATCCATTTATAAACTACTTTTAATAATTATTATTTTACCTACAATAGAAAATAAATATTGCAACACAATATTTTTAAAATAAATGAACTCAACAACCACAATCCAATAATATAATTCCAATGATTGATATTAATATTTAACAGTTATCATCGTAGTCTGTGTGTAGTTTTACCTATATAACCTTTTAAATGAATATGTAAACATGCACATACTCGACATTTATATATCAATAAAAATAAAGGGTTGAAAATTGGACTCCACGAGTAATAATGCCTACGTGGTTTATTTTAGGCGGGATTTTAGTATATAAAAGGCCATACAGACACACTATGAACGATTTGGGATTCGAATTTAGGTATAAGGGTAGGTGAAATGTAAGAGAAAGGTGAAACGAAGACTTGCAGAGCAATCTTCCTGTTTCACATTCCCATAGTTACGAAAAAAATTTAAAAAAAAAAGGTCTTACATAAAGGTCTACCGAGGAATCTCTTTGACAAACAAATAATATTGACTAGCCAAGTCAGCCCAACAGAAATCTAAAAAAAAATATAAGGTAACAATACATCTTTGTTTTTTTTCCTTTTTTTAAATGAGGGGATAAATTCAAAGATACAAATATATACAGATATATATACCCGGATCAATTTTTTTTTTTTTTTACTAGGGTTTTAACTCTAACGAATATTTTGGTAAACTAATCACTAACTTACGCACGGATAACATTGAAACTACCTAACTTCTAAATCTTGCAGAGAGAAAAAAAACATTGTTGTCTTTGTCACATCCGAATTCAGGTCCATGTCCATGAGTTTCTTCATTTAATATGCTCCTGGGTCTGGTGGGTGATGGTTGGCTCGGTTATTAAACGGCGGCTGTCTTGGGTTGTTAGTTTTGTTAATTTTGTCAGGGGGCTCTTTGGCCCAAGTGGTAAAATCGAGCATGGTCAGAAATTTGGCCATCTCCTCAATGCTTCTAATTCTGCTCCCTATCATCAATTGCTGGATGGCTATCGGCATATTTTGTTGGATGGTGCCGATGATATGGGCATCAGAAAATGCGAATGCATTTAATGTTTTCAAATGATTGGTTTGCCGTATAAAGAATTGAGTGTGAGTTTCCTTTATGATCCCATATTGTTCTTGGCTGACTGCATTTAATATTTTACTCTGCCGGTCGTCGCTCCAGTAATACTTTAAAAGGATTTTGGTGTAGGCTGTAAAGTCTTCGGGTTTGGCTGTTAACATAGTCCACCAATCCTTTGCATAATTATGTAAGTAGTGACTGGCTATTGTAATCTGTTCATGTGGGCTAGTTCTATAGAAGTAAAAAAAATCCTTTAAACTGTTTAAATGCGGGTGGGGATTTTCTCCAATATCACCGCAAAAGATTTTAATGGTTACCATTTTGGCTAGCTGAGTTTGAATACCTATGTCAAGTGGTATAATTTTGCGACTATTGCTAATGTCTGCATAGATGGTCTTATTGCTGCTGGTCTGGGTTAATGATATATCATCATTTTTGCATATGGCGGTCTTGGCATCTTGGTCCGTGTCATCTTTTCTCATCTGGATATTAATGGGCCATTCTATTTGGTTTCCCGGATCATCAATCAATACAGCTATAGGGTTTAAGTCTGTTGGTTCTCCTATCGTTTTTTTTTAATCATCTTCTTCCACTTTTACTTCCTTAGATGATTTTGGATCATTAGGGTTTGGCTCTGGATTCCCGTGTTTTTGGTTGTTACTGTTTTACCCGGAGTGCAAGGACTGCTTGTTCCCTTTTTATATCTCTTATTTCTTTTAAAACCTCTTCAACAAATCCTTGATATTCCTGGTCTCTTTTTCGTTCTTCCTCCTCCCATTTCCTTGCTCATTCTTCACTCTTCTTAAACATATCTATCAGGTACGCAATTTCAAAATTTCCGATTCCAGATCTCTGTTCGGGCTTTATTATTGCTGGTGGAGATTCCACAATTTCGGCTGAGTTTACATCTGGTCCGTGGTCGTATTGATGGTCTTCCATATTTGTTTTGTCTCTACTGATGATGGTTTCTATGATTCAATTCTAAATTACTTACTACAAAATATATATTAATTTGGATTCAGGATTTTGTGCGGTTTACTTTTTATTTTTCTATACTAATGGCTAATCGGCTATTTCCCTTCCGGTCTTTTGGCCTATTTGCTGCTTCTTATATCACCAATGCCTTAACTAACTTTTGCTGTCATAAAATTTATATCATATAAAGTTTTCCATCTGCTGCAAACTAACTCTTATTTTAGTACTAATATCTAAAGAAAATATATTTAATATGCTGCTTATTTTGTTATTACTTGAATCTAATTTCTCCAATCTCCTACTTTTATCTATATAATGTTCGCTAGATCCGGGCATATTTATCTTATTTTCCCTCATTTAAAACAACGCGCATCTATATAAGTCATATATACAAATATATAAAACAAAATATTTTTACGATCATTTATTTTTAGGACAATTGTTTATCTCCTGATCCCTTCACGTCTGACTGTCTGGTAACACATTTATAACGCATTTTGATTCTCAAAATAATATATACATTTAAGCTTTACATCAATAAAATTTTTAAATTGACGACAAAAATTTATTTTAGAAATAGTTTCATTTATAGAGACCATCCCGGGGTGCCATGCCATCAGTTCAAATAAAATACGGACTGTTATATAGATTTAGCCTTCCAAAAAAAAAAATTTCTTTTGTTTAACTATGGGCGTATTTATTACATTGTAAGGTCGCCTATTTGTCTAGGCTATATCATACGGAAGTATTCTCCCTGTATTGCATCTCGAGCTCTAACTTATTTCACGGAGGAAAAGACAAGAGAGAAAAAAAAAACTTTTACAACATATATTTTGTCACCATATTCATTTGGAATAACCATTAGATATTCAACGCCATATTTAAAGGGTGATTTTAAATTCTTAAATAATAAACATTATGATAGCGTGACTTTCAATTGTTCAGTAATAACTCATGATCAGCTCGCAACGCACTACAGCAAGTTTAACGGTTTGTCTATCTTTAACTAATATTCAAACGCCCAAGTCAAACAAAACATATTTACACATTTTTGCATTTTCAAGGAAGTCTTAAATATATACAATTAATCCTTATTAAGAGTAAAATTACTCATGGGACTTGGAAAAATACATTACGGGGTTTAGATTTAAATAATTACACTATTATTTTATATGATATAAAGCACACATTAATAAATATCAACTATAAGGGATTTGCATGTCTACTATAATATATATCAACAGTGGGAAAAAAATTTACTCAGGGAATGTGGGTGTTTATCTCATTGCTCCACGTTAAGGTGCCAGTCTCAAAAAAAAAATTACTATGTAACGGTCAGTATTCGCACATTTCATAAACAAGTTGCACAATTTCTCCACCACACTCGAAAAGCAGCACCACAAGTGGGTTTAGGGCCTGTCATACTGAATTCGAATATAGCAGATCGACTGCGCAACCAAATACGATGGAGCCCGAACCCACCATCACAATAGCAACATCTTTTCAGGCCGTGGTGGTCAGAGAGAGAGAAGAGACTACGTGAGATTTATAAATAAATTAACAGCTAGCATTTGGAAAGTCTTAATAGATACGTGTATAACCCAGACAATACGAGACAATGAGATGAATCAGAAAATAAACACTAACGTAAAGAATTGATTAAATTAACATGATTTATTAAGTGGCTAAATATGATTTCTGGCACTATTTATTTATTAAATAGTGGCGTCAAATGGTTAACTACAATTGATTAAATCATTTTACTCATTAATCTATAACCTGGGTCAATTATCGCTTATGAATGTGCCTTACTAAACCTTGAATACATGCGAAGCCCAAGAATAAGAGTACTGGAATTATTTATATTTAAAAGATATTAAATAGTTTTACGATAAAGGCTGACTTCAGAAGAAATGCAGAGCGGCTCCAATGAGCTTGGCAGCAGCGACTTGCTTAGTGCGGAAATACATGTGTGAGTATGATATTATCTTAAAGTACTTAAAAAGGGATTCAGTGGTACTCGCAAGGTTTAGGAAACGATGGAGGGTGGTAGTCCATTTAAACTACAGGAACTTTGTGATGACAATAAAGAAATAAATCATAAAATCAGACGCATATGTTGCACCCCACATTGGTCTCGGCCGTAGCCCTAAAGATCGGAGTATGCTAGCATATGGCTGCGAAGAACTGCGTCAGCATCCCCAGGTGTGACGCTCTGGTACACACATTGACTGGAAACCGCAGGAAGAAGTAAAGGGGAAACGGACTTGGCCGTTTAAAGCCCTTTTAAAGAACAAAGTGATCTCAACATCGAATACCCTTGCCAGCAACACTAAAATATATATATAATCGATTCAAAAAAGGAGACATAACGAAAGATTGGGCACTTAAGCAATTCACTGCATTGATGAAAAGCGTCTACACTCTCCCAAACTCAGAATAACAAGAGAAATACTTAAAACAAATAATGGGGTTTAACATTAAAAGGACGGTGTGAGTGCGAGAATTTCAGTAAAATGTAATTAACCCACGCACTCCCACATCTGCCAATAGTTATTCCCACACCTCGCATACACCCTGGAAGATTATGAATCAAATCTAGGTATTATAAAGAAAATAATATAGTCATCGAACGAGCGGCTTACTAAATCTCATTTAAGGGAGGGACTCATGAACGTAAAATTACATTCTTTATAAGGAATGGGGAGTATCATTAATTAAGATTTGCTTCGCTCGGTCGATGCTATGCAAGCCCATAAAATACGCAAATAAAACAATTTAATTTTGATATTAACCCAAGGTTTAGATCGAGCAATAAATTTAAATATACATTTTTAAAACATACATGATAATAAGTGTGGCGGAAAAAAAAAGGAGTTTGTTTTTGCTATAGAGGGTTTTAGATCACAAGAGCTCTTGGGTTAATTTTGTTACCTTTCAGTTGCTTTTGTGATTGAAGCTGGAGCACATTTCAGGAGTGGATAAGATTTAGCAGCATGTTAATTCAGTCTCTGTTTGCAGCAGCATAGGCGGTTCCTTAAGGCATATTGGTGATGCATCAGATGGTACATCGGCAGTGGCCAGCTATTTCCGAAAGGAAAATAGCCACGGTGCCGACTCTACTCAGTCATATTGGCGGTTCAATGATAGGTCAGCATTTTGTACATTTTCTTGAAAGTGGATTATTTAAGTCGCGGATGGTCGGTCAGCAAAACGTCAGGATCAGCATACCGAAAATAATAGTTCAGACCGTCTGAATTCTCAGAATAAAAAAAAAAATTATAACCTCAGAAAATAAAATCAAAACGCAAAATCAAACAGCAGAAAACAGCATCAGAATCCAAATCAGCTTTTGTTTCTTCCCTTCCTTTAAACAAAAGAAAAACATTCAATATATACTGTTTATCTTATAAAAGAACCTGCCTTGGGGCATGACAAACCTTTAACCTTTTGCATTCTTATCAATTAGTTATTTCTTATCTGAACATCAGAAGGAATCCATTTGAAGGTTTTTTTTTTAGTTTACAATTATAAATTCCAGTAAATGCTCAGATTGAAAGAAGATTAAAACATTTATTTCATTCTGTTGAAGACTTTTGCTAATTGGAAATTCCTAAGTAGACATACGAAGTGTGAATTTATAATCCAAAATGTTTTACTTTAAATCTATTATATTCTCAACCTAGCCTTATTTTATATTTATATAATTTTCAATGGCGGGAACTTTATAATTTTAGAAAAATATTAAATTATTTCACATTTAGATTGTAATTGCACGAATCCGTTTATAAACTACTTTTAATAATTATTATTTTACCTACAATAGAAAATAAATATTGCAACACAATATTTTTAAAATAAATGAACTCAACAACCACAATCCAATAATATAATTCCAATGATTGATATTAATATTTAACAGTTATCATCGTAGTCTGTGTGTAGTTTTACCTATATAACCTTTTAAATGAATATGTAAACATGCACATACTCGACATTTATATATCAATAAAAATAAAGGGTCGAAAATTGGACTCCACGAGTAATAATGCCTGCGTGGTTTATTTTAGGTGGGATTCTAGTATATAAATGGCCATACAGACACACTACGAACGATTTGGGATTCGAATTTAGGTATAAGGGTAGGTGAAATGTAAGAGAAAGGTGAAACGAAGACTTGCAGAGCAATCTTCCTGTTTCAATATATTGTATTTTAAAGTTTTATATTGGTATTAATAAAATTAATTTGTGCTAAAAGTATTTATTTTATAAACAAAATTCTAGATGGTAAATTAATGTTTATTTACATTTTTTTTAGCAAAGATTGAGTTTATAATGAGAGGATAAAAATCCCAAAAGGGATTTTAGATTAAGGTTTTAACTATAGCATGAATTGCTCTTATCTACTATAATAATTATTTTAATTGATATGAATCTGTATATTCATCTATGTTCTTTTGTTTTTAATTCAATTTATAGCCACCAAGTATTAAAACTATTAAACATTTATAAGATATTGCATTCACTTTCTGTATTTAAAATATATGCCATGTTCTGCTTAATGCTGTGATAAATCTACAGACTTGAGATTTAAAGATTTCAGGATCAGAGCTTAATCTGTTATTTCTGATTCTTGAGTATCATATGACTAACCATTTCATTAGTCATTATTAAAATATGTAATCTTCATCTTCTTTTACTATAAATTTTTATCACAATTTTCACAAAGTCGTCATTAGATCTTTGCCAAAACATTGTAGGCTAAGCACATTTCTGAGCCTTTATCACTCTAATATGCAGACATTGTAGCCGTATCCATTTTTAGATTATCAATTATCTTCATTGCTCTTCTTCTCTTATCTATTGCAGGTTCTTTTAACACATTTCTTACAATTCTTTTACCTCTAAAAACATAATCATTCTACCAATTTGATAATTTCTTCCACATCTTTTTTTCATTTCTTTCTTCCAAAACTTCAATATTGCATATCTTATTCTTTCAACTTATAGTTTTTTATATCCTTTTTTTAATTTGCCCAATATCTACTTTATTGTTCTGATAAGTGTTGGTGTAGAATTAAAGAAGGATTCTTAAATACAGCAAAAAATAAAATAGGTATTATTCAGATAAGGAAAGCTAAACAACCTTGGATAACTGAAGGTATATTGGAAAAGATGGAGTAATGTAAATACTGAGGAAGGGCAATGTGCAGATAGAAAAATTAATAGTGAGCTAAGAAGAGAAACAGATTTAACAAATTAAAAGACATGACCTGGTATTTGATAGAATTAGAAATGTCACTTGAAAGAAAAGCACATGGGTAGCAAGTGAGATTGCAGTTAAGAATGTCAAGAGATCAACAGATAGTAATGATATATTAAAAAGATGGAAAGAATATCTTCAGCATCTATTTAGAAGAGAACTTAATTAATTATGAACTTGAAAATGAAGAAGATATTGAAGTAGGTGATAAAGATATAGACATATTTCCAGATGAAGTAAGAAAGTCAATTGCACAAATGAAGAATGGTAAGACTGTTAGATTTGATGCAATATATATAAAAATTTTGAAAGAAATGGGAAAATTTACTCAAAGGAAATAATTGGACTTTGCAATTTGATATATAACAATGGAATTTGGCCTGAATATTTTTTAGGATCTATAATGATTCCAATTGCTAAAAAGAAGAAGGCTGTTAAATGTGAAGACTATAGAACAATATGTTTATCTCATGCTTCTCAAGTTTTATTCAGGATTTTAATTCAAAGAATTTATGGGAAAGTAGAATATTGTATTGGAGAAGAATAGTTTGATTTTTAGAGAGGGAAAAATACAAGAGATGCTTTTGGTGTTGTTAGAACAATTATAGAGAGATATATTGAAAAAGATAAAGAATTGGTATATGTTTTGTGGATTTGGAAAAAGCATTTGATATAGTTGTCTGGAATAAAATTTATGGCCATCTTAAAAGATAAAGGCGTAATTTAGAAAGAGAGAAGATTAATGTTGAGAGGAAATGTTTATGAATAGTGAGAAATGCAAAAAGACTGCAAATTGAAATTCATGATAACATAGTTCAACAGGTAAAGGGATTTAGATATTTGGGTATTTGGTTGAGTGAGGATGGAAAAAGTGAAGATGAAGTTAAAAGAAGAATAGATTAGCAAAGAAGGTATTTATTAAGAGAAAGAAAATATTTTGTGGATCTTTGAAAAGAGAATTAATAAAAAGATTAATTAAATGCTATGTGTGGAGTGTACTAATGTATGATTGTGAAATGTGGACAGTGGGTAATAAAATTAACAACTGATTGGGAATCTTTGAGACGTGGGCTTGAAGAAAAATGGAAAAAATTAACTTGTATGAATACAACAACAAATGAAATTTTGAAAAGAGTAAATGAAAAAAGACTAATTGTGGAAATCAGAGAGAGAAAGAGAAACTGGATTTGACATATATTAAGAAGAAATTATAGTTTGATGAAAGATGTTTTGGAGGAAATAGTGAGTGGAAGTAAGAAGAAAGGATGGAAGAGATTAACATTATTGGATGATATTAGAAATGGGAAGAGTTGTGTGGAATTGAAGAGAATGGAATGGAAAATTGATAAATTGATGATATGACTATTCTCTGGACCTGTCCATTTGACAGAATACTGTTAATGATGATGATCTGCTTTATATAAAACCAATTCTTAAAAGGACTTTTATAAAATCTTTTTATTAATTCAATTTTAATGGGACACAAAATAACCTCCTACCCTTACTTAAAGTCAGTTTAGCTTTTGCAACTTTTATTCTATTATATATTTTTTTTATCATCAGACATAACCCTGCTTTTAAACTTTCTGCCCAAATGTCACTCTAAGTTTTTATCTTCTTCATCATTTAAATTTAGATCTATTCATTTTCAACCCAAACTCTCTTTAAATTTATATTTTGTTAAAAATATAATCAATATTTTGTTAAACTCATTCTCATACTGCTATGAAATCAGAAAAATGTTTCTATTTTTGGGTTAACCTCTCTTTGTTAAAACAACGATTCAATAAGAAGTTTATTTAAATAAAGATTAACCAAAGAATAAATAGGTAACATCTCTTTCTTATACTTATCTATATATTTCTGTTCTATATAAAATTTATTGAATCTTATAAATAATTTTTTTAACAGTTACTTCTTCCAATTTAGACTTTCACAATATCAAACACAATAATCCGTTTACTCTTTTGAAAGTCTTTTTAAGATTTGTGAGACATATCTATATACTTTCGTTTCTCCTTTTTTTTTTTTTATAATATTAATCAGTAAACCTATCGCTTATTTTAATTCATTTTTATCTAATTTAATATAAATATGCCAATACTTTAAATAATTTTTCATTGAAAGTTTAGCAACATGTAAATTCTTGTTTCTGTAGTAGATTCTTTAGTTGCGCGTGATGATATTTCAAACATTTTCATTTATGTATTAAAAAAAATTATTCAGTTTAATAAATGAAGAATGATTTCATTTCTATTGATATCAGAATGACAATATTAGAAAGAACTTAATATAGAAGGCAGATTCTTGATTTTTGCTTCAAAAGTCTTATGAAATTTTTGCATTTATTCTTTTAGTTAATTACATACAATCCCTATCCCTTACCCCAAATTTGATTTTTAATCAAAATGTCTAGAATGCTAATATTAAAAAAAAAAAATTCATTATTTCGTAGTACTTTACGCAAATGTATATTTAATTCTTATTTGATAGATGTCAAAACTAGGATTAGATATTTAACCAGTCTTCATAACATTCATCTTAAGCATCAGTTTTAAATACAAAGAAAGGAAAAAGTTTTTTACTTTATCAAAAGACAGCTTTGATTTAGTCTTATTTAAATAATTAAAATATTCATTTCTTTTGTTAATTTTTTTTTCGTAACCTTTTTGTTAAGAAAATGCTATCTCATTCATATCTTTAGGATAATTTTTAATTGGAATGTTTAACCTTTAAGTAGATATTATATTTTTTAAATGTTGCAATATTAAATTTTATTTACAGAGATTTATGAAATATTTACATGTAAATAATAGCGATTTTAATTTATAGAAAACTTTTATTTTTCATGCCAATAGAGGGCAGCACATCTTTTTTTATTTTGTATCATTCATAGAAAATGTAATTTATAAGTTTCATGGAGTGAAATAATGTTTAAAATAAAAATATAAATCACAGAATGAAGTTAAAATGTTGAAAAATGAGAAAAACTGGGGGGGGGGGGTATTTATATTTTATTCCATAAGATTATTAAGATGGGGGTGCTAAAATTTTCATAAAATATTAAAAGAGAAGACTAGGTTTTTGCTTATAACTCATTTAACTATTAAATTGTTAGATTTTTTAAAAAATAAATAGAGTAATAATTTATTGCAAATTAATAATAAATATAATTTTTTCGAACCGAGTATTAAACAATGATAAATAATATAAATTGATTTTATCAAAATAAAAACTTTCTATACCTTTTAATTATTTATTTATTATAGTCAGCAATTAAAGTAATTTTAGAAAATGTTTATCTAATAGATTGTGACGAGTTTATTCGTTAAATATTTTAGAAAAATGTATAGTTTTTAACTCTTATAATAACACCCAGATTACTATATAATACAAAGTTTTGAAAAATATTATTATCTTCTCTTTTTCAACTGTTGTTGGCCTGACCAATAACAATACTACCATGAGAATGAAACCTGGAATTTTTCGATTTATGCATAATTAATTTAAGATGAAGTATTAACTAAGTAAGTTATTCTATGTATGAATAAAAATTTACTTTTTAGAAAATATTTCTAGAAAAAAATGATATATATATATTGTAATTTATACATGTCATTACTAACCTACCATAGCTACAATGCAGTTTTATAATGTAAATAATCTTCTCCTTAAAAAAAAGTATGTTTTATATAATTAATTATCATACCAAATTTGATTTTTTTTATTATATCTGTGCAAAAAATTAAAAAAATATAATCATAAAATTATTTCATTCCAATATCAGCCTTTCAAGCTAATTGAGCACGCGCCTTTTGAGAGTGTTAAATAAATGAATACTCTCCTCTTCAATCCAAGATATAGTATTTATACAGGAATAAAAAGAATCCCTCTTATTCCTACGACTCAAATTCTTTTATATGAGCAAATCTGAAGAACTGTTGAAGAGAGCGTGAGTAGATACTCACTTTAAATTACTATTTACGATGTTTTTTTTTTGACTGAATGACGTCGATGTAATTACTTAGAATTTACTAAATGTCATTCTTACTGAAACTTAATTATGAGTAAATAAGCAAATATTTTTATCTAGCGCCATGCTTGCAATTATATTTCATTCCAATATCAGCCTTTCAAGCTAATTGAGCATGCGCCTTTTGAGAGTGTTAAATAAATGAATACTCTCCTCTTCAATCCAAGATATAGTATTTATGCAGGAATAAAAAGAATCCCTCTTATTCCTACGACTCAAATTCTTTTATATGAGCAAATCTGAAGAACTGTTGAAGAGAGTGTGAGTAGATAATCACTTTAAATTACTATTTACGATGTTTTTTTTTTGACTGAATGACGTCGGTGTAATTACTTAGAATTTACTATACGTCATTCTTACTGAAACTTAATTATGAGTAAATAAGCAAATATTTTTATCTAGCGCTGTGCTCAATTAGCTTGAAAGGCTGATATTGGAATGAAATATAATTGCAAGCATGGCGCTAGATAAAAATATTTGCTTATTTACTTATAATTAAGTTTCAGTAAGAATGTCGTTTAGTAAATTCTAAATAATTACACCGACGTCATTCAGTCAAAAAAAAAACATCATAAATAGTAATTTAAAGTGAGTATCTACTCACGCTCTCTTCAGCAGTTCTTCAGATTTGCTCATATAAAAGAATTTGAGTCGTAGGAATAAGAGGGATTCTTTTTATTCCTGCATAAACACTATATCTTGGATTGAAGAGGAGAGTATTCATTTATTTAACACTCTCAAAAGGTGCGTGCTCAATTAGCTTGAAAGGCTGATATTGGAATGAAATATAATTGCAAGCACAGCACTAGATAAAAATATTTGCTTATTTACTCATAATTAAGTTTCAGTAAGAATGACGTTTAGTAAATTCTAAGTAATTACACCGACATCATTCAGCAAAAAAAAAAAATCGTAAATAGTAATTTAAAGTGAGTATCTACTCACGCTCTCTTCAACAGTTCTTCAGATTTGCTCATATAAAAGAATTTGAGTCGTAGGAATAAGAGGGATTCTTTTTATTCCTGCATAAATACTATATCTTGGATTGAAGAGGAGAGTATTCATTTATTTAACACTCAAAAGGCGCGTGCTCAATTAGCTTGAAAGGCTGATATTGGAATGAAATATAATTGCAAGCATGGCACTAGATAAAAATATTTGCTTATTTACTCATAATTAAGTTTCAGTAAGAATGACGTTTAGTAAATTCTAAGTAATTACACCGACGTCATTCAGTCAAAAAAAAACATCGTAAATAGTAATTTAAAGTGAGTATCTACTCACGCTCTCTTCAATTGTTCTTCAGATTTGCTCGTATAAAAGAATTTGAGTCATAGGAATAAGAGGGATTCTTTTTATTCCTGCATAAATACTATATCTTGGATTGAAGAGGAGATTTATTTAACACTCTCAAAAGGCGCGTGCTCAATTAGCTTGAAAGGCTGATATTGGAATGAAATATAATTGCAAGCACGGTGCTAGATAAAAATATTTGCTTATTTACATATAATTAAGTTTCAGTAAGAATGACGTTTAGTAAATTCTAAGTAATTACACCGACGTCATTCAGTCAAAAAAAAAACATTGTAAATAGTAATTTAAAGTGAGTATCTACTCTCGCTCTCTTCAACAGTTCTTCAGATTTGCTCATATAAAAGAATTTGAGTCGTAGGAATAAGAGGGATTCTTTTTATTCCTGCATAAATACTATATCTTGGATTGAAGAGGAGAGTATTCATTTATTTAACACTCTCAAAAGGTGCGTGCTCAATTAGCTTGAAAGGCTGATATTGGAATGAAATATAATTGCAAGCATGGCACTAGATAAAATATTTGCTTATTTAATCATAAAATTACAAAAAGTGGATAAATATAGGGGATTTAAACTCAGACTTTCAAGCAACCTTCAACTATCCACAATAACTTCAATTATTATAATAAAATTAATTTGCTTTTTATTACTGTAAGCATATATTACAATAAAAAGTATAATATATGTATAAAAAAAATTAAAAAATAATCATACTTTGCAAAATACAAAAAAATACTTACATTTAGACTACAAGTGGTATGTGCTACTGCTAACTTAAAAAAGTGATATAAAACTTCTGTTATGTAAGCAAAATTCAAATTAATTTGTTTTTTCAAAATACAGGCATTACTAGGAAAATACTAAGATCTGTGCCTGTTTAATTAAAAAAATTCTATGAAATTTAAGGTCTAAGAAAGTTTCAGCCATTGAAAATTAATCTTGAACTGCTTTTAAATCTTATTTAGTATTTACAATATACTTACGTGCAAATATCAAATAAGCTTGGTTTAATGTGTATTGAATATGAATTAATATTTTTTCACATAATAATTATTTAGATTCTTACTATAACTTTTTTATATAATATTAACTAGAATTTGAAAATAAAAACTAGCTGTGAATGATAAAAATAAATATCTATATTTATTTTATTTAATAATTTGGTATGAATTTCTCCATTTATCTCTGCCAATTGTGGACTTCTTCAGCATATCTATATAATAATATAGGGGATCTGAACACAGATATAAATGATTTGAGAAATTATTAATTCTATATAAAACTAATTTAAAGCAAAATTTATTAGAAAATTTACATAAACTTTTTCATCATAACTACTTTGGTATTTTTTTTTTTTTGGATTGCTATTATTGATAAACAATTTGACATTTAATTATAAAATTCTTAAGCTGTATAATCAAATTCTGTATTCATAAAATTATGATGCTCAATTATTTAAGGTCAGTGCTGGATTAATTATTGTATAAATGCTATTGTAAATCTCCATATATCACTTTTTAAAATATGAGATTCATCATCATCACTTATCACCAAAAGGTACATATTACCTACCAAATCAAACTCCATCCATTCTCTCAGATTTCTGTCTTTTGTTGTATTTTTCAAAAACTTATTGATCATCACATAACATCTTTCTTTTCCTATTTCTTTTCTTTATCACTCCTACAATTCTTTCAACATATCCTTCATAATTGTTCTTCCTCTATATCCATGCTTAATTCAGCTTCTTTTTCTCTTCATAATTTGTTTAAAAATATTTTTTTAGTTACTCTTTTCTTGAAACCTACATATCTGCTCTAATCTTTCCAGTTCATCTTTTTCATTCTCTTCCTAATACTCATTTCTAAAGCCTTCAACTTTTTTCTCACTTTTTCTAACTATATTCTTTTATTGATCATTAGTTATTCAATATATCAAATACTTAAAAGCATTAACAAAGTCTTCATTTTCCTAATATTTATTCTTAATTTTTGATTTTTTCAACCTACTTTTATTTGCATTTATTTTCATTCTGAACTTTCCAAAAGGTCTCTCTGCCAATCTTTGATATTTTATTGAATTTATATTCACATATCTGCAATCACTGCCATATCATTCACCATCGCCTATTCATTTCTTATCAAGACTTATAATAATGTCAATAAATGAACAATTTATTATTAAATTGGGAATAATTTTATTTTCTATAAGTTCTCTTAAAGATTCTGACCTCGGATTATGGACCTATATTGATTAGATTATTCTTTTGTTTTTACTAATGCATAAAATAAATAAATAAATAAATAAATAAAACTTCTAGGAACAACAAAAACGAAACTTTTTTATTTTACTTAACTAAGGTTTTGAAGTATAAACTTTTCCTATGCAATTATTATATATATGTTCTTTAAAAAAAATGGGTTAAAAATTAGCTTGTTGAAATTTCAATTTTTAATCTATATGCTTTTTATTTTTTAAAAGTCTGAACTGTTTAGTCAGAAGAGTGACAGTTTCAGCATTATTATCGCTGATCAGAGTAGGAGTAGAGTGTGATCTTTAAAAAATACATAATCTTTGTCACTACTAAACCATGTTTACTGAGTCCATTATTCATGTCTAAGTTTAAATATAGGAGGTATACATCATATCCATGGAGTTTTCAGATATAATTATAGGGAATTTGACCCAGACTTTCAAGCTTCCCTCAGCTATCCAATCTCTCTGTTACAACTAATACACATGGCCACACACATGTGAAAAAGATAAATGATCTCCAATATACATATTTCATGCTGAACCAGTACTCATCAGTTGGACCATATCATCTCCCACACATATATCTATAATCAGTGCTCGGTTTTTATTAAGATAGCAAATCTTCCAATTTTAATGGGCAAGCTTCAATTCACTTCACTCTCCAATTTTCAATCATCCATACCATTGAAAAACTGATGATAAAATGCCCAAGTCCCTTGATGTTGTCGGTGTTATTGTCATGCTCATGTTGACTTTAAATCATTCTGACCCCTCATATATAGGAACTTGTCCATTTAAATATACAAAAGAGAGAGGGGCAGAATACAGGCTGAATCTATAATATTTAAATACAGGTATACTTTATATCCCTGAAGTTCTCAGATGTAATTATAGGGGATTTGAGATAGATTGGAAAGCTGAGGGGAGCTTGAAAGCTGACTTCAAATCCCCTATTATTACATCTAAAAACTCCAGCAATATAAAGTGTACTTGTATTTAAATATTACAGATTCAGCCTGTATCCTGGCCATCACTCTTCTGCGTATTTAAATGAATAAGGTTCTATACATAAAGGGTCAGAGTGACTTAAAGTCAACATGAGCATGACAATAACATTGGTAATATTAAGGGATTTTGCCATTTCATTATCAGATTTTCAATTGTGTGAATGGCTGAAAAATTGGAGGATGGAGTGGATTGAAGCCTATCCATTGCTGTTTGAAGATTTGCTATCTTAATATAAACTGTACTCTGATTATATATATGTGGGGGGGGGTGTTTATCTGGATCAAATAATGAGTGCTGATTCAGCATAAAATATGTATATTGGAGATCATTTATATTTTTCAAATATGTACGGACGTGTGTATTGGTTGTATGAGATAGATTTGATAACTGGAGGGAATTTGAAAGTCTGAGTTCAAATCCCCTAATTATGTCTAAGTTATAGTTTCAATAGATACCTTAGATACTGTTATATATATAATAACATTTATCTTTAGTATGATTATGATGGAGAAAAGATCCTTTGGGGGGGGGGGGGGCTGGTTTTACTATTATCGCTATTTGTTATACAAAAAGTTTAAAATTTTATTTTATTAAACTCATTTTCTTTTAATAAACTGATACTTATGTTATCTTAATGTAATGATTCGAAAAATATTATTACTATAACAATTTATCATTTTATTTTATTTTTTAATAGTTGAAAGGCGATTGAGTCTAAGTTCTGAAGAGCTTTGTCATGAGGTGGAACCATTGACTGATTTTCATGTCGATTTCAAACACACTAGCAGCAGTAGCGCCCTCACAAATAATACATCAGATGAATTATCAAATGATGAAGATGCTCTTAAGCCTACCATGTCTCCCAAGCGTAAAACGAAAATTCTACGAAAAATGAACTCCGATTTTTTTGACCATGATATTCTTCCATTAGAATATGATAGACCAGGGTAAAATAGTTTTTTTTCTCTCTCTTAGTTGTAGATAATTAATTTCTGAGTAGTAATATAGTATATTATACAGAAGTAAATTGATTTACGTATATATAAACAGATTCAAGAGTTTTTGCCGAAGCAAATTATGATCAGCAGTAAAAATAAGTGATTGTCATCAGTAATAATTAGCTAATGTTATTTAATAATCTGAAATAAAATTTATAATTAAGCACTTGCTGTATTTTTATTTATCTCTCTGTAATAATTATAGATTATGCTACTTCAATGAAAATTATTATTTTAAGTTTTGTTATTCAACAATGTTTTGCTTAAATACAAAATACTTTCATTTTTAACACAAATAAAAAAAAAAACTATATTAAGAAAATCATTTTACTAGTAAAAAAAATAATTTTTAAAGAGATTTAAAAATTTTAAAAAATTACAGCAATAAACTTAAAAATAATCATAATTTAATGTGTAAAATAACCAATTATGTAATTAATGCTTTACAGGGTTATGTTTTATATTATTATGTAATGTGATAAAATGCACTATGACTTCTCGTTATAGGAGTCAGGAATCTCTCAGCCACTATGGCCAGAGAAACCTGTTAGCCAACTTTACCTTCCCTTTCCATTTTCCACTCTAAGTTTTCCCATATCCTGCTCCATCTCATTTCCACAACATATACTTTGTCAACTCCATAGTCTTTATATCTAAATTCCCCTTATCTTTCCCCAAACCCAGCAGAAAAACTAATAACCCACTTTCTGTATAATCACTTTGCTTATTTCCACAACTTCATTATTTGTATCTTTTCTGTTTTCAGGCATGTATATTTAATTAACAGATGCCTAATATTTTCTATGCCTTCCTTACACAATTTTCAAACTTTATTTAATTAACAGATGCCTAATATTTTCTATGCCTTCCTTACACAATTTTCAAACTAAATCACCCACATTTGTCCATTTATGTGTATATTCTTTTGTTTTTAAAGATCGTGTTTGAACCTTAAACAGTAAACTACTTTCCTTGCTATTATCATAAATTAACTCACACCCAATATTTCATTTACTTCTATATACAATATATTTAAATTCTTTGTACTATCCTTACTAGTTCTTCTCTCTCCAACTCCCAATTCTTTATTAATGCATCAATTTTTCTGTCCCATTCCTTACCACTACAACAGTCAACAATTCTCCTAATATAATCATCCCAACTTTTGTTGTTAGTATACAGACATAAATTCTTTATCCAAATCTGCATACCGCCCTACTATTCTCACTCATCTTGTTGCTTACTCTTTACTTATAACCCAATTAATTACTATTTTCATTATTTGTTTATTATCCATAAACAGCAATCTATCAAATATTTTCATTTTGCTTTTTACATCTCTCATATAAAAATTTGACCATCCCATTTCTCCTTGAATTGCTTCCTTTGCCATCCTCACATCTGCATGTAATGCATGTCTTCCTACTTCTCTTTGTACTTTTTCTAAATGATCTAGTACCCCTTTACTAACACATAACACATCATTACCATATGTTAACCCTGCTATTACCACTCCCTTCCAATCAATTCTAGCTATATTTATTATATGAAAACACTGTTAATTTCTTTATCAATCTCTTTGTTTTCTTTGCTTTATTTATCAATTTTTTCTCCCATTCATCCAAGCAACTCTGATTACTTAAGGTGATTCCTAAATAGTTATATACCTATTTACCATACTTAACTTTATATCCCCCAATAAAAATGCTTTGTTCTTCTCTTTCCCTGGTATTAATCATCATTACTTGTAATTTTTTTTCACTAAATTTAATCCCCATCACTTTACCCACCCTTGTGCATGTCTTCAGCATAACTTCCATATCTTTTCTACTTTCTGTGCACATGAAGATATCATCTGAAAATAAAAAACCAATAATGTATATATTTTCCTTGCCATCTATTAATAGTATATCTACCCTCTTCCTAGTCTTTCTATTGCTCTCTTCATTTCTCTCAAATACAGCAGAAACAAAATAGGTGATATAGGGCATCCTTGCATTAGTCCCACTCTATTTTAACTTTAACTGATTCTATATTCCCTAATTGATACATATAGTAATTATTTTCATACATCTCTTTAAAAAATCCACTAAAGCTCCATTGATTCCCAAATTTACTAAAC
Organism: Epiperipatus broadwayi; assembly: GCA_028023455.1. Lineage (NCBI taxonomy): Eukaryota > Metazoa > Onychophora > Udeonychophora > Euonychophora > Peripatidae > Epiperipatus > Epiperipatus broadwayi. Next base: position 18,706,918 of record JAQFVV010006202.1, on the reverse strand, counting down.
TTACCCATAATCTTTTTCTATTTACTCTATCATAAGCTTTCTCTATATCTATAAAAACCATATATAACTGTCTACCTGTATTTCTACTCATATCTGTAGGTTGTGTAACTACAAATAAACTATCTCCTATATGCCTATCCAATCGAATATCTTCTTGCATTTCTCTTATCATATCATTTTTTTATCCATTTTGTGACTCTTCCAGCCACCATATATGCAAAAACTTTATATAACACTGATAATACTGCTGTCTGTTTATAATTGCTTAATTTTTTTATGATCCTTATTCTTTCCTTTAAATAATAACCTTACTCTTGTATTACTCCAACTATCCAGAAAATCTCTTTTCTGTGCCATCTTATTAAAAGGTGATAATAGGTTTAATTTTGCCCTATGTCCTAAATTCATTATCATCTCTGCTGCACATCCATCTAAACCTCTTGAATTCCACTTTTCAATTTCTTCCCTGCCTCATTCAGTTCATTTTTTATAAACCTAATATTTCCATTACTATATGCTTTTGATTGTTATCACTCTGTCCTTCACATTTAACATTTTTTCTATATCTATTACATACTTATTTAAGATTATTTTTTAATTCTTCTCTAGAGCTACACTCTATTCCCTCATCATCTAATAATACTATTTTTTTCTCTCCCCTATATTCCTTCTTTTAATGTATTTCCCAAATTTCTTACCCCCATCTCTTCCACTTTTACTAATATCCCCTAACAACTTACTATTTAATTTCATTCTCTCTCTATAATTTTCTATTTTAGCCAATTTCTTTTTATTTAAATACTTTTCCCATTTAACCTTAATATCTTTTTCACTTTCTTAGTTCTTAATAGCACACTTATGTTCTCTGTGTAGTTTTTCCTCTATTTTACACTTTTACTAACTCTCACTTATTCGGAGTTGATGAGATAAGATAAGATGCATTGCGACTTCTCCTTTATCGGAGTTAGGAATCTCTCAGCTACCATGCCCAGTGAAACCTGTTATCCACTTTATCTTCTCTTTCCATTCCCTGTCCTAAGTTTTTCCCATATTTCTTCTCTATCCTGCTCCATCCCATTTCCACAACATAATCTTTGTCAACTCTATAGCTTTATATCCAAATCCCTTTGTCTTTTCCCAATCTAGCATAAAAACCAATAACCCACTTTCTGCGCAATTATTTTCAACTTCATTATTTGTATCCTTTCTGCTTTCGGGCATTTACATTCAATTATCAGATGTTTAATACTTTCTATGCCTTCCTTAAATAATTTGCAGAGTAAATCACCCACATTTTTTATTTGTGTGTATATTACCTTGTTGCTAAAGATCTTGTTTGAGACCTAAACAGTATTAACGAACATTAAGCATAGGAATCGCCATCTATAGATCAAAGTTCGTATTAGTTTTAGTTCGTTTTCTAAAATATATATAATATTTATATTCTGATTTTTTTTTTAATTATTATTATATAATCTGAAAATAAAAATTTACAAATTAGATTCTCCATCTCCTCCCCACCCCTCAGCAAAAATTTTTTCAAACAAAGCTGTTATATTAAATCAGCTATTTAGAGTTATCCTCTCACTATGTCAAGCTATTTTTTAAAAAGTGTTTATTTTGAAATGTAAAAATTTTTTCGAAACAAAATAAAATAATCAAAAGACAAAATCAGAACACTGTTTTTAGGCATATTGTGCTTATTTAAATGTCGTTTATTAATTTCATTTTTAAATATATGTAATACTTTATTTAGTGTGCTATAATAGCTCACCGTCATTATATTTTATTTTTTAAATGGCTTGGACGTCTAATGGTAAGACTGAAAAAAAATTGTTTTTTTTTTAATTATTTGGGATACCGGTTTAGTAAGTGCTCTAGGACATTTGTGACACTAGGAGAAAGCCCCAAACTATTGCTGACACAGACAAGTAAAAACTGATCTTAGATAATTTGTCAGGAAATTAATAACAAGTGTTCCAGATACTTTGTTCAATCCAAATTAAAATCTTCAAATTTCATCAAAAACTTTTTAAAAAAAAACAATTTTTATTTGACTACAAGGAAAGTAAATTAACAAATAAATACCATCATAATAAATGAAGAAAAACATTTTGAGTTTAGAAAATATTAAAATTAATTTTAATGAACATGATTAAAAAATTAAAACAAATAAAACATTAAATACATGATTAAACTAATATGAGTACGAATCATTAAATAAATATCTAAACTAATACAAGATAAACAATACATGCTTAAATAAAGAATTTATCGAAAGTTTTAAAAAAAATTATGGAGATATATTTTATATTGTTCATTTTCCAAAAAAAAAAAAACAATTACATGAGAATTATTTATTTTACTTTATTGATTTTTGAACACCAAATAGATAAAATATTATCTGAAAGCCAGAACATTGTGTATATTTCTCCTAGAGGCTTAGGGCAAGGGATATAAAAAAAAAATTATGTAGTTTTGATTATGTAATGTAATAATGGAGGGGGGGACGACAAAATTATAGCCTAACTTGATATCATGATTTTAAAATGATAAAGAAAAATAAAATAATAAAAGTTAAAGCAGAAAAAGTCTATCTTTCTATCTGTTTGTCATTCGGTGTATTGGTATCTTATTTGGATATACTGCAAGTTATTGTGATAAATTATAAAAGTACTATTATATATTTATATACTCAATTTTATATGATTGTTTCTTTACTAATTTAAATAGATACCTTGGTTTATATGATCAGAGTATTTCTTCATCACTCACTAATCATTTTTATTACATTCATAAATAATTCAGTTATTACTATTCTTTCTTTTCCATTTTCTTTTAACCTATTATTTTCACCAAGTATACTAGTGGAGGGCTGAGTGATTATAAACTTATCATTCCATCGCTCTTATTACTGTATTAAATGTGTCTATAAGATTGTATGGTTGTGAAAACACTTTGGCTGATTTTAATAATTTACATTTTTAAATTACATGCATGGCAATTCTTTTTTTTTTTATTCTTTTTTGTCTTTCAATTTTGTTTTTTTTTGTTTTTTTCAGGAGTTAAAGGGACCATACTCTTTATGATAGCTACTAATGGTGGTAGTAGCCCGGACATAAAAATCTAATCAAATCTCCACTAACACTTATATTTAAGTAGTGCATCTCTATCTTGTTCGAAGTTTTTTTTTAAAAAATAACAAGTAATTCTGCATGTTTTATCAACTCTTAAGTGATAATACAATTCACATGTTAGCTTGGCATTCTTTTATTTGCTGTTTTCATAAGAATAAAAACGTTATGTAATGAAGAAAGGGATTGTAAAGCTGTAATTGAGTTGAATACTATCAAAATTCAAAGAACTGATTGATGACTTTTCAAATTTCAGCCAAGGTTTTGAAAGCTGTGGTTGGTTGATATTTGTAATTGATGAATATTATAAGCTTGTAAGCAGTTTTGATATGCCCAATGTCTGAGAAACAGTTTAAATTTAGAAAAAGTAGAGGAAATTTAAATGAAATTGATGATGTGGTTGGGACTATTGTTGAGAGGGATATAAAGAAAGAAGTATTAATTTATTTCGTTGATCTTTAAAAAGCATTTGATAGATAAATGTGGCTATCTTGTTTAGGCATTTACCCTGTCTATTACATATATAGACACAGGTATATATATATATAAGCCTGTGTATTTCATCTATAAGCACTTTGTATATTAATTGATTTTTGTAATATTCACTAGTATTTTTACAGGACAGATAGATATGAGAAATGTGTTTATTGCCTGACTGCTATTTTGTTTAATATCCATTTTAATGAATTATTAAATATCTGTTTTTAAGATAAGAATAATTTCTGCTTATTGCGATAAGAATGAAGTTATCATAAATTAAGATAGAAGAATTCATTGCATCATTAGCTGATGGTGTGACCAGATAAAAACTTTGAAATGAAAATAAAAAACAATAGAGTTGATTTTTTTTTAAAAATTATAATGAAAATTGAAAAGTATCTAAAGAAGCACAGACTGATGCAATGAGAACTGTTTTGGCTAAATAAGTTCTTAATACAGATAAGAGACTATATAATTCATTAATGTTCATTTCAAGAAAGTATCTTGTTAAATATTTTGTATGGAGTGTAAATTTAAGTGAAGAGATTTAGACAATTAGGAAAATAGAGAAGAATTGGGAATTTTTGAGATGTAGAATCAGAGGATACTGGAAGAGATAAGTTAGAAAGACAAAGCAAAGCTGAAGTTTGAAAAGAGTAAATAAAATAAAAATATTATCAAAATTAGGAAATAGAAAAAAGGATTGACTTGGGGAAATTATGAAGAGTTTTTAGAAGAATTTGTGAATGGTAAGAAAAAGGGAAGCAAAATTAATTTATTGGCAATCAAAACAAAGATAGTAGTTAAGAATAGTTGAAAAATAAATCAAAAATTAGAAGATTTAGGAAATTAGCCAAATTGTTGTGCAGACCTTTAAATAGGAGAATAATTAAGGATAATGATATTTATTTAATATTAATTTCACTGAAAATAATTCTAGATTTGAAGAAATATAATTGTAATTTTCCCGAATGATAATAAAATTATTACCACTGATATTAATTATTATTAAAGATTCAAAAAAAAAATTTAGGGATAGAAATTAATAAGAAAAATGGTGGGTTTAAAAATTTACCTGATGTTAAATACTGCAACATCACATCTTTTAATAGATTTTGTATTTATTTAGTTA